>CM076416.1:3034335-3110304 GCA_038363315.1 Mugilogobius chulae | reverse complement strand
CCACCACCACAGGTACCTCCCCTTTAATACCCCCCCCACAGGTACCTCCCCTTTAATACCCCACCACCACAGGTACCTCCCCTTTAATACCCCCCACCACAGGTACCTCCCCTTTAATACCCCACCACCACAGTACCTCCCCTTTAAACCCCCCCACCACAGTACCTCCCCTTTAATACCCCCCCACACAAAAAAAATAAAATTCGATGTGTCAGATGCCCTTCCTCATCTCTAACTCTCTTTATTCCCTCTCTCTCTCTCTCCTCTCTCTCTCCTCTCCCTCTCTCTCTCCCTCTCTTTATTCCCTCTCTCTCTCCTCTCTCTCTCTCCCTCTCTCTCTTTTATCTCTCTCTCTTTTTTCTCTCTCTCTCTTTTTTCTCTCTCTCTCTCTCCCTCTCTCTCTCTCTCTCTTTCTCCCTCTCTCTCTCTTTATTCTCTCTCTCTCTCTCTCTCTCTCAGTCTCTTCGGTTGTCCGTATTCAGACACAAACCTGAGAAAAGACCAGGTTCTACCGGACCGACTGGGACCAGAACCAGGACCTGGACCTGGATCAGGATCAGGATCAGGACTGAGTCTGCTGCCACAAAGGTACTGGACCTGGACCTGGACTAAACCAGGACTAAAGCTGGACTAAACCAGGACTAAACCAGGACTAAAGCAGGACTAAACCTGGACTAAACCAGGACTAAAGCAGGACTAAAACAGGACTAAACCAGGACTAAAGCAGGACTAAAGCAGGACTAAAGCAGGACTAAAGCAGGACTAAAACAGGACTAAACCAGGACTAAAGCAGGACTAAAGCAGGACTAAAGCAGGACTAAAGCAGGACTAAAACAGGACTAAAGCAGGATTAAAACAGGACTAAAACAGGACTAAACCAGGACTAAAGCTGGACTAAACCTGGACTAAACCAGGACTAAAACAGGACTAAAGCAGGACTAAAGCAGGACTAAAGCAGGACTAAAGCAGGACTAAACCAGGACTAAACCAGGACTAAACCAGGACTAAACCAGGACTAAAGCAGGACTAAAGCAGGACTAAAACAGGATTAAAGCAGGATTAAAACAGGACTAAACCAGGACTAAAGCAGGACTAAAACAGGACTAAAACAGACTAAAGCAGGACTAAAACAGGACTAAAGCAGGACTAAAGCAGGATTAAAACAGGACTAAAGCAGGATTAAAACAGGACTAAACCAGGACTAAAGCAGGACTAAACCAGGACTAAACCAGGACTAAAGCAGGACTAAAGCAGGACTAAAGCAGGACTAAAGCAGGACTAAAACAGGACTAAAGCAGGATTAAAACAGGACTAAAACAGGACTAAAGCAGGACTAAAGCTGGACTAAACCTGGACTAAACCAGGACTAAAACAGGACTAAAGCAGGACTAAAGCAGGACTAAAGCAGGACTAAACCAGGACTAAACCAGGACTAAACCAGGACTAAACCAGGACTAAACCAGGACTAAAGCAGGACTAAAGCAGGACTAAAACAGGATTAAAGCAGGATTAAAACAGGACTAAACCAGGACTAAAACAGACTAAAGCAGGACTAAAACAGGACTAAAGCAGGACTAAAGCAGGATTAAAACAGGACTAAAGCAGGATTAAAACAGGACTAAACCAGGACTAAAGCAGGACTAAAGCAGGACTAAACCAGGACTAAACCAGGACTAAACCAGGACTAAACCAGGACTAAAGCAGGACTAATATTTGTGTGTTTCAGACGTTTGGAGGAGGTTCCTCTGAAGAGACGGAAGCTCTCTCACAGGTGAACATATAAACTTAAGATTGATCAGTGTATTTGATTATTTATTGATCAGTTTAATCAGGTCTAACATGTTTCAGACTCCGAGTGAAGCTGTGTTTGTGTTTTCAGAGTTTGTGCCGTGACTCCAGCCGTGATCAAACAGGAGCTGAAACCAGGTCCAGACCCGGTCCTGGTCCAGTCCAGGTTCCTGTCGGCTCTGAGTCCTCAGCCCAGTCGTGACCTGAGTCTGTGCTGGGACCAACACCGGAAACTTCTGCCCCGAGTCCCACGAGAGCAGGCTCCAGGAGTCCACCGCTGGACCGTGGCTCAGGTCCTTATGTTAGTCAGGTCATACGTGTGTAACTCAGGTCGTATATGAGCTGTATGACCTGAGTTACACACATGTAACTCAGGTCATACACCTCACACATTGGGTAGAAGCTCTGTCGAGTGCTGGAGGGACACACCTAACGCTGAGAGGAGAGAGTCGCTCCAAAGCCACAAACAGCTGTTCAGAACGCCCGAGACCAGCCGTGCAGCAGCAGCAGCAGCGTAACGACCTGACTGGACATGAGTGTGGCACATTCCTCCTCCGCTGACGCTTGTGGAGGACAGTGCGTCTCAAGCGGATGACCCTGGACCTAAAGGCAGAAGTTATGACCTGAGGCTGGAAAGCCTAGTTCAGCCATAACCACCAAACCTCCATCACTGCTGAAGGACACGCGGGAAGGGTGGATAGAGAGAGTGCATAACTCCCCCGCCCATCAGGGCCGTCTTAAACGAGAAGCAGCTGAGCTCAGCGTGATCCAGGGGCTCGACAGGCGAACCCAAGAGGCTCTAACACCACCTGGAGTTCCCAATACCGGCGGAGCTATGCTACCCTACAAAGGAAAAACGCAGTATCTGCATAATTTTTCAAAATTGAGTCAAGACCAAAAAACAGTTATAATTCTTAATTGCTAAATATTCACTCATCCTGAGGTATCATATAAACACACACACATTAGTGTAGCTCTGACAAACACAGAAGGGACAGAGTCTAAGCTTTAAAGTTTTTTTTCTCAGTTTAACAGGCAGATACAGCGTTTTTCCTTTGTAGGGCAGTATGGGGGGTGGGTTCAACCTGAGCACAATCCACGACCTCTCCGCGCACCACGAGGCAAAAATCTGCCATGGAACCCTGTGGCTCTAACCGTCGATGGTGCACGGGCTCCTTGCACCCTCCCCTCTCAGTTTCCAAACCAAGAGTCCGAGGAACCGGACAAGGAGGCTTCTGTGAACACCTCTGACTCAGGAGAGCTGGGTCGGTCCAGAACCAGACCTCTCTCCATGCAGGCATCAGGAGCCGTCTCAGGTCGCACCCAATGCGTGACGGGCCAGCTGAGCCTTAGTAGCAGAGTCCAGACGATGAACGAAGCTCTGGATGTCTGGACCGAAGAGCAAAGCAGAGACAGCCTGTCCTCCTCAGACTGGAGCTGAAGCTAACCACCGGGCCAGAGACAGGATGATAGAAGCAGAGACAGCCTGTCCCCGTCCTTGATAAGTGGAACCCCCGACTCGCTGCACCAGTCCTGCACAGACACGGCCGTTATGCTAGCGCAGGGGGCAGCCCAGGAGGAAGGAGGCGCTGGAGTCTTGCTCGGCGAAGCTTCAGGACAGACCGGGGACACCGTCTCCTCCTCGGCCGACTCTGAGAGTAAAAGAACGTGCTCAGAGATCTTCAAGTGATGAGTTCAAGAGAGTGATCTGTAGAAGACTTATAAACGAACCACGTCCACATGACTGGAGCGGTGCATGTTTGATCTGCAGGTGCTCGAGTGTTAGACAAAACCTGTACAGGGCGAAGCACACACGACATAGAACCGGTTCTATTTTAGCGATCGATTAGAATTGTACGCTTTAGGGCGCTGTACCTTTAAACTTCTGTGAATGTTTGTGTTTGTGGTGCAGTCTGGGTCGTACGTGTGTAACTCTGCTCTGTGTTGTTTATGTGTGAGGTTGACTCTCTGTGGTGTTGTGTGTTTCAGGTGTCAGACTTTATCCAGTCTCTTCTGTGAGTGTGAATGTTTGTGGTGCAGTCTGGGTCGTACGTGTGTAACTCTGCTCTGTGTTGTTTATGTGTGACGTTGACTCTCTGTGGTGTTGTGTGTTTCAGGTGTCAGACTTTATCCAGTCTCTTCCTGGATGTGAGGATCAGGCTCAACACTTCAGAAACCAGGTCAGACCCAGAGAATCCTCACCTTTGACCTCCAGCTGTGCAGTAAATATCGTGAATGCTGCTTTGAAGACGAGCTGAAGCTGAATATCGAGTTTAAAATCCAAATACTCATAATGCAAACTTTAAAATAAGGACATAAAACTGATATATTTGTTTGATTATTTAACCTCTTTAAGACATGTTTTAACACATTTCTGCTGGATTTAGTCGACTGTAACTTGAGACCAAATAAAAGCTTAAAAAAGACGATGAAGTCTTACAGTTGGAGAATATTAATCAGTTAAAGTGTATTATTGTTTTCTGACATTTAGTTAGTGAATGAAGCTCCTAAAATCTTGTTTTTTTACCTGTAGTTTAGTTTAGTTTAGTTTAGTTAACTATTACAGTTTATTTTTTTACAATCGACAAGTCATGTCAAGTCAGTTCATCTTGAATATCGTCTGAACATCTTGACTGAGCCGCACTTTGACCTCATGTAAACTGTAATAATCCAGTTTGTGTCTCTGTGTGAAAGGTCTGAGTCTTTACAAAGTACAAGAAACACAAGTACTGCAAATACTGCAAAAGTACAAGAAACACAAGTACTGCAAATACTGCAAAAGTACAAGAAACACAAGTACTGCAAATACTGCAAAAGTACAAGAAACACAAGTACTGCAAATACTGCAAAAGTACAAGAAACACAAGTACTGCAAATACTGCAAAAGTACAAGAAACACAAGTACTGCAAATACTGCACAAGTACAAGAAACACAAGTACTACAAATACTGCAAAAGTACAAGAAACACAAGTACTACAAATACTGCAAAAGTACAAGAAACACAAGTACTACAAATACTGCACAAGTACAAGAAACACAAGTACTGCAAATACTGCACAAGTACAAGAAACACAAGAACTACAAATACTGCACAAGTACAAGAAACACAAGTACTGCAAATACTGCAAAAGTACAAGAAAACAAGTACTGCAAATACTGCACAAGTACAAGAAACACAAGTACTGCAAATACTGCAAAGTACAAGAAACACAAGTACTGCAAATACTGCAAAAGTACAAGAAACACAAGTACTGCACAAGTACAAGAAACACAAGTACTGCACAAGTACAAGAAACACAAGTACTGCACAAGTACAAGAAACACAAGTGACTACAGAATACTTGCAAAAGTACAAGAAACACAAGTACTGCAAATACTGCACAAGTACAAGAAACACAAGTACTGCACAAGTACAAGAAACACAAGTACTACAAATACTGCAAAAGTACAAGAAACACAAGTACTACAAATACTGGCAAAAGTACAAGAAACACAAGTACTGCAAATACTGCACAAGTACAAGAAACACAAGTACTGCACAAGTACAAGAAACACAAGTACTACAAATACTGCACAAGTACAAGAAACACAAGTACTACCAATACTGCACAAGTACAAGAAACACAAGTACTACAAATACTGCACAAGTACAAGAAACACAAGTACTACAAATACTGCAAAAGTACAAGAAACACAAGTACTGCAAATACTGCACAAGTACAAGAAACACAAGTACTGCAAATACTGCAAAAGTACAAGAAACACAAGTACTGCAAATACTGCAAAAGTACAAGAAACACAAGTACTACCAATACTGCACAAGTACAAGAAACACAAGTACTACAAATACTGCAAAAGTACAAGAAACACAAGTACTGCAAATACTGCACAAGTACAAGAAACACAAGTACTGCAAATACTGCAAAAGTACAAGAAACACAAGTACTGCAAATACTGCAAAAGTACAAGAAACACAAGTACTGCAAATACTGCACAAGTACAAGAAACACAAGTACTGCAAATACTGCAAAAGTACAAGAAACACAAGTACAGAAACACAAGTACTGCAAATACTGCACAAGTACAAGAAACACAAGTACTGCAAATACTGCACAAGTACAGAAACACAAGTACTGCAAATACTGCAAAAGTACAAGAAACACAAGTACTGCAAATACTGCAAAAGTACAAGAAAACACAAGTACTGCACAAGTACAAGAACACAAGTACAAGAAACACAAGTACAAGAAACACAAGTACTGCACAAGTACAAGAAACACAAGTACAAGAAACACAAAGTACAAGAAACACAAGTACAAGAAACACAAGTACAAGAAACACAAGTACTGCACAAGTACAAGAAACACAAGTACAAGAAACACAAGTACTGCACAAGTACAAGAAACACAAGTACAAGAAACACAAGTACTGCACAAGTACAAGAAACACAAGTACTGCACAAGTACAAGAAACACAAGTACTGCAAACACTGCACAAGTACAAGAAACACAAGTACTGCAAACACTGCACAAGTACAAGAAACACAAGTACTACAAATACTGCACAAGTACAAGAAACACAAGTACAAGAAATACAAGTACTGCACAAATACTGCACAAGTACAAGAACACAAGTACTGCACAAGTACAAGAAACACAAGTACTGCACAAGTACAAGAAACACAAGTACTGCACAAGTACAAGAAACACAAGTACTGCAAGTTAAACCTCAACTGGTAAAGCTGTAAAAGTACAAGACACAAAAAATACAAATGCTAAAATATCCTTGTTAGAAATGAATGGAAGTCTAAAGTACTACAAATACTAGTGTGTAGAAGTACCAACAGTATTTAGAAACAGTTTCCACGGTTGTAAAGCCACAGACAGACCTCACCTACAAAGGGTCAATAGTTACTGATAATCGATTGATCTGTGATGATTGATCTGTGCGGTGACTGATGATTGATCTGTGATGATTGATCTGTGTGGTGACTGATGATTGATCTGCGTCCACAGGAAATCGATGGGCGGGCCTTCCTGCTGCTGACACAGAGAGACATCCTCCAGATCCTGTCAATCAAACTGGGCCCAGCTCTGAAGATTTACCACAGCATCCTCATGTTCAGGCACGAACGCAGCCAATCGGAGAGGAGGGAGGGAGAGAGGAGCCAATCGGAGAGGAGGGAGGGAGAGAGGAGCCAATCAGAGAGAAGAGAGGGAGAGAGAGGCCAATCGGAGAGAAGAGAGGGGAGAGAGCAATCGGAGAGAAGAGAGGGGGAGAGAGGCCAATCGGAGAGAAGAGAGGGGGAACACAGCCAATCAGAGAGAAGAGAGGGGGAGAGAGGCCAATCGGAGAGAAGAGAGGGAGAGAGGAGCCAATCAGAGAGAAGAGAGGAGAACGCAGCCAATCGGAGAGGAGAGAGGGAGAACGCAGCCAATCGGAGAGGAGAGAGGGAGAACGCAGCCAATCAGAGAGGAGAGAGGGAGAACGCAGCCAATCGGAGAGGAGAGAGGGAGAACGCAGCCAATCGGAGAGGAGAGAGGGAGAGAGGAACCAATCAGAGCGCAGGGAGGAGGAGAGAGGCCAATCAGAGAGGAGAGAGGGGGACAGGAGCCAATCAGAGCACAGGGAGGAGGAGTTGAGCGAATCAGAAAGAAGAGAAGAGGAGATGAGCCAATCGGAGCAGACTTCCTGACTCTGGAGGTTCAGAGTTCAGAGTTTGTGTCACAGACAAAGAAGAGTTTGTGTGAGAGCTGCTGTAGTCTTACGTCCAGATCATTTAAAGGCACTTTACTCCTTTTTATTTTACAATAAACTATCTTAAAATCCTTTTTTCCTCAGTTAAACTCTCAAGTTGTGAAAACCAGACACGACAAACAGGAAAACAAGTGAGTGCAGGTGAAGTGAATCCGGTGATTTTCAAAGTAAAAACATTATGTTTCTGTTACTACAACAAATACATCAAAATGCTCGACATAAACATGACTATTGAACACACAGGAGGTAAATAAACGTCTCGTACTTACTCACTGTGCGGCGAAAAATCCAACAGAAAATGAAGTGACGTGAAATAAGCCCAAAGTGTTCTTTGTTTACATATCCATGTGCCAGAGATCAGTAAACTCCCCGAAACTCTCAAGTTGAGCGTGAATCCCCGTGAACTCGTGTCTCAGAGGCCAGTAGAGTCTGTACATACACATGTGTGTTCTGGAGACAGTGTGAGTGACAACCGGACCCAGACGGATCCGGATCTGGATCTGGAGGCAGTGTGAGCCCGGTGTAACTGCCGCTCTGATTGGTCAGAACGGTCACGTGTGAGCTTTCGGCTTCTTTCAGATTCACTCGGCTCGAGCTCGTCTCGCTCTTCGCGGGGGAGTTATGGGGAAACACAACTGTACATGTTCCATAGCCTGTAGAGCACCTAGCACAAGGCTAAAGCTAACGGCCATATTGGCAACGAACGCCAGTGAGCAAAAGCCACTGACGCACAGCACCGCCATCTTTGATCACCGGGGCTTGGTCGTACTGCGCGTCTCTAATCATGTCTATGGTTATTACCCATGAGTCATAGCACGTCTTGTTCCTGATTGGTCGACAGCTTCATGTCTTCAATGCGTGGATCGTTTCACAATCTGTGATTGTAACAGCATCTTACAGACGGTTCCTTTAAGTTTTCAACACAAACAAAGACTGTTTATCTGTCTGATCCTGTTAAAGCTGTAGTTGTGGTCGTTTTGAGTCAGTGTCGCGCACAGACGCTGCGCCGCTCGGCTCATTCGTTGCACTTATTTCCATTTAGGATCGTGGGCAACTGGAGCTGTACCAGTGACACTCCTTTTTCATTACAAACAAAGTAATCGATTATCCCACACAGCTGCTTCACATTCAGACACATTCTTCCAGAGTTACAGTTCAGACGGAGTTTTACAGTCGTATGTTCTTGTTTTATTTGATTTGATTTGTTTTGTTCAGTTTGTTGTTGGAAACGTGTTTGAAATAAACAGTTTTAGCTCCTTTAATGTGATTCAGGAAAAAAACAGCTTTGAACAAAACTCAGGTCAAAGGTCAACCTGCTCCTTGTCTCCTTCTCTCGTCTCCTTCCCTCATCTCCTTCCCTCATCTCCTTCCCTCATCTCCTTCCTTCTCTCCTTCCCTCATGTCCTTCCCTTGTCTCCTTCTCTTGTCTCCTTCCCTCGTCTCCTTCCCTTGTCTCCTTCTCTCGTCTCCTTCCCTTGTCTCCTTCTCTCGTCTCCTTCCCTTGTCTCCTTCCCTCGTCTCCTTCCCTTGTCTCCTTCCCTCATCTCCTTCCCTTGTCTCCTTCCCTCATGTCCTTCCCTTGTCTCCTTCCTTGTCTCCTTCCCTTGTCTCCTTACCTTGTCTCCTTCTCTCGTCTCCTTCCCTTGTCTCCTTCCCTCGTCTCCTTCCCTTATCTCCTTCTCTCGTCTCCTTCCCTTGTCTCCTTCCCTCGTCTCCTTACCTTGTCTCCTTCCCTCGTCTCCTTCCCTTATCTCCTTCTCTCGTCTCCTTCCCTTGTCTCCTTCTCTCGTCTCCTTCCCTCATCTCCTTCCCTCATCTCCTTCCCTCATCTCCTTCCCTTCTCTCCTTCCCTTGTCTCCTTCTCTTGTCTCCTTCCCTCGTCTCCTTACCTTGTCTCCTTCTCTCGTCTCCTTCCCTTGTCTCCTTCTCTCGTCTCCTTCCCTTGTCTCCTTCCCTCGTCTCCTTCCCTTGTCTCCTTCCCTCATCTCCTTCCCTTGTCTCCTTCCCTCATGTCCTTCCCTTGTCTCCTTCCCTTGTCTCCTTCCTTGTCTCCTTACCTTGTCCTTCTCTTTGTCTCCTTCCTCGTCTCCTTCTCTTGTCTCCTTCCCTCTGTCTCCTTCCTTGTCTCCTTCCCTCGTCTCCTTCCCTTGTCTCCTTCCCTCGTCTCCTTACCTTGTCTCCTTCTCTCGTCTCCTTCCCTTGTCTCCTTCCCTGTCTCCTTCCCCGTCTCCTTCCTTGTCTCCTTCTCTCGTCTCCTTCCCTCGTCTCCTTCCCTTGTCTCCTTCCTGTCTCCTTCCCTTGTCTCCTTTTTTCCTTCTCTGTCTCCTTCCCTCGTCTCTTCCTTTGTCTTTTCCTTGTCTCCTTCCCTCATCGTCTCCTTCCTTGTCTCCTTCCTGTCTCCTTCCTTTTTTTTTGTCTCCTTCCTTGTCTCCTTTTTTCCTTTTTGTCTCCTTCTCCGTCTCCTTCCTTGTCTCCTTCCCACTTCCTTCTTGTCTCTTCCTTGTCTCCTTCTCTCGTCTCCTTCCCTCGTCTCCTTCCTTGTCTCCTTCCTTGTCTCCTTCCCTCACTTCCTTCCCTTGTCTCCTTCCCTCATTTCCTTTCCTTGTCTCCTTCCTTCCTTCCTTGTCTCCTTCTCTTGTCTCCTTCCCTCACTTCCTTCCCTTGTCTCCTTCTCTCGTCTCCTTCCTCGTCTCCTTCTCTCTGCAGGTCCGTCAGGTCTCTTCTCTGATTGGTCCTCAGGTCTCTGCTCTGATTGGTCCTCAGGTCTCTCTCTGATTGGTCTCAGGTCTCTTCTCTGATTGGTCCTCAGGTCTCTTCTCTGATTGGTCCTTCTATGTGGTCTCTGCTCTGATTGGTCCTCAGGTCTCTTCTGCCTCTGATTGGTCCTCAGGTCTCTGCTCTGATTGGTCGCTCAGGTCTCTCTGTTCTGATTGGTCCTCAGGTCTCTCTGTTCTGATTGGTCCTCAGGTCTCTTCTCTGATTGGTCCTCAGGTCTCTGCTCTGATTGGTCGCTCAGGTCTCTCTGTTCTGATTGGTCCTCAGGTCTCTGTTCTGATTGGTCGCTCAGGTCTCGTTAGATTCTATTTTAAACAGATTCTATATTTGTATTTGTCACTTTTCCTCAGGGCTTCACTTTATTTATTCAGATTTATCACAAATGTTCAAATAAAACCTTTAATCTGAGTCTGAGTCTTGGTCTGGGTCTTGGTCTGGGTCTGATACTTGGTCTGGGTCTGGGTCCTGGTCTGGGTCTGAGTCCGAGTCTGGGTCTAAAGAAATCAAACTTTCTCACAAACATCATAAACATGAAACATATTTTTATTCTCAGTGCAACGTTGAATTAAAATGTGTTTTTTAACTGAGACCTGGGTCCGGGTCCAGGTCTGGGTCCAGGTCTGGGTCCAGGTCCGGGTCCAGGTCTGGGTCTTGAGATGAAATGAAGCAGGTGTCCAACATACTTGTTGTAAATCTAGACTCAACAGCTCTTCTCTCTTCTCGTTCCTGAACTTCTGTGTTGGCACAAGATCTATTCTTTCAGTTTATTTTTGTAAAGCCCAATAACACAATAACTGTTGTTTCATGGGATTAAATCTAACCTTTACTGTTTCTGTTTCTACTCGAAGACAAATGTGCAAAACTCATTCTGATTGTCTTGTTTTTGCTAAATATTTGTGAGGCTATAGAGTAAACAAACAACATTTAGCTAAACACCCCCTCTAGAACAGAAAGTGCTTTTAAAAGGGCTATTTATATAGTGCTTTTCCACCTTACAAGGCCCTCAAAGCGCTTTACAGTCTAGTCTCCACTCACCAGTGTAACAGGTGAGTGGAGACAGTGTGGGTTAAAGGGACTGAACCTGATGTTTGCATCCTAAAAATGTAAACAAACTTCCTACTTCAGGCTACATGATTTCCTCACGTAGCTAATGCATTCTGAGCTTCAGAATTGTTCATCATGATGTGTTTTAATGTTTTTTCACAGCTTTTAACAGCGAGGTGAGTCACTATGCTAACAACAGTTAGCCACAATGCTAAAAACAACAAAATATCAGACACAAACTGGATTGTATTAGACATAGACAGGACTTTGTGGACTAATTTCTACCTGAATAGATACAATAACAAGACATCGATGCCAGGGGTAAATTATTTTCAAGTTATTTTGTTGCAAAAACAGTATAGTCCCTTTAAGTGTATTGCCCAAGGACACGACAACCACGCCGAGGTGGAGACACAGGTGGAGCAGGTGGAAGCCACAGTGGAGGGTGACGCACAAACGAAAATGTGTGAATGGGGTCTCTGGCAGCGGACTGTGGCCGATATGTTAAAAAAGGGTTCGATTTAAAAGTAGTTGTGAAAAACGATTAAGCGTGCACAGTAAGAGTGTGTCGGGCAGGGGAGGGGTCAGCAGTTGTCCCATTTTTCTTTGGGGTCTTAAAGGATTGTTTTAGTGTTCTCAGATGAGTAACCACCTCGGTCAGTTCAGAGGTGGCACTGGCAGGACCACAAAGCCTCTGGCAAAGGGAAAGAAGTCTCTGAGTTTGTCTCAGACCCGACACGGAGCTGGGAGCGTGGTTACCATGGAAACGACACGCTGCGCCCTCCGGTGGACCGCGGCCCTCACGCTGGGAAACCCCCGCTGACGCCGCAGTCACGTGACCGCGCTGCTCAGACCGCGTCACGTGACTGTGCGCCGCGGACCTGTGGCTCTTGTGTCTCTGATGGACGTGATCTGGTTCTGATCCTGCGGCGCCGACCCGGACCACCGTGAGTAAACAACAACAAACAAACAAACAAACAAGCTCCAGCCGGGCTCAGGGCCTGCCTCTGCCCGCTGTCAGAGCTCCAGACCCGGGGAAGAGCAGCACCAAAGCCCCGCTCTTCTCTCCGCGTCTCTCTTTTGCTTCTCTTCTGTTTTAATCACGTTTCTTTCCGTTTGTAAAAGATTTGTCGGAAACATTTGTCCTTCAGCTCATAAATGATTCACAGTTTGAGTGAGAAACACGAGCCGGAGCGTGTGACCAGCGCAAACCCGAATCCGCCTCGAACGCCGCTGATTCTGAACAAAACGCGACTTAACAAAGACTAACGTGTTTTTAGACTAATATTCTTAATTATTATTGATTCTTTTATGTATAGATGAATTCGTCTGAAATGTCATTCTCAAAACACGAGTGAAGTGGAGTTTTTCAGTGAAATGTGTTCGCAAACAGAAGGAATTTTAAGCAGATCCATGTGTTTGTTCGGCCACAGCTGCAGAAGAGCAAATGTTTGGATTAAAAACTCCTGTCCGTGTCACAAAAGCCTCGAATCAATCTGAATATTTCGGCTCTAAATTATTTCACGTAAACAAACTAAAATGGTCACAAAATTCAACAGGTAAATGCGCAGAGTCGGACTTGGTTTAGATTCTGCGGATTTTACAGAACGATCCGTTTTTACGTAATTGTCACTTTATTTAAAGATACATTTCGGTTTTATTTTGAGTGGAATGTGGATGTGTTTAGTTCGGCTGGATTTAGTTTGAGTAGAAACGTGAATTTGACCCAGAAAATCCGCTTTTGTCAGAGAAAGATGCTAATGCTAAGTCCTGTTACGAGGCTAAAGCTGCTGTGTTTGGCAGGTGTCAGGTGTTTTAAGTTAGATCATGTTAAATATTAGATTATATTTTCCTTTTAAATGGTCTGAAATAGTGATGTCTACATTAGAAATAGAATTAATCTATTTATTGTCTTAATATTACACAAATATAAGTAGTTTTCTGGGTTTAGTCACATGAATATTTGTCACAGATTCTCAATGTGAACTGTGTGTTTTTAAGCTCCACTTTCTCTTAAATCTTTTCTAATCCTTTGGCCCTGGATTTGCCAAACTCTGAAGCTGCAGCGAATGTTTTAACCTTGTTTTGACTGCAGCGTTTCTCAAGGAAACAGAAAATATCAGAGACTTTCTGTGATAAACTGAACAAAAGACAAAACATGAGAACAACCGTGTGTGATCTGTGGGAATCAAACTCACAGCTCCATTTATATTCATCTGAACTGACTCCAAACCCATTTATATTCATCTGAACTGACTCCAAACCCATTTATATTCATCTGAACTGACTCCAAACCATTTATATTCAACTGAACGACTCCAGACCCATTTATATTCAACTGAACTGACTCCAAACCCATTTATATTCAACTGAACTGACTCCAACCCCATTTATATTCAACTGAACTGACTCCAGACCCATTTATATTCAACTGAACTGACTCCAGACCCATTTATATTCATCTGAACTGACTCCAGACCCATTTATATTCAACTGAACTGACTCCAACCCCATTTATATTCATCTGAACTGACTCCAACCCATTTATATTCAACTGAACTGACTCCAAACCCATTTATATTCATCTGAACTGACTCCAAACCCATTTATATTCAACTGAACTGACTCCAAACCCATTTATATTCAACTGAACTGACTCCAAACCCATTTATATTCAACTGAACTGACTCCAAACCCATTTATATTCAACTGAACTGACTCCAAACCCATTTATATTCAACTGAACTGACTCCAAACCCATTTATATTCATCTGAACTGACTCCAAACCCATTTATATTCAACTGAACTGACTCCAAACCCATTTATATTCATCTGAACTGACTCCAAACCCCATTTATATTCACTGAACTGACTCCAAACCCATTTTATTCAACTGAACTGACTCCAACCCCATTTATATTCATCTGAACTGACTCACCCATTTATATTCATCTGAACTGACTCCAAACCCATTTATATTCATCTGAACTGACTCCAAACCCATTTATATCATCTGAACTGACTCTAAACCCATTTATATCATCTGAACTGACTCCAAACCCATTTATATTCATCTGAACTGACTCCAAACCCATTATATTCACTGAACTGACTCCAACCCATTTATATTCAACTGAACTGACTCCAAACCCATTTATATTCATCTGAACTGACTCCAAACCCATTTATATTCAACTGAACTGACTCCAAACCCATTTATATTCAACTGAACTGACTCCAAACCCATTTATATTCATCTGAACTGACTCCAAACCCATTTATATTCACTGAACTGACTCCAAACCCATTTATATTCATCTGAACTGACTCCAAACCCATTTATATTCATCTGAACTGACTCCAAACCCATTTATATTCAACTGAACTGACTCCAAACCCATTTATATTCAACTGAACTGACTCCAAACCCATTTATATTCATCTGAACTGACTCCAAACCCATTTATATTCATCTGAACTGACTCCAAACCCATTTATATTCATCTGAACTGACTCCAAACCCATTTATATTCAACTGAACTGACTCCAAACCCATTTATATTCATCTGAACTGACTCCAAACCCATTTATATTCAACTGAACTGACTCCAACCCCATTTAGAATACTTAAATACTTGTGTATATATGTCTTTATTATTGTAAAGTAAAGTAGTCGTTACAGTAAAAGTGTGATATTCTAAACCTTTGTGTGAAAGAGGGAGGAGTTTTCTCTAATAACTTGATTCATACAACATTTGTGAAGGATCTTTGACTCTCAGTTTGAGTTTGAAGTGACACTGAAGCTGTTTCTCTGTGAAGTTTTGATCTTGTCCTGAAGCCTCTTGTGTTTGTGTTTTATTTGCCGGTTTAACGACGTTTCAGTCAGAGACACAGTTTTATTCTGTTGTTATTCAGTTTCTCTGGAGCTTCGCTTTAGTTCCAACTTGTCTTTTAACTTAAGTACTATTCGCACGGCAGAATCTTTACCTCAGGACGTCTTTAAATGACCACGACCTCTGAGTTTTTTACAGTGTTCACACGGACATATTCGATCTCTGTAATTTCTTGTTTTTACAGACTTTCGGGAAACGGCGACAGATACCTTATGACAACAACTATTTACTTTATTCATGAATGAGCGTTTCTTGTGTTTTGTGTTTGTTTTAACGTGAATCAGCTAAAGTTAAACTTACCTGAGCTGTGTCAGTGTAACGTGTCTCCTCGTCACGTAGTTGAGTCGTTTATCAGAATCACATCCACAACATCAGACTTATTATGAAACAACCGAAGACTCAGCAGTAAACGATTTCTTCTATTCAGACAACTTTTAAGTGAGTTGTATTTACCTTTTTGACATGTTTCGGCTGCTAGCTGAGAGCCATCTTCAGAAGCGTCACCGGTCTCCGTGGTGACGTGTCGTTTATTAGATGCGAGCCATCTTCAGAAGCGATGGCTCTCAGCTAGCAGCCGAAACATGTCAAAAAGGTAAATACAACTCACTTAAAAGTTGTCTGAATAGAAGAAATCGATTACTGCTAATACTATTGAAGACAAGATGAACATCGTGAATGAAACCGAAGACTCTCTTTTTTACTTCATTTACACTGATAAAATCCAAACATCCAAACTTTGCAGCATTCTGTCTGTCGCGTCCCTTTTCGTCCAGAAGACACGATTCATCCAGAAGTTCCTTTTTAGCTCCACTCCTCCTGCGCAGACCGACATTAAGTCTTTTAAACACATTATTTGTAAGTGTACAGTTAATATTATTTCTTTATATGGATATTTATGAATGTATCTTACTAAAGTTTGCCAATAAAAAGCCCAAAACGGCACATTTATTTATCGCCATTTTAAGCTAACAGTTAGCAGCCGGAACTAGCTTAATCAGACATTTACGGCTTTAAACCGGTAATAATCTCACTTTACAATCATTTGCTTTGTTGAAATCTGTGAGGGAATTTTGTGTTTAATAGATTAGTTTCGTCTGTGTTTAATTAAAATTTCAATACGAATAAAACAATGTAAAAGAAGTAAAGCTAACGGTACGAATCGGGTCTTCTGGTACGAAAAGGGACGTGACACTGTCCACTGTTCTGTTAAAACTTTTACCCAAACATCCATCTTCTCGACCTTCCGTTGCTACGACAACGAGGTTGTTGTACTTCCGGTTGACAGACTTTTAATCGTATAGTTTGATTAATCTTTAGCTATTTAATCGTAGAAAAAATGACAATTTCATTTGAAAACGATCCGTAAAGAATAATAATAATAATTTTGTTCAAATCTGAAGGTTAAATAAGCCTCAGAGTCATTAATATTTCATTTATAAACCGTTCACAGACTGAAAACACAGACATACGCATTCGCACAGCTTTAGAATCACATGAGGAAGTCTGAGGTTGGTGAATTACAGGAGGTAAAATTCGGGAGAAACTTAACAGACATTTTTACAGACATGGACGATTCACACTAGAGCAGAAACTCAGACGACGTGAGGTTAATATAAGGCCGTGTGAATAGGCCTTTAGTCGTTCTTCCAGACTAAAGTGAATGTTTAGTCTGTGTTTGTTGTATGTACGACCTCGAAGCTTCTCGTTGGTCAGATTTATTTAGTCATGTGGTTTTGTTTTTACTGCTCAGACTGACTGGATTCATCTGAGTCTGAACAGTTTTTAGAATAAACATGTTAGAAGTGAATCTTGTACTTTGCCGTTTTATCAGTTCTGGTTTTACTGTATTTTATTTTCAGACAAAGACTCTGTTAAACTCTAAACCTCCTCATGAGTTTAAAGAGTTTATAATTAATCTCACGTGTGTCGTCTGTCAGCAGCTTTTTAACGAGCTTCTGGAACATTCTGACCTGAAACATGTCGTAAACACTGAAATGTGCTGCGTCTGCTCCAAAGATCCACTTTTAAACTTTATCATATTCCACGTGTGGGCGGGGCTTATGCAAATGAAGCTGCAGAAAGTGTGATTAGAATACTGGCATCGGCTGGACATTTGTCTGTTTGGAGTTTGTCTAAATGTTAATGATACACTTTGATCTTTTAGGAGCCGAGATCTGCTTTGTCTAGATATTTAATAAATAAGATAGTAATAATAATTTCTATTTATAAATGTTATGTTATGTTTAGTTGAATATCCTACGTACAGGTAGCCCTAGCAGGTTTTATTGTAACAAGAGAAATGAATGGGTATAGAGTGAACAGAGTAGACTGATGTGTGAAATTAACTTAAAGCAAAGGTGCTATTAATACAAAAAACGGCTTTATATTATCACAATCTACTGGGGGATTGGGTAAGAATATTGTGATATAGTCTGCCTGAGTGCTTGTACTTGTAGTCAAAGAGTTTTAGATTTTATTCAGGAGAAGAATCATATCAGTCTCCTTGAAACGAGCCTTGACGTAATGAAACGTAATGAAGTGTGTGTAGACACTGGCTCGGTGCGCGTAGACGCTGGCTCGGTGGGAGTAGACGCTGGCTCGGTGGGCGTAGACGCTCATTCGGTGTGTGTAGACGCTGGCTCGGTGCGCGTAGACGCTGGCTCGGTGCGCGTAGACGCTGGCTCGGTGCGTGTAGACGCTGGCTCGGTGTGCGTAGACGCTGGCTCGGTGTGTAGACGCTGGTCGGAGTGCGTAGACGCTGGCTCGGTGTGCGTAGACGCTGGCTCGGTGTGTAGACGCTGGCTCGGAGTGCGTAGACGCTGGCTCGGTGCGCGTAGACGCTGCTCGGTGTGTAGACGCTGGCTCGGCGTGTAGACGCTGGCTCGGTGTGTGTAGACGCTGGCTCGGTGCGTGTAGACGCTCATTCGGTGTGTGTAGACGCTGGCTCGGTGTGTAGACGCTGGCTCGCTGTGGCGTAGACGCTGGCTCGGTGTGCGTAGACGCTGGCTCGGTGTGCGTAGACGCTGGCTCGGTGTGCGTAGACGCTGGCTCGGTGTGTGTAGACGCTGGCTCGGTGTGTGTAGACGTGGCTCGGTGTGTGTAGACGCTGGCTCGGTGTGCGTAGACGCTGGCTCGGTGTGCGTAGACGCTGGCTCGGTGTGTGTAGACACTGGCTCGGTGCGCGTAGACGCTGGCTCGGTGTGGTAGACGCTGGTCGGTGCGCGTTAGACGCTGGCTCGGTGTGCGTAGACGCTGGCTCGGTGCGCGTAGACGCTGGTCGGTGTGTAGACGCTGGCTCGGTGTGTGTAGACGCTGGCTCGGTGTGCGTAGACGCTGGCTGCGTAGACGTGCTCGGTGCGGTAGACGCTGGCTCGGTGTGCGTAGACGCTGGCTCGGTGTGCGTAGACGCTGGCTCGGTGCGCGTAGACGCTGGCTCGGTGTGTAACGCGCTGGTGCGCTAGACGCTGCTCGGTGTGTGTAGACACTGGTCGGTGTGCGTAGACGCTGGCTCGGTGGGTGACGCTGGCTCGGTGCGCGTAGCGCTGGCTCGGTGCGCGTAGACGCTGGCTGGTGCGCGTAGACGGGCGGGGGTAGACGCTGGCTCGGTGGTAGACGCTGGCTCGGTGCGCGTAGACGCTGGCTCGGTGTGTGTAGACGCTGGCTCGGTGCGCGTAGACGCTGGCTCGTGTGCGTAGACGCTGGCTCGGTGTGTGTAGACGCTGGTCGGTGCGCGTAGACGCTGGCTCGGTGTGTAGACGCTGGCTCGGTGTGTGTAGACGCTGGCTCGGTGCGCGTAGACGCTGGCTCGGTGCGCGTAGACGCTGGCTCGGTGCGCGTAGACGCTGGCTCGGTGTGCGTAGACGCTGGCTCGGTGTGTGTAGACACTGGCTCGGTGTGCGTAGACGCTGGCTCGGTGTGTAGACGCTGGCTCGGTGTGCGTAGACGCTGGCTCGGTGTGTGTAGACGCTGGCTCGGTGCGCGTAGACGCTGGCTCGGTGTGCGTAGACGCTGGCTCGGTGTGTGTAGACGCTGGCTCGGTGCGCGTAGACGCTGGCTCGGTGTGTAGACGCTGGCTCGGTGTGTGTAGACGCTGGCTCGGTGCGCGTAGACGCTGGCTCGGTGCGCGTAGACGCTGGCTCGGTGCGCGTAGACGCTGCTCGGTGTGCGTAGACGCTGGCTCGGTGTGTGTAGACACTGGCTCGGTGTGCGTAGACGCTGGCTCGGTGTGTGTAGACGCTGCCGGTGGTAGACGCTGGCTCGGGTGCGTAGACCTGCTCGGGCTCGGTGTGCGTAGACGCTGGCTCGGTGTGTAGACGCTGGGCTCGGTGCGCGTAGACGCTGGCTCGGTGTGTAGACGCTGGCTCGGTGCGCGTAGACGTGCTCGGTGTGTAGACGCTGGCTCGGTGCGCGTAGACGCTGGCTCGGTGTGCGTAGACGCTGGCTCGGTGTGCGTAGACGCTGGCTCGTGTGTGTAGACACTGGCTCGGTGTGCGTAGACGCTGGCTCGGTGTGTAGACGCTGGCTCGGTGCGCGTAGACGCTGGCTCGGTGTGTAGACGCTGGCTCGGGGTGCGTAGACGCTGGCTCGTGTGTAGACGCTGGCTCGTGCGTAGACGCTGGCTCGGTGTGCGTAGACACTGGCTCGGTGTGCGTAGACGCTGGCTCGGTGTGTAGACGCTGGCTCGGTGTGCGTAGACGCTGGCTCGGTGTGTAGACGCTGGCTCGGTGTGCGTAGACGCTGGCTCGGTGTGTAGACGCTGGCTCGGTGTGCGTAGACCGGCTTCGGTGTGTAGACGCTGGCTCGGTGTGTAGACGGCTGGCTCGGTGTGCGTAGACGCTGGCTCGGTGCGCGTAGACGCTGGCTCGGTGTGCGTAGACGCTGGCTCGGTGTGCGTAGACGCTGGCTCGGTGTGTAGACGCTGGCTCGGTGTGCGTAGACGCTGGCTCGGTGTGCGTAGACGCTGGCTCGGTGCGCGTAGACGCTGGCTCGGTGTGCACACTCTCGTAGGTAATATTGCAGGCGCAGTGTTCTCTGCAGAAGATCATCCTGATGTGTTTGTCTTTAATCATGTGTGTTCTTTTCTCTCAGGTGTGTCCTCAGCTGCGGCCGGTTCGGGACAGGTCCTGTGTGCAGGTGGAGACAGGACAGGTGCAGACAGGTGCAGACAGGTGCAGACAGGAGCAGACAGGAGCAGACAGGTGCAGACAGGAGCAGACAGGTGCTGGGGTCGATATGCGGAGGCAGGACCATGTCGCTGACTCTCAGATACTTCTGCTACGGCTGTCTTCTCTCCTCCGTCACATGGTCCTCCTCCTGCTGCTCTACTTCCACCTGGGCTCCTCCCACAGCCGCTCCTCTCAGCAATCAGCCGCACCGTGGACCGGAGAGAGGCGGGGGGCGACGGGCTGCTGCGGCGCCGGCCAATCAGGACGCAGAGCTGTCGCCGGAGATGGGTCAGTGTCACAAACGTCTCTTTAAAGTCTGAGCGGAGTTTTTCAGATGTAAATGAGTGAAGTCATGCTGCTGGTTAGATCAGCTTCTTTATGAGTTTTTTAAAAGTCTACACTAGAACAGTCTGAATGTAAGTCCTTAAAAGTCTACACTAGAACAGTCTGAATGTAAGTCCTTAAAAGTCTACACTAGAACAGTCTGAATGTAATCCTTAAAAGTCTCACTAGAACAGTCTGAATGTAAGTCCTTAAAGTCTACACTAGACATCTGAATGGAAGTCCTTAAAAAGTCTACACTAGAAACAGTCTGAATGTAAGTCCTTAAAAGTCTACACTAGAACAGTCTGAATGGAAGTCCTTAAAAGTCTACACTAGAACAGTCTGAATGGAAGTCCTTAAAAAAGTCTGAATATTAAATTATATTCCGTTGTGGGTCTTAAATGAGTTTGTTTGTGTCACTTTCCTGTTTCACTGCTGCAGCTTCTTCTGTGTCTCTAGAACACACTGCTGTGTTTCTGCTGCTGTTATCTGGCAGAACAGAAGGCTCTGTTTCTATATAAAATGTGTTCTTTTTGTGAATACATTAGATTTTTCAATAATTGTTGTAAATATAAAGTTATATCTTCAGAAGCTTCTGGAAAAAAGCAGCAGTCAAATACTGTAAGTCGGGCCATTCAATTATATTCACCAAAGGTCCATTTCTTTCCAAAGCCTGGTTCTGGGGCCGGTCCAAATCTGCTGAACTGAAAATAGTACCATTTACTAGAAATGTATTTTTACTCTGAGAAATACAAAATAAAACAATAAGGAAGTATCACAAAAAGCAGGATAAAAACAGGACTAAGTCTAAACAACCCAGTGACAAGATTAAACTTATGCTCATGTAAACCACGTCTGGAACAAGACCAGACAGAATCTGAACCAGAACTTGGAACCAGGACTTTAAGGTTTTAACTATTTAAAAGACAGAACAGAATCTGGTTCAAATGTGACACATGAGGAGGACTGAATGAGACTGAACATCGTGCACTAAAAACAACACACACAAATATGGTTCTGTCCATGACCTGTATTTTATTCTGTTGGGCCAAAACATACTGCTTAGTGGGCCGCATTTGGCCCCCGAGCCGCCCTTTGAATAGGCCTGCTGTAAGTCATTACTCCAGAATTCGTCTGAATCTGTTTGTGTCTTCAAAATGTTTTAATTTGACGTCTGCATCTCCACAGAAATGTTGTGTCCCTGGTGTGTTTCGGACATGTTTCAGGCTGTATTCTCTTTCAGGGATGATCTTTAACGAGCCCTGGGTCTGTTTGAGGCTGTCTCTGGGTGTGTTTCAAGGACATGTTTCAGGCTGTATTGTCCTCGTTTCAGGGATGTTTTTCAGTGGTTTGAGGCGTTTCTGGTGTGTTTCAGGGATGATCTTTAACGGCAGACCAGCAGAGTCAGAGACGCGGCTGACCACAGACATGTTCAGACATGTTTCAGGCTGTTATTCCTCGTAGTGTTTCAGGCCTTCTGTCTTTGGTGTGTTCAGGGCGATGATCTTTACACGAGCCCTGGGTCTGCTTTCTAGCCGTCATTGTGTCAGGGATGTTTTTCAGTGTTTCAGCGTGATTTTGTGTGTTCTCAGGATATCTTTAACGAGCAGGACCAGCAGGCAGCAGACAGCGGCATACCACAGACACGCCTTTTAACGTCCTGATCCTCCATCACGACTGGGCGCTTCGCACCGCCAGATCCCTGCCGCGATACCAGGAAAGCAGTGAGTACAGAACCAACTTACACAAGCTGATCCACCCTCGGCACCAGTTCTAATTAGTGTTACTCTGGATGTTATGGGACTCTCTAATGGAGTTTTAGAATAGGAATCTGTACTTCCAGTTATACAAGACTTTTACTTAAAATATACAGATCTCTCTACCTCTCTCTTCCTCTTCTCTCTCTCTTCCTTTCTCTCTGCTGCTCTCTCTCTCTCTTCTCCTCTTCTCTCTCTCTCTCTCTCTCTTCCTCTCATTCTCAACCTCTCTCTCTCTCTCTTTCTTCTCGTCTCTGCTTCTCTCGTCTCTCTTCGCCTCTCCTCGATAACCCTCATCTCTCTTCTCTTCCGTGCTTGCAATGCCATCACTGGCTCGCTGGTACACTACTGCCGCCTTACGATCTCTACTCATACCTCTCTACTCTCTCTTCCTCTCTTCTCCTCCTCTCTCATCTCCTCCTCTCTCGCTCTCTTCATATCTCATCCTCATCTCACTCTTACCTCTCATCTTCCTCTCTACTCTCCCGTTCCTCTCCTTCCTCCCCGTCTCCGCTCCCTCTCTCTCTCTACCTCATCTCTTCTCTTTCTCTCTTCTCTCTTCTCTCTCTCTCTCTCTCTTCTCTCTCTCTCTCTCTCTCTTCTCTACCCTCTCTTCTCTCTCTCTTCTCTCTCTCTCTCCTCTCTCTCTCGCTCTCTTCCTACTTCTCTCTCTCTTTCTCTCGCTCTCTTCTCCTCTTCTCTCTTAAACCCTCTCTTTCTCTCTCTCTCTGCTCTCTTCCTCTGCTCTCTCTCAACCCTCTCGTCTCTCTTTCTCTCCTCTCTCTCTCTACCCTCTCTTCTCTCTTCTTCTCTCTCTCCTCTCTCTTTCCTCTTTCTCTCCTCTCTCTTTCTCCCTCTCCTCTCTCTTTTCCTTCTCTCTTTTCTTCTCTCTTCTCTCTCTCTCTCTCTCCTCTCTCTCTCTCCTCTCTCTCTCTCTCTCTCCAGATGTTCGTTCCAGTCGTTCCCTCCGTCCTTACCTTCTGCTTCAGTGATCATCTGTTTCTCTCTCTCTCTAACCCTCTCTCTCTCTCTCTCTCTCCAGATGTTCGTTCCAGTCGTTCCCTCCGTCCTTACATTCTGCTTCAGTGATCATCTGTTTCTCTCTCTCTCTAACCCTCTCTCTTCCTCTCTCTCTCTCCAGATGTTCGTTCCAGTCGTTCTCTCCGTCTTTACCTTCAGCTTCAGTGATCATCTGTTTCTTTAATGAAGCTCTGTCGGCTCTGCTCAGAACCGTCCACAGTGTTTTAGACCGAACTCCAGAGCTTCTGCTGCACGAGATCATCCTGGTGGACGACCACAGCGAGCTCGGTACTGTTAACACACACACACACCAGCGAGCTCGGTATGAACCTGACACACACACAAGACACACACTCACAGTTCAAACCACATAGACCTCGGTATGAACCTTACACACAGGTTCTCAAATGGGGGGCCGGTTTTTGAATAGACCAGTGTTGACTTTTAGATGTAAAAGTCATTGTAGCCAAGGATCGTTTCATCAGCAGATCTTTATTGAACAACAAGAGAAAAGGGCACTTCACCATTTGCAGCCCTTGCAGCTTACATCTGACACTGCGGCGCACTCGTACTCTACCGTACTAGCTCTTGTCTCTCATACTTGCACTTCTAGGCTATTTAACATTGTTTTGTTCTCTATCTTGGTGCCTCACTGACTCTTTGTCAGCTACTGTAGATCTTGTAATTAAACAAGAACATGTGATACCATTTATAATCTTACATTCAGAAATACAGAACATCTTTAACCTTAGTTTGATGTGATATTAGTTGTGTCACAGGATGCTCTGACACTGAAACAGTAAACAAAAGTAAAAACAGAACTCTACACCAGCAGTTGTGTACGCCTCACTCAGAAACATTTCGTTTTGGCACACTCGGTGATATTCTATGAAACTGGAGCTTCGTATCAATGCTTAGTTTGTGCAAATCTGTCTTATGTCTGTGGAGAAAAGATCAGAAACATAATGTGTAATAAAACAAACGAGAATAGAACGTAACGTCTGGTCACACTGAAGCTTCTGAACGCTGGTTTAAAATATTTCAGAATACAGAATATCACATTGACTTTAATAACATGTTCCTGTGGGAGGCGCCGCACACCCTTCTGAATCATACACAAAACTTTATTTTTAACGTGTTTACAAGCCTCAATAGTTTGGTGAATTTCAATGGAATCGAAATAAGCTGTGCACGCTTTTAAAGTGTAAAAAACACCGCCTATTTAATGTAAAATGTCACGTAAAATTGTAAGAGGTGCCTGGGCTTAGGGCAAGAACGTTTGGGGTGCCCGAGAGCTGAACAGTTGGAGAAGCTCTGGTCTAACACGTACAAACACAGTACTACAAACATTTCCACACAATCAGTTCATCGAGTTTGAGAATCTAAAGAGTGTGATGATGTTGTTGTTTCCTCAGACGACCTGAAGGGGGCGCTGGAGCAGTTTGTTTCCTCTGAGCTCAAAGTGAAGCTGGTGAGAAACGACAAACGAGAAGGTCTGATCCGAGGACGAATGATCGGAGCCAAACACGCCACAGGTCAGTTCAGAACACAGCGTTTTTGTTTGATCGACCCACCCACCAAACGTCCAACCACCAACCCACCAAACGTCCAACCACCAACCCATCACCCACCAAACGTCCAACCACCAACCCATCACCCACCAAACGTCCAACCACCAACCCATCACCCACCAAACGTCCAACCACCAACCCACCAAACGTCCAACCACCAACCCACCAAACGTCCAACCACCAACCCACCAAACGTCCAACCACCAACCCACCAAACGTCCAACCACCAACCCATCACCCACCAAACGTCCAACCACCAACCCATCACCCACCAAACGTCCAACCACCAACCCATCACCCACCAAACGTCCAACCACCAACCCACCAAACGTCCAACCGACAAACCACCACCCACCCAAACAAGAGCTCCCAGTGTCTAACCCTAACCCACCCAAACAACCCTAACCCGACAGGAGCTGGTCCATGATGTCGTGGGGCTCAAACTCCCAAAACTCCCACTCAAATGTCTGAGCTCACAGGCCAGTTTTTCCTAGTTCTATTGTCGGGCTTTCTCTAACGTCCCAAACAGAGCGCAGAGTGAGTTGTTTGGTGGAGAGCGTAGTGAGAACACACAGAGAGCGAGAGAAGAGAAGCCTCTGTGTCTCTGTGAGGAAGTCCACAGATACAGCTCATAGAACAACTGCACTTAAGTCATATATGTTTGTCTTTATTATCTGTATGAGCTGGTCAGGTCAGACGTGTGAGTTTTTGAAAGGAAAAACAGAAATGTAACATCACTGTCGGTCTGAGTCAGATTCTCCTCTTGATGTTTGATCAGTGTGTGCTGGGCTGTAGAGCTGCTCAAGTCTGTAAAATGCATTAGCATAGGGCTGGGCGGTATACCGTTTCATACTGGACACCGGTGTTTTTTTTGTTGTTTTTTTTAATGATATGACTCTTTCATACACCGGTGATGTCCGGAACAAAGAGCGGCAGAACGTCGCGCCGCAGTGTGGAGCGCTGGTCCCGCTGCCTGCGGCTCCGCTCCGACTGCCGGATGAATGAAGACCGTTCCACATCCTCCGTATCCGCTGCACGGGGCTGCGCCTCAGTTCCATTGCCGCCCGACCAAAGTGCGGATCAAGGCTGTTTTCTTCTCCGCCCGAGTCCGGCGGAGTGGGGCCCCGCGGGGCGCGGCTGTGTGTGGTGGGATCAGCGCGTATAACTCACAATAAAGTGTTCTGTATTTTGACTGAAAGTCATGCATTCTCATTTCTTCACCTCAATACAATTGTGAGTGTCACTGTCTGTCACCTCTTTGGAGAAGCAGCATTTTGTGTGATTATTCAAACCTGTGTTTATAGTCTGCTCATATAGGCCAGTTTACTGCAGTAATTATTATTCTGTAAATTACTAAGAAACGGGGTCAACACAGGGATAAAAAAATACCGTCAAATACCGTGACACCGCTATAATTTTGAAAAATACCGTGATATCAATTTTTGGTCATACCGCCCTCGAACGGGAACAATACGCCCTGAGAGTATTTTGGGTTGGCGAGCGGCTGCGGCTGCTCTGCGCTTTGGCGTGCTGTGTGTAGATCTGACCCACAGAAGTAGGTGTGTACGTGAAACGAGCCTGACGCCTGGCTGCACGAGGCACTTCGCTTGCGTTCCGCTCCAAAGTCCTCGTACGGTGTGTCTGAGTGAGCGCATTTATTCAGTCATACAGCGTCTTTCCCTCTCACTTTCTTTGCTCTGTATGCGTGCAGCACCTCTCTCTCTCTGTCTGCGCTGTCATTAAACTCAGGTTTCTCTGAGTCTCTGTGCTGCTGCTTCTCTGTCGTCTGAGATCAGGTTTAATCCACAACTGTGCACAAAATCAAGTCAGACTCAAAGTGAGAGATGTGAGAATGATGAAGTGAAATGTGATTCCACACTGTGGTTCTTCTCTCTCTGTAGATCCGGCTCTGGTGTTCCTGGACTCTCATTCTCACACTCTCTCTCCTCGCTCAGGACCTGTAGGAGATGTTCTGACCCTGTTCTCTGGTTCTTCTCTGGTTCTAGGAGACGTTCTGGTGTTCCTGGACTCTCTCTCTTCTCACTCAGGACCTGTTTTAGTCCTGTTCTGACTCTGTTCTCTGGTTCTCTCTGGTTCTTCTGTGGTTGTAGGAGATGTTCTGACCCTGCTCTCTTCCTGTAGGTGATGTTCTGGTGTTCCTGGACTCTCACTGCGAGGTCAACGTCCTCTGGCTGCAGCCCCTCTTGTCCCTCATGTCCTCAGACCTGCTGTAGACCTGTTCTGACTCTTTTCTCTGGTTCTCTCTGGTTCTAGGAGACGTTCTGGTGTTCTTGGACTCTCACTGCGAGGTCAACGTCCTCTGGCTCCAGCCCCTCCTGTCCCTCATGTCCCTGGACCTGTTTTAGTCCTGTTCTAACCCTGTTCTCTGGTTCTCTCTTCCTGTAGGTGATGTTCTGGTGTTCTTGGACTCTCACTGCGAGGTCAACGTCCTCTGGCTGCAGCCCCTCTTGTCCCTCGTGTCCTCAGACCTGTTGTAGACCTGTTCTAACCCTGTTCTCTGGTTCTCTCTGGTTCTCTCTGGTTCTAGGAGATGTTCTGGTGTTCCTGGACTCTCACTCGTCGCTCAGGACCTGCTGTAGACCTGTTGTAGACCTGTTTTGACCCTGCTCTCTTCCTGTAGGTGATGTTCTGGTGTTCTTGGACTCTCACTGCGAGGTCAACGTCCTCTGGCTGCAGCCCCTCTTGTCCCTCGTGTCCTCAGACCTGCTGTAGACCTGTTCTGACTCTGTTCTCTGGTTCTCTCTGGTTCTAGGTGATGTTCTGGTGTTCCTGGACTCTCACTCGTCGCTCAGGACCTGCTGTAGACCTGTTGTAGACCTGTTCTGACTCTTTTCTCTGGTTCTCTCTGGTTCTAGGAGACGTTCTGGTGTTCTTGGACTCTCACTGTGAGGTCAACGTCCTCTGGCTCCAGCCCCTCTTGTCCCTCGTGTCCCAGGACCTGTTTTAGACCTGTTCTAACCCTGTTCTCTGGTTCTGTCTTCCTGTAGGTGATGTTCTGGTGTTTTTGGACTCTCACTGCGAGGTCAACGTCCTCTGGCTGCAGCCCCTCCTCTCCCTCGTGTCCCAGGATCGTAGGACGGTGGTCTGTCCCGTCATAGACATCATCTCCGCAGACACGCTGAAGTACTCGGCGTCTCCCATTGTCAGAGGAGGGTTTAACTGGGGCCTTCACTTCAGATGGGACCCGGTGCCTCCCAGTGAGCTGGGCCCGGACTCCAGCAAACCAATCAGGTGAGAGGACACACCAGAGAGCCAATCAGAGGAGAGCAGAGACCCTTCGACTGTCCTTCCGTCTCATGTCTCTGTGTCTGTCTCTGTTAGATCTTTGACAATAGCAGGATGTTTGTTGAAGGTCTGATGTAACACGTCTCTGATGGTTCTTTGACTGTCCTTTTGTCCCATGTCTCTGTCTCTTTTAGGTGTCCTTCTATTGGAGGTCTGATGAAGGTCTCACGTCTCTGTCTCTTTCTGTCTGTCAATATTATGTCTCCGACGATGACCAGAGCTCTGATGGTTCCTGTTCTCACCTTCTGTGTCCACGGGCCTCTCTGTTCCTGTTTCTGTCTCTTTTAGGTCTTTGTCAGGAGATGGAGGTTTGCTGGTCTGATGTCTCTCTCCCTTCTGTCTCATGTCTTTGCCTCTGTCTCCTAGGCCTCTCTGATGTCCTTGTCTCATGTCCTTCCGTCTCTGTCTGTCTCAGGTCTCCTACGATGGCCGGAGGTCTGTTTGCGATGGACAGGAGTTACTTTAACGAGCTGGGACAGTACGATCCTGGGATGGACATCTGGGGAGGAGAAAACCTGGAGCTGTCCTTTAGAGTGAGTCTGACCTGTGTGTTTGGAGCTCTGGGGCCTCTCTCTTCTCTCTCTGGTGTTCGGGGCCCTCACACACGTGTTGGGGCCCCTGACACATGTGTGTTTGTATGTTTTCAGATCTGGATGTGCGGGGGACAGCTGCTCATCGCTCCCTGCTCCAGGGTGGGACACATCTTCAGAAAAAGACGTCCTTACGGTTCTCCAGGAGGAACGGACACCATGGCCCACAACTCTCTGAGACTGGCCCACGTGTGGATGGACGAGTACAAGGTCTGGACCAGGACTAAAGACAGGACTAAAGACTAGGACCAAGACCAAGACCAAGACCAGGACCAGGACTAAACCAGGACAAAACCAGAACTAAGACCAGAGACAGGAGCAAAGAGAGAACGAACACAAAAGACCTAAAAACTCTCTGAGACTGGCCCACGTGTGGATGGACGAGTACAACTTCAACTTCTTCAACTTCAACTTTATTGTAGTCCCAATGGGAAATTGATTTGCAGCAGTGTTAACAGCAGACATACACATACACATACAAATATAATAAAATAAATAAAAATAAATAAATCACAGCCTGAATGATGATCTAGAGCTTTAAGCTATAACAATGCATTGATTTTTATTGGCTCGCTGAGTCCTGATCCGGGGCATTCTCAGTCGTCGTCCAGAAGGAAGGAGATCAAACTCCTTAAAAAGAGGGTGGTCAGGGCTGGACATTATCTGTTGGGCCTTGCTTATCACCCTTCGGCTGTAAATATCATGCAGCTGGGGCTGCTGTAGGCCTATAATTTTGCCTGCCACCTTAACCAGCCTGGCCAGTCGATTTTTACTGGACACAGAAAGCACCAAACCAACATACAATGCAAAATGTAAGGACAGATTCAATAAAACTCTGATAAAATAGGGTCATAAGAACATTACAGAGATTAAAAGAATTCATTGTTCTGAAAAAGTACAGTCTTTGCTGTACTTTTTTGCAAATGGCATCAGTGTTTGGCTCAAATCGTAGCCCGTTGTCGATGATTGTCCCCAGGTATTTATACTGAGTGACAGTTTCAACCTCCTTTCCCTGAATTACCGAGAAAGAGCCACACGGAGGTGACTTTCGAAAGTCTATCAGCATGTCCTTTGTCTTTGAGACATTAACTGACAGATAAAAACGTTCACACCAATCAATGAAATCATCTAACACAGGACCATGGCTGCTCTCATGATTAGTTAAAACACTTACAATAACCGTATCGTCTGCACATTTCAGAAGATGCCTGTTATCAAAGGCACTTCTGCAGTCATTAGTGTACAAGATATAAAGCCAAGGACGATAAGACGCAGCCCTGTGGAGATCCGGTGGAGCAAACCAGCTTGGAAGACATGACACCATTCACTTTAACACACTGAGTCCTGCATGACAAGAAGTTCATGATCCAACCAACAAGACTCAGGTCCATGTCCATGTTACAAGGTCTGGACCAGGACTAAAGACAGGACCGGGACCAGACCAAGACCAGGACCAGGACTAAGACCAGAGACCACAGACAGGAGCAGAGACGAGAGCAAAGAGAAGAACGAGAACAGAACAGACGACCTAAAACTCTCTGAGACTGGGACATCTCTGACTGTGTTTCTGTCTCTGTTCTAATTGGCTGACAGGAGCAGTACTTATCCCTTCGTCCTGATCTGATTGGTCGGTCGTTCGGGGACATCTCTGAGCGGGGTGAAGCTCAGGAGGAAGCTCCAGTGCAGATCCTTTAAATGGTTTCTCCAAAACATTTATCCTGAGATGAGTTCTACAGCTCTGAACCACAAGAACCCTCCAGGACTGATGAACAGGAACGTCAGGAGACCCACCGTACTGCAGAGAGGACGGGTGAGGACGCTCAGGGGGACAGAGGGAGGGACAGAGGGAGGAGAGAGAGAGGAGAGAGAGAAGAACCAGAGTCAAGCCCGGAGTCAGAGAGAGAGACAGAGAGAGAGGAGCAGGACTGATGAACCGAGCTGTGAGGAGGCCGACTGTGCTGCAGAGAGGACGGGTGAGGAGGACACACAGGGGACAGGAGGGACAGAGGGAGGAGAGGGAGAGACAGGGACAGAGTCAGAGAGGAGACAGAGACAAATCTGTTGTCTTGGTTTTTTTGCCTAAATGTCTTTTCTTTACCAGAGTTTCAGACATAATTTAGTCCAGGCCTATTCAACTTAAGGCCCGGGGACCAAATCGGCCGTCCAACATTCTGATCCGGCCCTCTTTCACTTTCCTAACATTACAACGCACTAGTTCTCTTGATTTGAGTGTGTTTTTCTTGTGTCAGTTCCAGCTGCATTTCTTGTTTAGATTCCAGTGATAAAATGTTGTCTTTTTAATATTTTTAGCAGAACAATCCACTTTGCTCTTGTTCGATTGGCTCATCTTAATTGAAGACAGTTAAAATAAAACTTTAGTTTAATTTGGTCACTGGGCTTAACGCTGATTTGGACATTTTGTCGAGTCTTAAAAACAGACTGCAGCGTTACTGTATTTTCCGGATTATATGTCGCTCTGGAGTATACATCGCAGAATATTTTAGAAGAAAAAACGTACATTAGTCCCTCCGAAGTATGAGTCGCACTTTTTGGGGAAATTAATTAACATAATCCAGCAACATAAACAGACATGTCCTGCTCCTGGCTGAGCTTATTTCTCTGACATGGAGATGCACAAAGGCCAAGGACGCTGACATGAGGCAAAACTACAAGATACAGATCAAAACACGACTAACTCTGCATTAATCTGCTCTTATATTCTCACTAAATCATCTGTAATAAACATTTTGTCCATTTGACATAATTGCGATGTGTTTTACCTGCAGCAGGTTTCACACGTCTCTTTCCTCTAAATCCACTGTCTGTTTTTGTTGCCCAAACTCTATTTCCACCTCCTGCATAAACAGCAGTCCTTCATTCATTCTTCTGGAAAGTTTTCTCCGCGTGTCTTCTGCCGTAGATCTGTGAGTGCTCCACTGATATTACACGTGAAACAAGGAAATGCAGCTGCAGTTGTGAGTTTTGGTTGTTTACCAGCCTCCACCAGACAAACATCAGTGTTTGTGTTTAAAGCGGTCAAAAAAACTATTCATCTTGAAATCAGATCAAATCAAAGCTCTTTGTCCCGTTATTTTCACTGAATGGAGCCCTACGCGTTCTCCTGAGCGTCAGTGTGGTTCTTGAGACTGCAGCCTCCAGGTTTACAGTTTTATAAATGTACCACCACACTTACACAAGTATCTGCACCTCGGAGGCAGCAGTGTCACACCTCACTGACGGAACAGCAGCAAATGAAATGACATCTGTCCCTCGTTTTAAAAGCAAAGAGTCTGGGCGGGACCCGTGATATATAAATAGTTATTAACAAATTCACTTTTATTTTATATAAATAAGTCAACCCCCCGTCAGACGATGAAAAAAAGCACGACTTATTGTCCAGAAAATACGGTAGTTATTATCGCCATAGAATCATTTTTTGGTCACAGTGGTCGTGTCTGATCCTGTTTCTGTGTCTGTTTCTGTCTCACAGTCACCCTGTTGTGTTGGTTTGTCTGTTGTAGCTCACAAACACAGTGTCTGATGGTCTGACGTCTGTTCTTCTCCTGCAGCATTGAGTCTGATGTCTGTTCTGATGATGTTCTTGTGTCTGTTCTCTTGTAACTCACAGATATTTGTTCTTTTGTTTGTTGTTTGTTTGTTTTGTTTGTGTCTCAGCTCCGTAACCTGGGCTCCGGTCGTTGTCTGGTGGCTCAGGGTCGTCCCACACAGAAGGGAGGGGCCGTGGTGCTCCGGTCATGTGACCCGCAGGACCAGGAGCAGGTGGGTGACCTCTGACCCCTCTGTGACCCCTCTGTGACCCAGTCTGAGCCTAAACTCTGCTCACGCTCTGAAGCTTCTGCACAAACACTGGAAACAGCTGCTGCAGTGACACCAACCAACACCAGAGGGAGACAAACTCTCACAAACATGAGCCCACAGCTCCAGCAGCAGAAACACAGAAAACACATGAGCCACGTTTCCATTAGCCTGGATCAGTCCGGTTCACTTTGGATCAGTTTGTGTTTCTGAGTGTTTCTACTGCAGGTCCAGACTCTCACACATTACACAGGCTTTCTAATAACAACATGTAGACTTTATACTTTTAGAATTATATCTGAGTGATTCACAAACAGACGTCTGTGTCTGTGACTTCAGGGTCAGGCTGGTGCAAACAACAAACTACTTCAGTTTATCCTCACTTTTTATACATTTATTTTCTTTTTGCAAAGTCTCTGTGACTCTGAGCTGCTTTTTAAACCTGGTCCAATCAGGTTAAGGCGCAGGGTCCAAAGGGTTTTCTTACAGAAGCACAATAAGTGGTAGAGATGGAAAAACGTCTGAAACGCCAGATTGAGTCAGTGTTGCTCCTGCAGCCACTGAACAACACACACACTCTATAAATAATAATACACACTCTATAAATAATAATACACACTCTATAAATAATAATACACACTCTATAAATAATAACACACACTCTATAAATAATAATACACACTCTATAAATAATAATACACACTCTATAAATAATAATACACACACTATAAATGATAATACACACACTATAAATAAAATACACACTCTATAAATGATAATACACACTCTATAAATGATAATACACACTCTATAAATAATAATACACCTAAAATATAAATAATAATACACACTCTATAAATAATAATACACACTCTATAAATAATAATACACACTCTATAAATAATAATACACACTCTATAAATAATAATACACACTCTATAAATAATAATACACACTCTATAAATATAATACACACTCTATAAATATAATACACACTCTATAAATATAATAACACTCTATAAATATAATACACATCTATAAATAATAATAACACTCTATAAATAATAATAACACTCTATAAATAATAATACACACTCTATAAATAATAACACACTCTATAAATAATAATACACACTCTATAAATAATAAACACACTCTATAAATAAATAATACACACTCTATAAATAATAATACACACTATAAATATAATACACACTATAAATATAATACACACTCTATAAATAATAATACAATAACACAAACCTGACTGAACGTGCAGTGTGGACTTACTGTATGGTGTGTTAATGTCTGATGTTGGAGCTGTAAATGTGACTTTTGTTTTAAATGTAGTTTGGGGTTTAATGTGTAAAAAAAGTGAATATAGATAAACTAACAAAATCAAGTCGTGACTTAAACAGGGTTCCCACGTGTCCTGGAAAACACATGGAAAATGATAAAACAGCCAAATGTCATGGAAAATAAAATGTTTTCCTGGAAAAGTATTGGGCCCCAATAATAAAATGTATAACTAATGATTCAGATGTGCACAGCCGACTCCTAAAGGCTTCATGTGTACACTAGTAAAAAACAAAACAAAAAAACTCTTTGTACTAATGTAAAACTGCTAAAAACATGAAATCTGCAAACCCAGATTGCAAAATCGTACATCCAAAATCTAATGTGGGAGCACCCCCAGACCCCCCTTACATCTCATGTATCGTTTTTCAATTGCTGTTTAACCAAATATATTTTTACAAATAGGCTCAACGGTGATTTTACTTCAACAGCCTGAGGTAAAAACTGTCAAAAACCATGATTTTATTCTCATTTTCTCCAGCCACTGGAAGCCTGTGAAATACATCAAGAGCACCTAAATTTACTTAATTTTTCAAAATCTCAGGAGGCAGGGGGAGGACCCCAGACCCCCATTCATGTTTTCTCCCTGAACCACTGCCAAAATACTGTAACTGTGATCTCATGAAACACCTAAAAGAGGCTATCACAGTGAACTGCAGCTTTGCAAACTGCTCCTGTATGACAAGATCACATTTTTATTGAGAACTGGCCAAGATGATGTTGTGATTACATTAAATCCTTGTTGCGAATGTCCTGGAAATGTCCTGGAAACTGTTTTTGGGATATGAGTGGGAACCCTGTTATATGAATCATCCATCCCTACTAAGTAGTAGGCCTATAGTAAACCTTCTAACGCTCCAGTGCTAAGGTGCTCTGATCGGGCCCTCCCTCTCTCTGATTGGTGGGTTCCCTCTTCTCTGCTCTGATTGTCCTGTTCCTCTCTCTCCCTCTCTCTGATGGCCGGTGTCTCTGTCCTCAGGAGTGGGCGTTGGACGAGGAGGGACAGCTGGTTCTCTCAGGTTTACTCTGTTTGGACGTCTCTGAAGTGAGAACCTCAGATCCTCCTCGACTCATGAAATGTCACGGCTCTGGAGGATCTCAGCAGTGGAACTTATCAGTGAGTCTCAACGGGACCAGACTGGACCCAACTGGACTAAACCTGGACTAAAGTAGACAAACGAGACTAAAACAGGACCGACAGGACTAAAACGTGTCTCGGCTCCGAGGATCTCACAGTGGAACTTATCAGTGAGTCTCAGGACTTAAGAGGACTAAGCAGGATAAAGCAGGACTAAACCAGGACTAAAGCAGGACTAAACCAGGACTAAAGCAGGACTAAAGCAGGACTAAACCAGGACTAAAACGGACTAAAGCAGGACTAAACCAGGACTAAAGCAGGACTAAACCAGGACTAAAGCAGGACTAAACCAGGACTAAAGCAGGACTAAAGCAGGACTAAAACGGGACTAAAGCGGACTAAACCAGGACTAAAGCAGGACTAAACCAGGACTAAAACGGGACTAAAGCAGGACTAAAGCAGGACTAAAGCAGGACTAAACCAGGACTAAAGCAGGACTAAACCAGGACTAAAGCAGGACTAAACCAGGACTAAACGGGACTAAAGCAGGACTAGCAGGACTAAAGCAGGACTAAACGGACTAAGCAGGACTAAAGCAGGACTAAAGCAGGACTAAACCAGGACTAAACCAGGACTAAAACGGGACTAAAGCAGGACTAAAGCAGGACTAAACCAGGACTAAACCAGGACTAAAGCAGGACTAAACCAGGACTAAAGCAGGACTAAACCAGGACTAAACCAGGTCTAAACCAGGTCTAAACCAGGTCTTAGACCAGGTCTAAAACAGGACTTGGACCAGGACTTAGACCGGGTCTAAACCGGGTCTAAACCAGGTCTTGTCTTGCAGAAGTCCAGTCGTCTGTACCAAGTCTCCGTGGGACAGTGTCTCTCGATGTCGGAGCCGATGGGACCCAAAGGTTACGTTTCCATGGCGATCTGCGACCAATCAGAGGCTCAGCAGTGGTGCCTGGAGTCGTGAGCCCAACGGACTACAAACATGGCCGCACAGAGACTACAAACATGGCCGCACAGAGACTACAAACATGGCCGCCGCCTTCGTCTTGAATGTTTCCTCCATTGACTGAATCAAACACCAGCAGGTTTCTAAAGACTACAAACACACCAGGACTACAAACATGGCCGCCGCACACCCCAGGACTACAAACATGGAGTTGTCTTTTATCGTTTGCAGTTTTACTTTATTTTAACAGTTTTAAACGGTTCGAATCATTTTAATGTTGAAGTTTTATCAGTGAAACTACAAACATGGCGGCAGCTGGACTACAAACATGGCCGTCCTCTTTGTTTCTGTTTGAGCATATTGTTTTAAATCTGTTTTGAACTTTGACAAACTCCTGGACTACAAACAGGTTCACAAAAGGACTACAAACATGGCCGCCGCTGAGCGTTTGAAGAAAAGCTGCTGTTTTCTGCTTCGTCTCACTTTTATTCAGATGTTTTACGTTAAATAAACACATAACGTGAGCTGGGGAGAGTTTTATTGTTTCTGCTCAGTTTCAGACACAAACGTTTGGAACATTTAGAGTCGTTTCTCAGAGAAAACACCGGAAAGTTCAGCACAGACACCAGCAGGAGGGTTAAGAGACGGTTTGGGAAGAAAATCAGCTTTGAGTTTGTAAAATGTGTGATTATGGCGGAGCTGTGTGAGATGTGGGCGGAGCTTGTGTGAGATGTGGGCGGGGTTTGTGTGAGATGTGGGCGAGCTTGTGTGGTATGTGGGCGGGGCTTGTGTGAGATGTGGGCGGGGCTTGTGTGACGTCATCAGTTACGACTCTGAGGCACTTTTTGTGATTTTCAACTTGTTTTTTCTTCACAAACCGACTCTTATTTCTATTGTATTATTTTACAGATTTAAGACAGATGCGTTTTAGTCGGTCTGAGGTTTTATTCAGACGTTCCAGGCTGATCACATGACCACAGGCTGATCACATGACCAAAGACTGGTCACGTGATCGCAGCAGCAGAAGGCAAAGGTGTGAGGCCCTTTCCCAAACGGCTCCTACTCACTTCCCTGCTCTTTAAACACAGTTTAGTTCCAGTTTTAGTTACAAGTTAAAAAAATAAATCAAATATAATCATTTTAAAAGTTGTTCTGACAAAAGTTTAACTTTGTAAATTTAGACCCAGAATGTTTTAGCTGAACATTTTTATTTCTTTAAACAGGAGTGTCCAACCTGAGGATTTTAGAATCACACAAATGATGCTTTTGGCTCAGTTTATCTGAATTAAATGTCTGTTTCTACTGTAAATGTGTCTTTAGATGCCTATTGTGTCGCCTTCTAAAACATATTGGCTAATCTTTTACATAGGCCTCTTACTAAGCCACAGTTAGCTTCTGTTATGGTCGTAGTTAACAGTCGTAGCTCGCCGTCAGTTTCTATTGCAAACGTAGCTTTCCTGTCGAAAAAGGTTGGAGACTCCTGATTTAAACTGTGAAAAGAGACTGCTCCTGTTAAACATGTACAGTTTAACAATCTGATAAAGTTAGAACAGAAAGTATCTGAGCTGAGCTGTAAAGACAAACTGGTTTAGAGAACTTTAGATTTACATTTGTGACACGATCAAGACAAATACTAAACTAAACCAGGACTAAAAGTGTCCAGTCGGGGACAGAGTTGTGTGTGTCTGAAATCCAAGAGCAGCTGCAGAGTCTCCCTCACAGAAGAGAAGAGAAGAATGTAGTCCTCCTGAGGGTGAGGGGACAGGGACGGGTTTGGGAAAGGGCCCGAGTCTCAAACTGATCACAGAAAGTTATTGATAAAGATAGATTGAAGAGTTTGTAGCGTCAGATCAGTCTGCAGCAGAAGGAAACGAGAAGGACGCAGGAGGCAGGAGGTAGGACGCAGGAGGTAGGAGGTAGGACACAGGAGGTAGGACACAGGAGGTAGGACATAGGAGTAGGACTTAGGAGGTAGGACTTAGGAAAGGTTCAGACGTGAGCTTTAGGAGACGAGGAGATCCATAAGTTTGATTGATCGGCTGCAGTTTTGGAGCGAGATTTCCTGTCAACACAAAGGTACAGTTACAGTTTATTTAAACTGGATTTTAAACCTTTATATTAACGTTTATTTAAGAGTTTATTTGTGCCTCACGTGTTTTGTGTCTGAGTTTGTTGCAGCAGAAGTTTCCAGAAGCGACGAGAATCAGCAGCAGCAGAGGAATCGTGGGGATCAGGATTACAGCAGCAACGTGCCTGGAAATAAAAATAATTCTGTTCATATAATATAAACCTCAGAATAATCAGGATGTACAGCAGCAACGTGCCTGGAACAGAAAGAATAAAGTGCGTATGACCGTATTTAGTTTGTTAGATTAACACCTGTTGTAATTATAAATGACAGTTTTACGTTAATCAAGAACAAGTTTGTGGAGAAAAATGTGAAAATACCAGGAAGTAGAGCCAGAGTTCTAAACTGATGACATCACACTGGGACAGTGGTTCTCAAAGTGGGGTTCCCTGGGGGTCCCCCAAATTTTTTGAAACATGGTCATTTTTATAATACAACAATTTCTTATAATTTACCATCATAAACATAGAATTTTGGATTGAAAAGACAATAGCTTTGAATAGAAACAAGTAAACGGTAAAAATGACCAGAGGAAATTAACCTTTTATTCAAATTTGATTTATAGCTTAGCTTTAATTTCCACATTTAATGTGATACCAGAGTGCAAAGTGACAGGGGGGTCCTGGAAGATTTTTGAGGCAAAAAGGGTCTCTGGACTGAAAAAGTTGAGAACCTCTGCACCAGGGAGACAAGGATATTTTTAATTTTCTCCCAAGAAACAGATTTTTATGGCTCTGTAAACACATGTTTAACTAAAAAGTGTATTCTAGTGTATTTAGGCTCAGGTCTAAAAAGTTTACCATTATGAAGAGTTTGGGCCCAATCTATTAAATGGTGCTAGTTCAACTAGCCCAGCCATGATTTCATCATTATAATCAGGGGAAGTACATTTTTTTTAAACGCTGGAAAAAATGTTCAAAACTGGAATGAAATGTGAAACTGTTTAATAAAACCTTAAATATAATGACTTACACTACGTCTAGAGTTAGATGAGTTCAAACCTGTCATGGACACTTTAATGTTTCTGTTAATACGACTCCAGCAGAATCAGAGTTTTCAGCAGCAGCAGCAGGAGCAGAGTCTGGAGAAGTGTGAGGACAAACACTCAACTTCATTTCCCAGAGAATTTGACCGAGGACCAGGGCTTCAGGGGCCGGGTAAGTTTCACACAATACGTCAGCGCTTTTGACACGAGGCTGCACCAGTGAGAATAACCAGGGGTGTCGGACGGGGGGGTTAAATGGTGCTAGTTCCCCCAGGCAGGGAAAGGGCCCCCAAAAGATTAATGGTTCCTCTAAATGCAGTTATTTCTGATATCAGCAAATGAACAAAACTGCTGAAACAAATAGGAATATTAATTATGTACAAGTTTAACAGCTACAAAATTACATTTATTATAAGTAATTTTATTGAACAAAAAACCAGGGTTTGACACAAATGATCAGTTCAATAAATGTGCACGTTCACTTGAATATTGTCAGTACATATCACAACATGTTCGGAGTATATTTTTGGCAAATTGACTTAAAACAAGTGAGCTAAAATGTAAAACAGTGGGTTTAAAACATTTTTATTCTCGTCTTTATTCAAGTCATTCTTATTTTCAGGGAGTCAAAATATAAATAAAGAAGTAAAAGTATGGCCTCGTTCAAACATATTAAGACATGTAAGAGTAATAAACTAAAAATAGATCTTTGTAACATGAAGACAAAGAGACAGAACCTGAGTCAGAGTCTGCACTGTAAAAGGCCAAAAAGTTAAACTAACTTAAATGTTTATGTTGATAGAACTTGATAATGTGAGTCAAAGGTTTAAAACTTAGAATTTTAAGTTATAAAGAGAGAGTAAGAGGAGAGAAGAGAAAGATAGAGGGAGAGAAAGGAAAAGGAAAGACAGAGAAACATGAAAGAAAAAGAGATTGAAGAGAGAAGGAGAGAAAGAGAAAGAAACAAGAGAGAAAAAGAAAGGGGGAAGTGAGAGGAGAAACTGCGAGAGAGAGAAGAGAGAGAGAGAGAGACAAGAAAGAAGAGAGATAGACAAGAGAGAAAGAAACAAGGGAGAAAAAGAAAGGGGGAAGCGAGAGGAGAAACAGAGAAGAAGAGAGAGACGAGAAAGAAAGAGGGAGAGACAGAAGAGAAAAAGAGGGAGACAGGAGAGAAAGTGAGGGGGAGAGAGAAGGAGTGAAAAAGAAATGGAGAAGAGAGAGGAGAAGCTGAGAGAAGAAGAGTGGGAGAAAAAAAGAGAGAAAGAAAGAAAGAAAGAAAGAAAGAAAGAGCTGCAGAGCNTTCATTATTTGACTCTTCTTGTTGTTGTTTTATCGTGGGGAACTGCTAAGGCTCTTATTGTGTATTTGATGTAATTTTGTTTGCCATAATGTGCCTTCAATTAAAGAGGATAACTGCTCATAGATGTGATCATTTGCTTACTAAGGTTTTGCTTGAATTTTTGCTTGATTCTTTTACGCTTTGTTCTGTACAATTGGTAATTTCGACAAGTTCATGTCAATCAGTCTCAATTCAAATATTCTCATTTTTATTTTTAACAAGTGATTTCATTATTCCTCCCCAAAGTAATGTCACTATGATTCACTAAATTTCAATTACTCATGGCACGAACACGTCGGTGATCTTTGTCCCATTGGGTGGTGCTGATGGCACACACTCATTAGTATTTTCACACAGACTCACAGGAGACCAAACAAACATGCTCTCAGCAGCACGTCACCCTGTCTAGTTGGTCTTTTTTACTCCTCCATACTGTTGTACACTAATATTATTCAAGCAAGCAAGCAAAGTTAATATATTTTGTCTGAAAACATAGCAATCAAATCGTTTGTAAAGACATGAAGTAATAAGAACAACAAATAATTTCAGGATTTGAGCAAATGTTGTAGATTAAGTTCTCTGTTTTGAGTGTTTATTTAACGTTTCCGATATAGACTTGCAGCAAATTTCATTTTCACTCTTACACTAAAAAAAAAAAAAATTCTACCAAGATAAAATGTTAATCAACTAAAATGACAGATCTAAAAGTGGTCAAATTATTCCAGTTTGAAGAAAAGATTTTGTGTACAATGTTACAGAAATGTTACACATATTTCACATTTACTCTGATTTTGATTATCAGGTTCTGCATGTATCACAATAATGGGTGCTGCTACCAGATCCAGCTTGATTAAATACTTGGCTTTACGTATTGTCGATACACTGTATGAACCGAAACTTGTGTAAGAACTGAAAATAGCTTTTTATAAGTCTTTGCAATCATCATTATTAGTAAAATAGTGAGTTAGCTAAATGTGGTCCAGTCAGTGTTTTTTTTAATGTAATTTACATAATACATATAAAATAATATATAATTTTGGGTCCTTTTATATATCTGTAATTTAAAGAAGTCCTTATCTGTCAGACTAATGCAGATGTAGATTCAGTCTTGTCACTTGAATAAATGTGCAAAAATCCAGTTAAATGTTTGGTAGTTTGTCAAGATAGTGAGGTTCATTTCATTACAGTCCTTTGAGGACGACACGACGTTAGTGTGGCTCTTTGTCAAATTGAGCTGAACTCCTCTGGATTAGCAGATTTACACCAAAGTCCTGAGCGCTGAGGCACGTACTTACGCGTCAGACCCAAGCGTCACACTCACCAAACGCCGCGACGCTCGGCGTTGTTTTTCATCCATCTGCGGTCGTAGTGGGTGAGTAAAATGATAATATGTTTAATAATGAAAGGCGTTCCGCGTTCATCACTGTTAACGGAACAACGCCGACAAGTTAACCGCTGTACTTTATTTAAATCATAGAAGAAGAAACTACAGGTGCCGGCAGAGTCATTTCCTGGAGCGGCGCCGCGAGGGAAACAACAAAACCGAATCACAGCGCGTTGTAAAGCGCCACCGCGCGCCTGGTGTGTGTACATTCATAGAAATTAACGGAGGCGCCCAATTTGCGGCGCGGCAGAGCGTCCGGTGTGCACTGGCCTTAAAACACACTGAACATGATTCTATTTCAGATTTAACCAAACACTGTGCTTGTTTTCACTCAGATTGTCTGTTATTATAAAGTTTATATTTGTATTTTGTCCATAAACACACAACTGTTACCTAGCAACCACATTGTAAATTTGAGCCAAAACCAACATTAATGACACAGGCCTGTCCCAATAGAGGTTATGCGCGTGACATTATTTTATTCCAAAAATGCTTAGCAACTTTAGAATGAGTGGCATTTCTTCAATGTATTTCTTTGTTGTCGTGGCAACGGCTTGTCTGCTACAAACTTGTCTGCTAAAACAGTTGATGATTTGGACATTCTAACTGCAACAAACCGACTCAAAAACATCTTTATTAAGAATAAAAGGTAATAAGTTTAATTGTGTTTGATTTTAATGTCTGATAAATGTGAGAAGCTAAAGTCTTGTTGTTTATCTGCTTTGCTACAACTGTTGACTTGATTTTCTCTGTTTACATGTCAGTTACAACCCAGTGCTCAGTAGACTTGTTGTGGGTTGAATTTGTTCTCAAACTGTAGTTTATTTTTCCTGTTTTAACCGTTTATTGAACTCTTACAAGAGAAAATGTTCTTTCTCTCCATTAACTCTAATGCATCCTTCACACTCAGCATGAACAGTTAGAATGCTGTGATGTCACCTGCAGAACCTCTACACTCACACTTGTGCACTTCAAATGTGCGTTGACGACGAGCCGCTGAAGTGTGCATAGTGTCCCAATTCTCTAGAATGTTTTTATCCACACTTCACAACAGCATATTTACACACTTCAGACAAGTGTGGAGTTTTCAAATGAAATGCTTCTACCTCAGCAACTTAGCACTGAGTGTTAACAGGAGGCACAGTTTAATAATATACTACTGTAAGAAAACCATTTGGCCACAGCTGATTCCCACCGGACATGGACATTCACAGCACTGTTTTATATGTTTATATGTTTTATATGTTTTATATGTTTATATGTTATATGTTTTATATGTTTATATGTTATATGTTTTATATGTTTTATATGTTTATATGTTTTATATGTTTTATATGTTTATATGTTTATATGTTTTATATGTTTATATGTTTTATATGTTTTATATGTTTTATATGTTTATATGTTTTATATGTTTTATATGTTTATATGTTTATATGTTTATATGTTTATATGTTTTATATGTTTTATATGTTTTATATGTTTTATATGTTTATATGTTTATATGTTTATATGTTTATATGTTTTATATGTTTTATATGTTTATATGTTTATATGTTTTATATGTTTTATATGTTTTATATGTTTATATGTTTATATGTTTTATATGTTTATATGTTTTATATGTTTTATATGTTTGTGACAAGTTCCAATGATCCAAATAGACGAGTCATTTAGCAGCAGTTTTAATTCAGAACATGTTGAAGTGTGGACTGTCCCATTTCTTATGTTTACATGTTCTGCACTTGCACACTTTCAAACACTACACACTTCAATGAAGTGCACAAGTGCACAAGTGTGAGTATTGGGACAGGGCCACAGACTTTATGATTTGACAATGATCTTATTTCATAAAACGTTAAATTGTGTTAAATGATTGTTTCAACTCCAGAAACGGTGTAAAGTGTCTTTGTGACGACACATGTGGAGGATTCTGTTTTAGAACTTACATTTTCTACTTTTAACTCGTAGTTTGCAGCTGAACTCACCTGTGGGAGTGAGAGTGTTTCCTGCAGAGTCAGTCTGAAGCTCAGAGTCTGAAACACAAACATTATTTCACTTTAACACTTGTAATAAGACACTTGTAAGTCATGAACCTGACAGTTTCATCTGCAGGACCTTCGCCTTCCATAAGAGACACGCCCCAACTCCAGACTCACCTCTGACCAAGGCCAACGACCTGACGGCCAAACCGACAGGTACAAACCGTCAGGTACGAACCGACAGGTACAAACCGACAGGTACAAACCGTCGGGTACAAACCAACAGGTACAAACCGTCAGGTACAAACCCTCAGGTACAAACCAACAGGTACACGAGTTACATCACCAGATCACAATGTTAATTTTATCTCAGTGTTTGTTGACAGTTTATTGTGTTTGAGGTAAATCCAGCGGTCAAAGAGATAAACTCAGCCCTTCAATAAAAAGTGAGGAAAAGAGTCGATTCATTAGAACATTGTGTTTGTGTTTCTTACATTAATAACGACTTTTAGACATGAAAACCTGCTCAAAAATCAAGTTTTAGTTTTGTAAAATGTATTCCTTTTATGAACTAAAAGCGCAGTCCAAAAACATTAAAAAAGAAGCGTAAATGTTGTATCTGAACAGACCGATGCATCAAACAGAGAAAAAGAAATCTCGATGTCACGATTTTATCAAAAAAGCAAAATGTCACAGAGACGAGCTCAGGATTCCATTTTTATCACAATTTTACCCAAACCTACCTCCGCTTATTACAAGTGTATTATTACAACTGTATTATTACAACTGTATTATTACAGGTGTATTAGTACAGGTGTATTATTACAAGTGTATTATTACAAGTGTCTTATTACAAGTGTATTATTACAAGTGTATTATTACAAGTGTATTATTACAAGTGTATTATTACAAGTGTATTATTACAAGTGTATTATTACAAGTGTATTATTACAAGTGTATTAGTACAAGTGTATTATTACAAGTGTATTAGTACAAGTGTATTAGTACAAGTGTATTAGTACAACTGTATTAGTACAAGTGTATTAGTACAAGTGTATTAGTACAACTGTATTAGTACAAGTGTCTTATTACAAGTGTATTATTACAAGTGTATTATTACAAGTGTATTTGTACAAGTGTGGACACTAGGGGGCGCTGCAGAGACAGTATGTGACACTAGGGGCGCTGCAGTGACAGTATGTGGACACTAGGGGGCGCTGCAGTGACAGTATGTGGACACTAGGGGGCGCTGCAGTGACAGTATGTGGACACCAGGGGGCGCTGCAGAGACAGTATATGGACACTAGGGGGCGCTGCAGTGACAGTATATGGACACCAGGGGGCGCTGCAGAGACAGTATATGGACACTAGGGGGCGCTGCTGTACCTGGTTTGTATTTACAGATGAAGTTGTGCTTCATGTTGCAGCGATCGTCGTTCCATTGGTGCATATAAGCCCCGCCCACTCCAGGAAGTGCCGTGGGCTGGTGATACATGACGACACAGGCCTCGCCCCCACAGGACGGCTCGTCCTCGTACCAGTGTCTAAACATGTAATAAACAGGTAATAAACATGTAATAAACATGTAAATATACAACAGATTAATGCAGCGACGGCTCGTCCTCGTACCAGTGTCTGAAACATGAAGAAAACATGTAAATATACAAGAGAATGGTTGCATAATAAGGCAGTGGTTTCCAACCTTTTTCATCTTGAGTACCTCTGATCTTGATCTCACACACAGAGTTCTCCTGTGTTTTTTTTTTTGTAATTTTTTATTTTCTGAAAGTGGTCACAATTTGCAAAAGACATTGTTAGTACAGTCGTTTTTTAAAACCACTTTTCTTTTTCTTTTTTTTTAAAGAAAGTTACATCCAAACAAAACTTTTAACAGGGGAGAGTATGAACCACTAGTGCACATTGAGACCTGTTCAAGTAATAAAATAAATAAAAGAAAAAAAAGAAAACAGAAAAAAAGAGGACACAACAATGGGCTAGTTTGGCCCAACCTCTGCAAAGTCTAGCCGTAAAGGCTTTACATACTTAACCCAATTTGACCATAATTTAATGAAGGCAGGTTTTCTAAGACGAATGGCAAAAGTAATCGCTTCCATTACGTAAATATCATTTACAATGTTTAACCATTCTGAGCTTGTGGGGGGCTCAGGAAGAAGCCAGCGTCTTGTAATTGCTTTCTTAGCAGCTGATGTCAAAATTCCATACAAATATCTGTTTATTTGTTGAGACTGAATTTCAAAATGACCAAAAAATAAAGTTAAAAAATTGAAAGTCACATTTACTTTAAGTATTTTGACAACTGTTGTATGGAATTCAACCCAAAATGGTTGAATCTTTGGGCAGTCCCAAAATATATGCCAGTGATCAGCCTCCTGAGCCCCACACAGTCTCCAACAACTGGCATTCCCTGAACCAAAATGTACCTTTTGTTTGGGAGTAATGAAAAAACGCATTAAACACTTCCAATTAAACTCTCGCCATGTATGTGAATTTGTACATCTCCACTGAGTTTGACAAATCTTCAGCCAGTCATAATTTGATATAGTTAAACTTCCCTCCATCTCCCATTTTTCTTTGATATACTCTGTTGAGTGAGCCTTTTTCAACAAGAACTCTTATAAAACGTTCCAATAGCACCTTTGATTATATTATTTTTATAAGCTTTCAAAAATGTAATGAGTATTGGATCTGAGAGATCTGTTTTAACCCTCACTTTATGTTCATAATAATTCCGCAATTGCAAATATCTGAAGAAATCTACATTTTCTAACTGAAATTCAACTTTTAAAGTGTCAAAATCCTTAAATTTACCGTTTTCTGTCAAAGAATAAAAAGTTGTCACCCCTTTTAGAGTCCAGTGTTTGAAGGTATTATCAATCAGATTAGGTTTAAATCCAGGATCAAAAGCACACCACTGAATAATTTGTATTTTATCATCTAATTGGTATTCGTCTTTTACTTTATTCCAAATTTTTAGTTGAGTTTTAATAAACGGATTTTGAATTTCCCTAACATAATTATCGATAGATACATGGGCCAAAGTTGTGTGTATTGGAGGGTTTTTAATTGAAAGTTCAATATCTTTCCATCTGGCTTGAAATTTGGAGAACACATATTTATTAGAGGTTTAATTTGTGCAGCATAAAAATATCCTTTAAAATAGGGTAATGACATACCTCCTTCTCTTTTTAAGAGCTGTAATGTTTTATATTGACCCTAGGTCTTTTTCCTTGCCAAATAAACCTAGAAATTATTTTATCTAATTCAGAGAATTCTTTTGAAGTCATCTCTACTGGCAGCGCTTGGAATAAGAACAAATATCTCGGAAGAATATTCATTTTCACACTTTCAATTCTGTGGCTCAGACTAAGAAAGGAAATGGAGTTCCATCTTCTAATATCTTCTTTAATTTTTGTTAATAAGGGACCATAATTAATTTCTGCCAATGAAGTAATATCTTTTGGTAAATGTATACCCAAATATTTCAGTGATTGTCTGTTCCAATTAAAGACATATTTGTCACTTATTTGTTTTGGAAGCGAATAATTAAAAGTTAAAATTTGTGTTTTTTGCATGTTTAATTTATAGCCTGAATATTTTCCAAATGTTTGTAAAAGTGTCATCACCTCTGGAAGTGTGTTTGTGGGGTCAGATAAATACACCAAAACGTCATCTGCGTATAACGCAACTTTATGGTCTTCCCCGTTTATATTAATACCTTTTATTTTTCCAGTCTCTCTTAACCACTGTGCTAAGGGCTCGATGTACAAAGCGAACAGAATTGGAGATGTGGGACAGCCTTGTCTCGAGCCGCGCTCTAGTTTGATAGATTTTGAAAGATGTCCATTTATTTTAATTCTTGCAGATGGCTTATTATACAGTGTTTGGATAATTTTAACAAAATTTGGATGTACGCCAAATCTATCTAGTACTTTATATAGAAAAGCCCAGCTGACGGAGTCAAAGGCCTTTTCGGCATCCAGACTAACCAAAAGAGCCTCCAGTTTATGCTGATGAATATGATGTAAAATATGTAAAGAGCGGCGAATATTGTCATGAGTTTGTCTCTGCAAAACAAAACCTGTCTGATCTGTGTGTATAAGGTGAGGGAGTAACTTCTCCAGACGCTTAGCAAGAATACCCGCAAATATTTTATAATCCACATTCAGTACTGAAATCGGCCTGTATGAGCCACACTCCAATCTGTCCTTACCTTCTTTAGGTAAAATAGATATAACTGCATCACTCCATGAGGGTGGCATTTTTGAGTTTTTTATCACCATGTTGTTTGCCTTGAGAAGGCATGGGGTTAATTCAGCACTAAATGCTTTGTACCAGTCTGAGGGAAAGCCATCAGGGCCAGGACTTTTATTCGCCTTTAACCTTGAGATGGCACCCTTTAATTCATTCTCCGTTATCTCTGCAGTCAAGATTGTATTGTGTTCCTCAGATATTTTAGGCAAGTTAAGGGAGTTAAGAAATGCCTCAATTTGCTGTTCGCTCTCTAGAGGTGGTTGAGTATACAAACATCGATAATATTTTTCAAATGCTTCCTGTAGTTGCTCTTGTTTATACACTATAGTATTTGAATCTGGATCCTTAATTTTGTATATAGTACCTTCTGCTTTCTCTTTTTCAAGCCTTCTTGCAAGTATTTTTGCAGCTCTAAAGCCAGCTTCATAATATTTCTGTTTTGCAAAGACAAACTTTTTTTCAACTTCCTGTGAATACATGAGATTTATTTCATTTCGTGTTTTTTTGATTTCCTCTAAAAGTTTAGGACACTGTTTGTTCTTATGTTGCATTTCAAGATCATTCAATCTTTTACTAAGAGCCATGTGTTTAATTTGTTTTTGTTTTTTGTTATGAGAGCACCAAGAAATAATTTTCCCCCGTATTACAGCTTTTAAGGTATCCCACACAATATCAGGATCCACCTCTCCTGTGTCATTAATTTCCAAAAACAATTTTATTTCCTGTCTCATCTGAGCCACAAATTGCTGGTTGTTCAAAACACTTGTGTTAAGTCTCCATAGTGTATTTCTTTGAGTATCACCAAAATCAACTGTACAAAAAATCGGGGCGTGATCAGATAGATCAATGGTACCTATAGCACAGCTGCCCATTCGATAACGATCTTTCTTGAACACAAATAAATAATCTAATCTAGAATATGTATCATGTGGATGAGAATAAAATGTGTAGTCACGACTGGAAGGGTGTATATCTCTCCAGAGGTCAATTATGCCCAATTCATCCATTAAATTATTGACTTTTTTATGCAGTTTTGTTGTGGGTACATTTTTGGAGATGTCTAAACAGGGATTAAGACGAATATTCCAGTCACCCCCACAGATTACTATACCGGATGCTCCAATCATTAAATCTAACATTTTTCTATAAAATGCAAATCACTTCCCGGTGGAATGTAGACGTTGCAAATGGTAATAACTACATTGTTTATCTTTCCTGTGACAACTATATACCTCCCTTCTTTATCTGACACCTCTGATATATATTCAAAATTAATTTTTTGCGATATTAATATTACCACTCCACGTCTTCGTCCATTTTTATATGATGAGTAATAGGCTTTTGTGTATCCCATTCTTTTCAGCTTATCGTGTTCTAAAGTGAAAGGTGTGTCTCTTGTAATAGTACTATTTGGGCATTTTCGCGTTTTACTTTGGATAATATTTTAGTCCTCTTAGCTGGACTTGAAATTCCCTTCACATTAAAAGAAACTATCTTAACATCTTGTGTATTCATCTTATAAATTCTGTACAATTATTAGCATTTATATCAACAGAAAAAAAACCTCTTAAATATACAATCTTGTGCACTAGCAAACTCTCTCCCAAAGAACAAGTAAACAAAAACAATATGAGAAAAAAACATTGAATAAAACAAAACTTAACAAAACTGGTGCTTCCAAGGCGGAGGCTCGAAGGAAATGAGCCCTACAAGACCCCATATGATGTAATGTTAGGTCCAAATAGGGGAAAATCCCACCTCGTAGAGAAAGTGGGGCCCTATAATATGTCCTCATACTAGCAAAGTCCGAGCAGGATAAGTCTCGACTATTTAACCAAATCAAATTCGAAGGAGGATTTAAATAACAAGTAATACAAATAAACGTTTTGACATTCAAGTATTTACCTTTATAACCATGGTGTTTTTCTTAGATGTGGGCAGACATAATATGCCTTGTAGTGGATAATACTCACAAACAGTCAAATCAGTCTTCAGTATTTGCGTGTCTTCTGAACCCCTGGAGCTTCTCTTTAAATCGTGCGCGTACATCAGTCTGAAGCGATGACTCCTCCGTTGGGCTGTGATGCTGATTTTTGCTTTGAGCGCGGCGTCCACTCACCGGTAACCAGGTAGACAAAAGGCGAATCTCCTCTTGATCCACGGCAGTTGCAGCTTTCACCACGCTGACGGGAAACCCTCGCGTTACCATATCCTTCGTTGCTTCTGTTGCGTCCTTGTAGAGGCGAGCGCCATCACTGTAGAAAACCCGCATTTTGGCTGGATATGGGGTCTGGAACTTAATGCGGTTTTCTTTCAGCACTCTTTTGGCTTCCCCGTATTCGTTACGTTTCCTTAGCACTTCAATTGGAAAGTCATGATCAACGTAGAAACGAACGCCGTCACAAAACACTTCCTTTTTCTGCCACGCTCTTCGAATGACCTCCTCTTTAGTGCGATAGCTGCCAAATTTTACGACAATGGATCGTGGTTTAGCTTGAATGTTGCTAGTTGATTTGTTTGTCAAAGCCCTGTGTGCTCTTTCGATGCCAAGAGCCTGGTCACCGGGGAAGTCAAGTGCTTTTTTCAACAAGTTATCCACAAATGTCACCATATCAGTCCCTTCCTTGTCCTCTGGTATTCCGTAAATACGAAGGTTCTCTCTCCGCGCTCTGCCCTCTTGATCAATCAGCCTGGCTTCGAGGTTAGCTTGGCGTTCTGTTAGCCTCTTGATTAGCGTAGATGCAGCTTGTAGCGCCGTCTCCGTCTCTTCAATTCTCCCTTCCGCTTCATCCATTCTTTCGTTGACTCTTTTCAGTTCGCCTTTAATGTCGATATATTGTTCATTGTTGTCCTTTCTGAACTCACAGAGCTCGTTTAGGATATTCCAGAGAGTAGGTTCAGGTATTGGCCTACCCACGCCCTGCTGAGCTAACGCTAGCTCAGAGGAGCAGCAATGTTCGCCATGGCTTTTGTCGGTGTCATCATCATTCAAACCAGCAGTTTTCCTACTTCTTGTCAACACTCCCGTTTCCATCTTCCTTCGATGTCACAAAATTAGCAGAAAAAGTAATTTGGGAGTTATTTTAGCAAAAACCGTCGAGCACCCGAAATCAAGCTGTCATCCTCTCGCTAGCGGAACCGGAAGTCCCTCCTGTGTTTTTATTGGAATTTTAACTTTACTTATACATTTTCATTTGATTCCTTTATTAGATTCTATGTCAAAAAACTGATTCTTAACATTTTTCACATTCTACCTTTCTTTTAAATCTACAATCATCCCAAGTGCCCCAGGGTCCACGTACCCCTGGTTGAGAAACACTGTAATAGTGTGAGCAGTAGAACTCAGAGGAAACACAAGTGTCTGCTGATTCAAAGTCGTCTCTGTCTGACTTCTGTACTTGCAGATATTTGATCTTTAAACTGAAGAAAAGACCACGAAGGAATGAAAACAAGACGTTTCAAATGTTTATAAAAGAGAACAGATTAAAGTAGAAGAACTATTCCTGTTTAAATGAAAGTAAACACTTGTAGATGTTCAACGACATCAGTCAGGATTCAGGATTCTAATCACAGAGTTTTTACAGGGCTGAAGCTGAAAGAGTTCAAACAGGACAAAAGCCCCAGAGCAGAACTAAACCGTGTCTGACCTGTAGGTGGCGCTGCTGCCGTCGGTCCACTGGTACATGTCGGGGCAGGACTGGGTCTGGTTCTGGGTCTGGTCTGAGGTCTCGGTCCTGGTGAGTCCGATCCAAAAGTCTCCGTCTGCGATTCCAGAGTCTGAGCCGGCGCCGGAACGCAGCTCCTTCAAAATAAAATAAAACACAACGCAGCTCCTTCAAAATAAAACACATGAGGAGAACATGAAGAGGAGGAGAAGATGAGGAGGAGTTACCTTGAGCAGCTGCTGGATGGTCCTCTGCTCCTCCTCAGACTCGATGCTCACTAGCGCCCCTTGTCTGTGTCACAGGCCTGCACCGCCTCAGAGAACGACACCCGGCTGGTCACCGAGCGAAAGTACGCGATCTTATAACAGGGAGAAGAAGAGTCTGGACAAACTGTCTGACCTGGAGAGAGAAGAACATCAGGAGAACATTATCAGAACCAGAGGAACCAAACTGTCTGACCTGAAGAGAGAGAGAGAACTAGAGTCTGCTGGTGACGGAGCGAAAGTACGCGATCTTATAGCACGGAGAAGAGTCTGGACAAACTGTCTGACCTGAAGAGAGAAGAAGAACATCAGGAGAACATCAGGGAAACCACCAGAACCAGAGGAACCAAACTGTCTGACCAGAGGAGAGAGAGAGAAGAAGAACATCAGGAGAACCACTAGAGGAACTAAACCATGTGACCTAAAGAGAGAAAGAGTCTGGACAAACCATCTGACCAGAAGAGAGAAAAACATCAAGAGAACGTTATCAGAACCAGAGGAACCAGACTGACCAGAGAGAGAAGAAGATTAAGAGAACATCAAGAGAACCAGGGGAACCTAAAGAACCAAGCTGTGTGACCTAAAGAGAGAAAAGAGTCTGGACAAACCATCTGACCTGAGAACATCAAGAGAACGTTATCAGAACCAGAGGAACCAGACTGACCAGAGAGAGAGAAGAAATCAGGAGAACCACCAGAACTAAACATGTGACCTACAGAGAGAGAGAGAACGACACCCGGCTGGTCACCGAGCGAAAGTACGCAATCTTATAGCACGGAGAAGAAGAGTCTGGACAAACTGTCTGACCTGGAGAGAAGAGCATCAAGAGAACATCAGGAGAACCACCAGAGGAACCAAGCTGTCTAACCTAAAGGAAGAGAAGAGTGAAAGAGGTGACACGCACATCTGTAAAATGTAAAACCTGCGTGCTGGATCAAAACTAAACTAAAACATGTAAAAGGAGCCGCAGCAGTTGGTTAGTTGGTCTTTCTCCAGACCAAGGAAGAAGGATGTGTGTCCGAAACGTCACATGTGGTGAATAAAAAACTGTGAGCTCCTTATTCATGTTCCACAGGAAGAAAGAACATCAGAGGAACATTATCAGAACCAGAGGAACCAAACATGTGAGCTACAGAGGAAGAATACAAGAACAACCTTCTTATAACACGTAGAGAAGTCTAGATCCGACCTGAAGAGAGAGAACATCATCAGAAGAACCACCAGAGGAACCTGAGGAATCAAACCTTCTGACTCCAGAGATACAAGAACATCATCAACCACCACAAGAACCAAACAGATGAGCCCAGCTAGACCAAGATAAACTTGTGTGTCTGCTTCACATGTGACTGAGAGGATTCTGGTAACTACGACACAGATATCATAAAGAACATGTTTCCAACAACAAACTGACAGACTTGAACAAGCTCAGTTTGGCTCCAGCGTGAGGAACCAGGTTATGTCGTTTACGTGTCACAATATTCTGGAGAGTGTCACCAAAATGATCCCGGTGAGAATAACTGGATGTCTCATAACAAACAAACTCGAAGAACCAAGAGTTTTCATGGACAAACCAGGAGATTCAACCGTATGTAAACACACTCACTACAGTTAGAAAGAGAGAAAGAAAGAAAGAGAGAAAGAAAGCACACAACTAGAGATGGAAAGTAACTAAGTATTTTTACTCCAGTACTGTACTTAAGTAGTTTTCTTGAGTATCTGTACTTTTCTTAAAGTGCATATAGGTTTGAACATTTTATACATTTTTAAATTTAGTTTGTTAGATTAACACCTGTTGTAATTATCAATAATAGTTTTACTTTAATCAAGAACAAGTTTGTGGAGAAAATCTGTTGTAAACACCAGGAAGTAGAGCAGAGTTCACCTGATGACATCACACTGGGAGACAAAGATATTTTACATTTTCACACAACAAACTGATTTTTATGTCTCTGTAAACACATGTTTAACATAACAGTGAGTTCTAGTTTATTTTATGTCTCAAGTTAAAAAAAAAGTCACATTTGAAGAGTTTGGGCCCAGTTAATTAAACGGTTGCTAGGCAACTACCAGTGTGATGTCATCATTTATGAACAGGAAGTACATTTTTAAAGCTAAAACTGACCAAACTGGAATGAAATTTGAAACAATGTTTATTAAAACCTTAAATCTAATGATCTTAACTACGTCTGAGTGAAATGAGTTTAACCTGTCATGGACACTTTAAGTTTTAAATAATCTGGTGACTTTTTACTTTTAATTCTTACATTTTTCAAGAAGTGTCTGCACTTTCTACTCCTACATTTTAAAAACAATGAGCCCAAAGACAGTTTTTATTATTTCTTAAAACTTGTGCAGTGACAATCGGCAAAAACATTATAATTTCTAACAATTCCATGTTTATCACAGGATAAAAAACAGAATTATTATAATAAATTCACTGTAAAACCTCACAGTCCAACGCACTGGCAAAAACCCATCTCTAGATTGATTTAAATGTCTTAAACCATTATTTCTGGTTAATATGGTTTTATTTTATGGAGAATATCTCACTTGTTTCGAGGTGATTCTGCTTTGTTTCAATACATGTATTCTTCTTTTCAAACAAGTGTGAGGATTCTCATGTTAATTCTGACTCCGTTTGGTCGCAGAGTCTTTGTGGTGAGTTTTACAGTGAAGCTGCAATTTATGAAGAAAAGTAGGAACTGTTTGTGACAGTTTCTGGAGTTTGTGTTTCAAAATGTAATAATCTGTCAGATCAGAACGTCTGTGTCATTTCTGTGATTTACAGTGTGGTCGCTAGGTAACAGTTGTGGACTCACCTCATATTACAGGACAAAAAACAAACCTCTTAAAAACCATTAATAATATCATGTTCACTGTGTTTGACCTGCTCATTTAACACAGCAGAGAGAGAGAGGGGGGGGGTCCCATGTGTGTGAGCTTTAATGGACGAGGACGAGGGGGGGGGCGTCCCTGGAGGGAGACAGAGGAGGACAGGCGGGGGGTAGTTCCCTCAGGTCCAGTCCAAACGCTGATTAATGTCGTTAAAGACAGACTGAGCTACTTTAGGTGATTAGCTGCATCTGCACAATCTGCTCCAAACTCCCACATCATCACTTTAGCCTCCGTTTATACACTCTAACGCTGTCTCACTGTCTCTATGTCCCACTGTCCAACTGTCCCACTGTGTCTCTGTCTCACTGTGTCTCTGCACAAACTAAACCCAGAACCGTCTCTTTACATCTGCACAATCTGCTCCAAACTCCCACATCATCACTTTATCCTCCGTTTATACACTCTAACTCTGTCTCTGTGTCTCCCACTGTCTCTCTGTCCCTCTGTATGTCCCACTGTCTGTCCCAGTGTGTCTCTGTCTCTGCACAAACTAAACCCGGAACTGTCTCTTTCCATCTGCACAATCTGCTCCAAACCTCCACATCATCACTTTATCCTCCTCTCTATACACTCTAACTCTGTCTCACTGTCTCTGAGTCTGTCCCACTGTCCAACTGTCCCTCTGTCCAAGTGTCCCACTGTGTCTCTGCACAAACTAAACCTGGAACATTCTCTTTACATCTGCACAATCTGCTCCAAACTCCCACATCATCACTTTATCCTTTATATATACACTCTAGCTCTGTCTCACTGTCTCTGTCTCTCTGTCCTTCTGTCCACCGTCTATCCCACTGTGTCTCTGCACAAACTAAACCAGGGGTCTCCAACTTGTAGCTCGGGAAACAAAAGGATTTTTGACTCATACAAATTATACTTTACTCACATTTAAATGTATTGGTTGTTTTCAAATATGCCTCTAAACTCTGCAAAAGTCGTAGCTCGGTAACAGTCGTAGCTCGGTAACAGTCGTAGCTCGCTGACAGTCGTAGCTCGCTGACAGTCGTAGCTCGCTGACAGTCGTAGCTCGCTGACAGTCGTAGCTCGCTGACAGTTTTCTTTTACAAAAGTCGCTCTCCTGGTGAAAAAGGTTGGAGACCCTGAGCTAAAGACTCTGGAACATTCTCTTTATATTTGTTTTATTGAAATAATCTGACTTTGTCTCTTTCTTCACCTCCGTTTACTTCTACAAACTGATCTGTGACTTTTCTAATGTTTAAATAACTTCAGACCAAGTCCAGGTCCTGGTCCTGGTCCTGGTCCTGCTCCAGTCTGGTCCTGTCCTGGTCCTGCTCCTGGTCCTGGTCCTGGTCCTGCTCCTGGTCCTGTCCAGGTCCTGCTCCTGTCCTGTCCTGGTTTGTCCTGCTCCTGGTCCTGGTCTGCTCTGGTCCTGGTCCTGGTCCTGGTCTGGCTAGTCTAAACACGACTTTAGTGAAGCTGTTTGAATCAGGCTGTGAACGTTAGCTGCTAAAGCTCCGTGTGATTCTGAAGGGACTGGGACAACAGGACTTTAACAGGACTGGAACTGGTCTAAACCAGGTCTAAACTAAGTCTAAACTAGGTCTAAACCAGGACTAAAACTGGACTTAAACTGGTCTAAACTAGGTCTAAAACTGGTCTAAACCAGGACTGTTCCAGGTCTAAAGGAGGACTAAACCAGGACTGTCAGGTCTAAAGGAGGACTAGAGCAGGACTGTTCCAGGTCTAAAGGAGGACTAGAGCAGGACTGTTCCAGGTCTAAAGGAGGACTAAAGCAGGACTAAACAGGACTAAAGCAGGACTAAAACAGGACTAAAACAGGACTAAAGCAGGACTAAAACAGGACTGTTCCAGGACTAAAGGAGGATTAGAGCAGGTCTTGATCTGGACTCAGACTCGGAGCTAAAGTCCAGATCAAGTTTCTTTAAGATTCTTTGATTCAATTTAAACTGAAGCTCGTCTCACATTCCTCATAAACAGGAGCAAGACTGGTTACGATCCAGGTCTGAACCAGGTCTGAGAACCAGGTCTGAACCAGGTCTAAACCAGGTCTAAACCAGGTCTGAACCAGGTCTGAACCAGGACTAAACCAGGACTAAACCAGGTCTATAAATAGTCCGGTTCCAGGTCTCAGTGACTCACAGATTTTCTCAGATGTGACTCACTCGTTTCTCCTAAACAAACATGAGTAAATGTAAATAAATAAACCTGAGTGTGACAGTATTGATCTCAGTATTGATCCCAGTATTGATCCCAGTATTGATCCCAGTATTGATCCAGTATTGATCCCAGTATTGATCACCTGTCTGTCGATAAAAACACAAACTTATTCAGCTTCATTCAGACTCACCGCTGACGACTCTGGCTCCGTCTCCCGCGGCGACCGCCATCAGCGTCACCACGGCAACGGCCAACAAACTGCACCCGCGGCAACGGGACGACATCGCGAGGCTTTGGGTCCGGGTCCAGGTCCAGGTCCAGGTCAGAGCTTCGTCCAAAAGTCCATCAAAGTCGACTTCAAGAAGAAGAGACTCAGGGCTGAAGCCACATTCTGTCTCCTAACTCTGTCTCCTAGCTCCTAACTCTGTCTCCTAGCTCCTAACCCTGTCTCCTAGCTCCTAACCCTGTCTCCTAGCTCCTAACCTGTCTCCTAGCTCCTAACCCTGTCTCCTAGCTCCTAACCCTGTCTCCTAGCTCCTAACCCTGTCTCCTAACTTTGTCTCCTACCCCTTCTCTCCTTCCTTGTCTCCTTTTCTCTCTTGTTCCTTCTCTCCTTCCTTGTCTCCTTTCCTCTCTGTCTCCTTCTCTCCTTCCTTGTCTCCTTCCTCTCTGTCTCCTTCTCTCCTTCCTTGTCTCCTTTCCTCTCTGTCTCCTTCTCTCCTTCCTTGTTCTTTCTCTCTTGTTCCTTCTCTCCTTCCTTGTCTCCTTTCCTCTCTTGTCTCCTTCTTCTCCTTCCTTGTCTCTTTTCTCTCTGTCTCCTTCTCTCTCTTGTCTCCTTCTCTCTTGTCTCTTCTCTTCCTTGTCTCCTTTACTTTCTTGTCTCCTTCTCTCCTTCCTTGTCTCCTTACTTTCTTGTCTCCTTCTCTCCTTCCTTGTCTCCTTTACTTTCTTGTCTTCTTCTCTCCTTCCTTGGATCCTTTCCTAACTTTCTCTCCTGTTGAATTGAATTTTCCTTGTTTCTCTTCAGATGTGGTTTGGTTTCCTCTCCTCCTTCCTTCTCTCTCTCTTTAGCTCCTCGTCTCCTCTCCTCAGTTGTTTCCTCGTCTCCTCAGATGTCTCCTTGTCTCCTCAGCTGTTTCCTCGTCTTCTCTCGTCTCGTCTCTGGTTCAAACTGAAGATGCAGTTCTAGGATGCTCTGTGGCTCCTCCCACTCGATGACATCACAGTGTGAGAGAGTGTGTGTGTGTGTAACAGTAAATATACTCCTGTTAAACCCATCTGAGAGAATCGACTTTGGACCAGTTTCACAGAAAAAACCCAGATCAGACCGGTTCAGATTCTCTCTGGGTCCAGCCTCAGACCGGTTCAGATTCTCCTGGGTCCAGGCTCAGACCTGGGTCCAGGCTCAGACCGGTTCAGATTCTCTCTGGGTCCAGGCTCAGACCGGTTCAGATTCTCTCTGGGTCCAGGCTCAGACCGGTTCAGATTCTCTCTGGGTCCAGGCTCAGACCTGGGTCCAGGCTCAGACCTGGGTCCAGACTCAGACCAGGTCCAGGCTCAGACCGGTTCAGATCCTCTCTGGGTCCAGGCTCAGACCGGTTCAGATCCTCTCTGGGTCCAGGCTCAGACCGGTTCAGATTCTCTCTGGGTCAGACTCAGACCAGGTCCAGGCTCAGACTGGTTCAGATTCTCCCTGAACCATCGACAGAATCACATTAAACTCTCACGTTTCAGAATAATCAGATCAACATCATCATCTTCACCTCAGACGCCTCCGAGCTGTCAAAGTCCTGGTTTAGACCTGGTTTAGACCTGGTTTAGACCTGACACAGACCTGGTTTAGACCTGACACAGACCTGGTTTAGACCTGGTTTAGTCCTGGTTTAGACCTGGTTTAGACCTGGTTTAGACTGGTTTAGTCCTGGTTTAGACCTGGTTTAGACCTGGTTTAGACCTGGTTTAGACCTGGTTTAGACCTGGTTTTAGACCTGGTTTAGACCTGGTTTAGTCCTGGTTTAGACCTGGTTTAGACCTGGTTTAGACTGGTTTAGTCCTGGTTTAGACCTGGTTTAGACCTGGTTTAGACCTGGTTTAGACCTGGTTTTAGACCTGGTTTAGTCCTGGTTTAGACCTGGTTTAGACTGGTTTAGACTGACCAGACCTGGTTTTAGACCTGGTTTAGACTGGTTTAGACCTGGTTTAGACCTGGTTTAGACCTGGTTTAGACCTGGTTTAGACCTGGTTTAGTCCTGGTTTAGACCTGGTTTAGACCTGGTTTAGACCTGGTTTAGACCTGGTTTAGACCTGGTTTAGTCTGGTTTAGACCTGGTTTAGACCTGGTTTAGACCTGACACAGACCTGGTTTAGACCTGGTTTAGACCTGGTTTAGACCTGGTTTAGACCTGGTTTAGACCTGGTTTAGACCTGGTTTAGACTGACACAGACCTGGTTTAGACCTGACAGAGACCTGGTTTAGACCTGACACAGACCTGGTTTAGACCTGGTTTAGACCTGACACAGACTGGTTTAGACCTGGTTTAGACCTGGTTTAGACCTGGTTTAGACCTGGTTTAGACCTGACAGAGACCTGGTTTAGACTGACACAGACTGGTTTAGACCTGGTCCTGAGAAAAACCAGTTTAGACCTGAGAAAGACCTGTTTTAAATCTAGTTCGACCTTAAATCTGACAAAATACTCCAAAACGGAACTGAGAAAATCCTGTTTCAGACCTGTTTTTGACCTGCTTTAGTCTTGGTCCTGGTCCTGGTTTTGGTCCTGGTCCTGGTCTTGGTCTTAATCTTAATCTTGGTCCTGGTCCTGGTCCTGGTCTTGGTCCTTGTCTTCGACCTTGTCTTGGTCCTGGTCCTGGTCTTGGTCCTGGTCTTGGTCTTGGTCCAGATCGATGTGTAAATCTCAGACTCTGTGGTCTTGGTGTTGGTCCTGCTCTTGTCTTGGTCCTGATCCTGGTCTCAGTCCTGGTCTTGGTCCTGGTCTTGGTCCTGGTCCTGGTCTTGGTCCAGATCGATGAGTAAATCTCAGACTCTGTGGATTCGACACGTTTCATTTTGAGAAACAAAAACACGTCAATAAAAACAATATTCACAAACACATGAGACCTGGACCTGGACTAGACCTGGACCTGGACTAGACCTGGACCTGGACTAGACCTGGACCTGGACTAGACCTGGACCTGGACTAGACCTGGACCTGGACTAGACCTGGACCTGGACTAAACCTGGTCTAAACCTGGTCTAAACCTGGACTAAACCTGGACTAAACCTGGACTAAACCTGGTCTAAACCTGGACTAAACCTGGTCTAAACCTGGACTAAACCTGGACCTGGACTAGACCTGGACCTGGACTAGACCTGGTCTGAACCTGGACTAAACCTGGACTAGACCTGGACTAAACCTGGTCTAAACCTGGACTAAACCTGGTCTAGACCTGGTCTAAACCTGGACTAAACCTGGACTAAACCTGGACCTGGTCTAAACCTGGTCTAAACCTGGACCTGGACTAGACCTGGACCTGGACCTGAACCTGGTCTAAACCTGGACTAAACCTGGTCTAAACCTGGACTAAACCTGGTCTAAACCTGGTCTAAACCTGACTAGACCTGGACCTGTCTGAACCAGGTCTAAACCTGGTCTAAACCAGTCTAAACCTGGACTAAACCAGGTCTAAACCTGGACTAAACCTGGTCTAAACCTGGACTAGACCTGGACTGGACTAAACCTGGACTAAACCTGGTCTGAACCAGGTCTAAACCTGGACTAAACCTGGTCTGAACCTGGTCTAAACCTGGTCTAAACCTGGACTAAACCTGGACTAGACCTGGTCTAAACCTGGTCTAAACCTGGTCTAAACCTGGTCTAAACCTGGACTAACCTGGTCTAAACCTGGACTAAACCTGGACCTGGACTAGACCTGGACCTGGACTAGACCTGGTCTGAACCTGGACTAAACCTGGACTAGACCTGGACTAAACCTGGTCTAAACCTGGACTAAACCTGGACCTGGACTAGACCTGGACCTGGACTAGACCTGGTCTGAACCTGGACTAAACCTGGACTAGACCTGGACTAAACCTGGTCTAAACCTGGACTAAACCTGGTCTAGACCTGGTCTAAACCTGGACTAAACCTGACTAAACTGGACCTGGTCTAAACCTGGTCTAAACCTGGACCTGGACTAGACTGGACCTGGACCTGAACCTGGACTAGACCTGGACTAAACCTGGACTAAACCTGGACTAAACCAAGTCTAAACCTGGACCTGGTCTAAACCTGGTCTAAACTGGACCTGGACCTGGACCTGGACCTGGACTAGACCTGGACCTGGACTAGACCTGGACTCAACCTGGACCTGGACCTGGACCTGGACTAGACCTGGACCTGGACTAGACCTGGACTAGACCTGGACCTTGACTAAACCTGGTCTGAACCTGGACTAAATTAGGTCTTAAACCGGTCTAAACCAGGTCTAGTCCAGGTCTTAAACCAGGTCTAAACCAGGTCTAGTCCAGGTCTTAAATCCGGTCTAAACCAGGTCTAGTCCAGGTCTTAAACCAGGTCTAAACCAGGTCTAGTCCAGGTCTTAAATCCGGTCTAAACCAGGTCTAGTCCAGGTCTTAAACCAGGTCTAAACCAGGTCTAGTCCAGGTCTAAACCAGGTCTAAACCAGGTCTAGTCCAGGTCTTAAACCGGTCTAAACCTGGTCTAGTCCAGGTCTTAAACCAGTTCTAGTCCAGGTCTTAAACCAGGTCTAGTCCAGGTCTTAAACCAGGTCTAGTCCAGGTCTAAACCAGGTCTAGTCCAGGTCTTAAACCAGGTCTTAAACCTGGTCTAAACCAGGTCTAGTCCAGGTCTTAAACCGGTCTAAACCTGGTCTAGTCCAGGTCTTAAACCAGGTCTAGTCCAGGTCTTAAACTGGTCTAAACCAGGTCTAGTCCAGGTCTTAAACCGGTCTAAACCTGGTCTAGTCCAGGTCTTAAACCAGGTCTAGTCCAGGTCTTAAACTGGTCTAAACCAGGTCTAGTCCAGGTCTTAAACCGGTCTACATACAGACTCTTGTTGCAGTGATGTAATGTATTTCTCGGATCAATACTGAATTGATCTCCTGCTCGTCTCCTAACGGCCTCTCCTCGTCTCCTCGTCTCCTAGCTCCTCGTCTTTTAGCTCCTCATCTCCTCTCTCCTCGTCTCCTCTCTCCTAGTCTCCTCTGTCCTTGTTCCTCGTCTCCTCTCTCCTAGTCTCCTCATCTCCTAGCTCCTCGTCTTTTAGCTCCTCATCTCCTCGTCTCCTCTCTCTAGTCTCCTCTGTCCTTGTTCCTCGTCTCCTCTCTCCTAGTCTCCTCGTCTCCTAGCTCCTCGTCTCCTCTCTCCTGTTTCCTCGTCCCCTCTCTCCTTGTTCCTCGTCTCCTCTCTCCTAGTCTCCTCGTCTACTAGCTCCTTGTCTTTTAGCTCCTCGTCTCCTCTCTCCTAGTCTCCTAGTGTCCTAGCTCCTCGTCTTTTAGCTCCTCGTCTCGTCTCTCCTTGTCCCTTCTCTAGGAGACTTCTCTCTCCTCGTCCCCTCTCTCCTAGCTCCTTGTCTCCTTTCCTCAGCAGGTTCACAGAGGAGTCACAGTTACATAACCTGACAGCAGGAGGCGCTGTAAACACACTAAAGACTCCAGAGAACAAAAGTGGATTTCATTTTATTAAAAAACAACCTTTGATTCCATTTGTGTTTGTAAGAAAACAAACCTCAAAGTGTCAAATAAACACGACTCTTTTCTTCTTCTCTTCACAAACAAACAAACATGAATCTTCTTTTTCTCAGCTCAGACCAGAGACAGGTCCAAACTGTGGCCCGTGGGCAAACATCGGCCGCACAAAGAGTTAGTATTTGACTTTATGAAACAAACAGTGGCGGACTGGGAGGAAAAAGTGGCCCAGGGTTTGTAACAGACCGGCCCACGTGACCAGCGATAACAAGCCTATAACTGCATAATATACTCTGCTTTATACGATTACCAGTAAAAATAACTTAGGACTTGAAAGATAATTCAAATAGACTTTTAAAACCACAGTGCGCAGTGCCGGCTCTAGCCCTGTTGGTGTCTGAGGCGAGGTTTGAAATTGTGCCCCTGATAGATATAAATGTAGTGCCCCCACCCCCAGTCCCTTCTCGAAATACATTTTAATTTAAATTTACATACAGACCCTTAGATAAGCTGATAGTTAAATGTTTTGTATGTTACATGTTTATTGTGCGTACAAATAAATAAATAAATAAATAATAAATACAAATTTCAAAATAACATGTTTTCAATATAATTCAGGGGGGTCTGGGGAATTCTCCCCCAGGAGAATTTTTAAAAATTCAATGCAAATTCCTGTTTTTTGGTGAGTTTTAGATGTGATATTCCTATTGTGTGATGTTATTTTAATATAGTTAATTTAATTTAATTGACCTTTATTTAACCAGGGAAGTCCCACTGAGATTAAGAATCTCTTTTGCAGGGAGCCCTGGGGGAAGGGTCAGGGGAGGCATTAATGGACATGTTTTTAGCTGTAGGAGGAAACCGGAGTACCGGAGGAAACCTACGCAGACACGGGGAGAACATGCAAACTCCACATAGAAAGGCCCCGGCTGGCTGAACCCAGGACCTTCTTGCTATGAGCCAGAGCGCTAACCGCTGCGCCACCGTGTCGCTCATTAATTAAAAAGACATGAGGCAGTTAAATAAACAAAAATACAAACAGCCCCCCCCCCCCATAGAGGCCAGATTTAGGGGCCCCAGTCTGGTGTAGGTCTGGTGTAGGGGCTCTGGTCTGGTGTAGGTCTGGTGTAGGGGCTCTGGTTGGTGTAGGTCTGGTGTAGGGGCCCTGGTCTGGTGTAGGGGCCCTGGTCTGGTGTAGGGGCCCCGGTCTGGTGTAGGGGCCCCGGTCTGGTGTAGGGGCCCTGGTCTGGTGTAGGGGCCCTGGTCTGGTGTAGGGGCCCTGGTCTGGTTAGGGGCCCTGGTCTGGTGTAGGTCTGGTGTAGGGGCCCTGGTCTGGTGTAGGGCCGGTCTGGTGTAGGTCTGGTGTAGGGGCCCTGGTCTGGTGTAGGTCTGGTGTAGGGGCCCTGGTCGGGGTGTAGGGCCCTGGTCTGGTGTAGGGGCCCTGGTCTGGTGTAGGGGCCCGGTCTGGTGTAGGGCCCGGTCTGGTGTAGGGGCCTGGTCTGGTGTAGGGGCCCTGGTCTGGTGTAGGGCCCTGGTCTGGTGTAGGGCCCTGGTTCCCCGGTCTGGTGTAGGGGCCTGGTCTGGTGTAGGGGCCCTGGTCTGGTGTAGGTCTGGTGTAGGGGCCCTGGTCTGGTGTAGGGGCCTGGTCTGGTGTAGGGGCCCTGGTCTGGTGTAGGTCTGGTGTAGGGGCCCTGGTCTGGGTGTAGGGGCCCGGTCTGGTGTAGGTCTGGTGTAGGGGCCCTGGTCTGGTGTAGGTCTGGTGTAGGGGCCCTGGTCTGGTGTAGGGGCCTGTCTGTGTAGGGGCCCTGGTCTGGTGTAGGGCCCCGGTCTGGTGTAGGGGCCCGGTCTGGTGTAGGGGCCCAGTCTGGTGTAGGTCTGGTGTAGGGGCCCAGTCTGGTGTAGGTCTGGTGTAGGGCCCTGGTCTGGTGTAGGTCTGGTGTAGGGGCCCTGGTCTGGTGTAGGTCTGGTGTAGGTCTGGTGTAGGTCTGGTGTAGGGCCCTGGTCTGGTGTAGGTCTGGTGTAGGGCCCTGGTCTGGTGTAGGGCCCTGGTCTGTGTAGGGGCCCGGTCTGGTGTAGGGCCCTGGTCTGGTGTAGGGCCCTGGTCTGGTGTAGGGGCCCTGGTCTGGTGTAGGTCTGGTGTAGGGGCCCCGGTCTGGTTGTATGTCTGGTGTAGGGGCCCTGGTCTGGTGTAGGGGCCCCGGTCTACAGTCAGGCCAAACCACTGGCTGAGCTCAGTGACACTGATGAGACGCATTACTAACAGAAGATCGTTTTATTTACTTTGCCTACACATATGAAACGTTTCCCTTCAGCACATACATTTGTGAATCTTTTGCCTCTAAACACATGAGATTTGAACCTGTGACCTTCTGCACATGTGGCTCTCCCAGTGAAACCACAGTCATGACGTAATCTGTGTGTGAATGAACTCATAACTGCTCAATCCGAGACGTTTAATCTGTGGCTGTTAAATATTTGCTTGTGAGTAATTATTGAGTTGCTTTAGACTTTGTCAAGTTGCAAATTTAAATATATAGGCCCTAAACATTTTTGTCCACACGCTGCAGTCGTCTTTCCTCAGGCTCAGAAACAACTTTGTGTGTCGGAACCAAACGAGGACGTCAGAAACACTGGCTCCAGCGTCGACTCGTGACCCACATCACACAAATGTGGCTCATGTGACATTTGTTTAAGTGACACACATGTTGAGGCACACGCGACACTTCTAGTGCTGACGTGTCGACTCGTTTGGTACATAAAGCAATCAGACCCTCCCTCCAGGACCTCCTCAGACTCTCCAGGACCTCCTCGGATCCTCCAGGACCTCCTCGGATCCTCCAGGACCTCCTCAGACCCTCCAGGACCTCCTCAGACCCTCCAGGACCTCCTCAGACCTCCCTCCAGGACCTCCTCAGACCCTCTAGGACCTCCTCAGACCCTCCAGGACCTCCTCGACCCTCGGACCTCCTCAACCTCCAGGACCTCCTCAGACCCTCCAGGACCTCCTCAGACCCTCCTCAGACCCTCCAGGACCTCCTCAGACCTCCTCCTCCTCTCAGATCTACCCCGGGCTCTTGAGGTAGCTGTACAGAGCGCTCAGACCTCCCTCCAGGACCTCCTCAGACCCTCCAGGACCTCCTCAGACCCTCCAGGACCTCCTCAGACCTCCTCAGACCCTCCAGGACGTCCTCAGACCTTCCTCCTCCTCTCAGATCTACCCCGGGCTCTTCAGGTAGCTGTACAGAGCGCTCAGACCTCCCTCCAGGACCTCCTTGGTGGCTTCATCAGAGGATTGTGGAGGATGTGCAGACCTGAGTCCAGAGGGTGACAGGCCAGTCTGCGGAGGCCACACAGCTGATGGAACTCCTGCAGCGGGAAAAGAGGAGTATCAGGAGGAAAACAAAAGGAGAAGGAGAGGAGAAGAGAGGAGAAAAGGAGGAGAAGAAGAGAACAAGAGGATAAGAAGAAGAGAAGAAGAGGATAAGAAGAAGAGAAGAAGAGAGAAGAAGAAGAAGAAGAGGAGAAGAGGAGGAGAAGAAGAGGAGAAGGAGAAGAGGGGAAGAAGAGGAGGAGAAGAGAAGAGAAGAAGAGGATGAGGAGAAGAAGAGAAGAAGAGGATGAGGAGAAAAAGAAGAGGAGAAGAGGATGAGGAGAAGAGGAGGAGGAGAAGAAGAGGAGAAGAGGATGAGGAGAAGAGGAGGAGGAGAAGAGGAGGAGAAGAAGAGGAAAAGAGAAGAGAAGAAGAGGAGAAGAAGAAGAGGAAAAGAAGAAGAGAAGAAGAGGAGAAGAAGAAGAGGAAAAGAAGAAGAGAAGAAGAGGAGAAGGAAAAGAAGAAGAGAAGAAGAGGAGGAGGAGGAGAGAAGAAGAGGAGAAGGAAAAGAAGAAGAGGAGAAGAGGAGGAGTGAATTACAGAAGTAAGTCCATGTTCAGTTCTGGTTTGTTTGTTTTTTTATCTGTAAAACGTCTTTGATGTGATTGAAGTCGGTCTGGTCTCAGTCTGGTCTGGTCTGGTTTGGTCTTGGTCTGGTTTTGGTCTTGGTCTCAGTCTTGGTTTCAGTCTGGTCTTGGTCTAGTCTTGGTCTGGTTCAGTGTCTTTACCTGAGGAACGTCCTTGATGTCGTTGAAGTTTGTCTGGTCTTGGTCTGGTCTTAGTCTTGGTCTCAGTCTGGTCTTGGTCTAGTCGTGGACTTGGTCTCGGTCTGGTCTCAGTCTTGGTCTTGGTCTGGTCTCGGTCTGGTCTTGGTCTGGTTTTTTGTCTTTACCTGAGGAACGTCTTTGATGTCGTTGAAGTCGACGTTCAGAAGCTCCAAACTGAAACACAAACATTTACTGTTAGAATCTCTGCTTTTCACTGGAGCTGGTCTAGTCCTGGTCCAGTCCTGGTCTAGTCCTGGTCTAGTCCTGGTTTAGTCCTGGTCTAGTCCTGGTTTAGTCCTGGTTCAGACCGGTTAAGCTACATAAACCGTTTGCTCAGGTTTCCCTCCAGGATCAGAGTTAGTCCTGTCTAGTTCTGGTGAGTCCTGGTTCAGTCCTGGTTTAGTCCTGCTTAGTCCTGCTTTAGACCTGTTCTAGACCGGGTTCAGACCGGGTTCAGACCGGGTTCAGACCTGGTCAGGTTGCACAGGGCCTTGGGTAAGCTGCTCAGGTGGTTTCCCTCCAGGATCAGAGTCTTGAGTTCAGTCAAACTCTGGATGTTTTCAGCCAACTCTCCAGAAGATTCCAGCCCAAGTGAAGGAAGATCTGAGAGAGAAGAGAGAGCCAATCAAGAGAGGGGCGGGGCCAGGGAGAGAGGGGAGGAGTCAGAGAGAGGGGAGGAGTCAGAGTGAGAGGGGAGGAGTCAGAGAGAGAGAGAGGGAGGGGCCAGAGAGAGAAAGAGAGAGACAATCAGAGAGAGGGGGCGGAGTCAGAGAGAGGGGGAGGAGTCAGAGAGAGAGGGGGCGGAGTCAGAGAGAGGGGGAGGAGTCAGTGGTGTGGTGGGTGTGTCTTTTTTTTCTCCAACACAGTTCTGCCACGACCAGGTTAGGTCTGTGTTGCAGCCATTTCATTTTGATTTAAAATAGAAAATTCTAAATTGGAAAAAAAAAAAAAAATGCCATTATTTGATTTGGGTTTAGAATTTTGCAAGACTAATTTTGACTGAGGAGGAGCAGTGCAATCTACTGCTCTGAGCTCTGGGGAACCGTTCAAGTGTTCCACCAGCTTCAAAGCGTGCGCCGCATGTGACTCCACGTACGAGTGAAGACTGAGCTCCACAGAACGCTGGACATCACCAAGACTACTACTACTGCAGTCAGCTTTAGCCCCACGTGTGGAAGTCTATGGTGTGTAGTGAGTGCGTACTGCATAAACTGAGGACAGCGTGTCTACGGGTCACCCCGGTCTCACTCTGGATCCGGTCCGTACTCCGGTCCAGCGCACGGAGGTTTTCCGTTTCTTGAAAAGTAATGTTCGTCTCTCACACAGCGATGCATCCGGTCCGGCTCTGCTCCGGTCGTCTGGATCGTTTCCATTTCAAGGAACTTTTTCTGGACTGCCGGAGCGCTCCGGAGCCTTTTTAGTGAAGTTGTGAAAACAAGACACGACAAACAGGAAACCAAGTGAGCGCAAGTGAAGTGAATCCAGTGGTTTTCAAAATAAAATGTTATGTTTCTGTTACTACAACAAATACAGCAAAATACTCGACATAAACACGACTATTGAACACACAGGAGGTAAATAAACGTCCCGTACTTACTCACTGTGGGCGAAAAATCCAACAGAAAATGAAGTGACGTGAAATAAGCCCAAAACACGGCGCGTGTGTTCCTTGTTTACATATCCATGTGTCAGAGATCACGTAAACTCACTGAAACTCCCAGGTTGAGGTGAATCCCCGTGAACTCGTGTCTCATGAGGCCAGCAGAGTCTGTACATACACATGTGTGTTCTGGAGACAGTGTGAGTGACAACCGGACCCAGACGGATCCGGATCTGGATCTGGAGGCAGTGTGAGCCTGGTGTCACGGTGTCCCGTCACCTGTCTGTGTACACAGTGGAAGACAACACTTTCCCTGTCCCATCAGCTCCTTTGAGTCTTGGCTGTGCATTTGGCAGTGTCCACTGTTCTCCTAACCTGTCCAGCCAGATGGTTTATCTCGCGATATTTGTGAATCACAAACACAGATAAACCATCTGTCCTTCCAGCCGCCCGATTGGTTTGCGAGTCCGAACCAGCGGTGTTTCGGGGGTGTTAAGACGGCTGTTAGTGCCCCGCTGCCGAGTCACATTCAAGCTAAACAAAGATGGCGGCTCTCGTGGATGTTCGAGTTTCTGATGCTTTTGATGCAGTTTTAGCAGAAATACAGAGTCATTTCTTTTTGAAAGAAGAGCAGAATGTGTGACGCTTACTTGTAAGGTCGGCCCCTCACCCAATCAGCTCAAAGTATTTCAGTAAATGCCCCGCCTTTTCTCCAACACTTTCAGAGAGTCAAGTCCCAGATGGATATAGTGAGAACTCAGATAGTTCAACACAGATTCATCTGGACTGAGACAGGTTACTGATCTCCAGCGTTCGGTATGGAGCTCAGTCTTCACTCGTGTGTGAAGCCACATGCGGTGCACTTTGGTTGCATGAGGACAAACGAGAAGCTGGTTAAACATTTCCAGAGAGGGAAGAAGCTCTGCATGTACATGGCCACAGGGGAAGCGACAAACGTTCCCTCAGGCACGTTCCCCAGAACTCAAAGCGATAGATGGGCTCTGTTCCTGACCGGATCACAGCTCTCTTTTCCCGAGGAAGAGAGAAACCAAGCCTCAGTACAACTCAGTACAATTTTTTTGTTTTAATCAAGTACTTTAAAAAAAGTAATATGTCCTGAGTTTTTACCTAATTTTTATATTGGAAAACGGGAATCGGTCGTTTTTTTAATTTAGAATTTTCCATTTCAAATCCTAACTCCAACATTACCCTAAAAATCCCTGAACTTTTACCAGCCACTAATGAGTGTTTGGCTGGACTGGGTTGGAGACAAAAATCAGGTGTGTGGGGTCTGGTTGTGGTGGCGGAGGTTTGTGTGTGGGGCAGGTGGAGGACACACAGGTGCATCGTGGGTAGTGTAGTTTAGTACCAGGTTCTTGAAGCTGTAGACACATTGGTTCAGGTTCAGTTGTTCTGTGAGTCTGGTGTTTAGGGGGAGGTGGAGGTGTAGATGTGGGTGAGGACAGGTGCATGATGGGTAGTGTAGTCTTGTACCAGGTTCTTGAAGCTGTAGAGACACGTGGGCAGTTGGCTCAGCTCGTTGTTGCTCAGGTTCAGTTTCCTCAGTTTGACCAGATTGGAAAGACTCCAGGGTAAAGACCTGAGCTGGTTCTGAGACACGCTGAGGACCTGAGGGACAGAGACGGACCAGAGTTAGACCTGGAACAAGACCTGAGTTAGACCTGGGACAAGACCTGAGTTAGACCTGGAACAAGACCTGAGACCTGAGCTGGTTCTGAGACACGCTGAGGACCTGGAACAAGACAGACTGAGACCTGGAACAAGACCAGAGTTAGACCTGAGCTGGTTCTGAGACACGCTGAGGACCTGAGGCCAGACAGAGACCTGAGTTAGACCTGGAACAAGACCAGAGTTAGACCAGAGTTAGACCTGGAACAAGACCTGAGTTAGACCTGGAACAAGACCAGAGTTAGACCAGAGTTAGACCTGGAACAAGACCTGAGTTAGACCTGGAACAAGACCAGAGTTAGACCTGGAACAAGACCTGAGTTAGACCTGGAACAAGACCTGAGTTAGACCAGAGTTAGACCTGGAACAAGACCTGAGTTAGACCTGGAAAGACCATTAGACCTGACAAGATTAGACCTGGAACAAGACCAGAGTTAGACCTGGAACAAGACCAGAGTTAGACCTGGAACAAGCTAGAGACCTGACAACCAGAGTTAGACCTGGAACAAGACCTGAGTTAGACCTGAACAAGACCAGAGTTAGACCTGGAACAAGACCTGAGTTAGACCTGGAACAAGACCAGAGTTAGACCTGGAACAAGACCAGAGTTAGACTGGAACAAGACCTGAGTTAGACCTGGAACAAGACCAGAGTTAGACCTGGAACAAGACCTGAGTTAGACCTGGAACAAGACCAGAGTTAGACCTGGAACAAGACCTGAGTTAGACCTGGAACAAGACCAGAGTTAGACCTGAGACAAGACCAGAGTTAGACCTGGAACAAGACCTGAGTTAGACCTGAGACAAGACCAGAGTTAGACCTGGAACAAACCAGAGTTAGACCTGGGACAAGACCTGAGTTAGACCTGGAACAAGACCAGAGTTAGACCTGAGACAAGACCAGAGTTAGACCTGGAACAAGACCAGAGTTAGACCTGGAACAAGACCTGAGTTAGACCTGGAACAAGACCAGAGTTAGACCTGAGACAAGACCTGAGTTAGACCTGGAACAAGACCAGAGTTAGACCTGGAACAAGACCAGAGTTAGACCTGGAACAAGACCTGAGTTAGACCTGAGACAAGACCAGAGTTAGACCTGGAACAAGACCTGAGTTAGACCTGGAACAAGACCTGAGTTAGACCTGGAACAAGACCAGAGTTAGACCTGGAACAAGACCTGAGTTAGACCTGGAACAAGACCAGAGTTAGACCTGAGACAAGACCTGAGTTAGACCTGGAACAAGACCAGAATTAGACCTGAGACAAGACCTGAGTTAGACCTGGAACAAGACCAGAGTTAGACCTGGAACAAGACCAGAGTTAGACCTGGAACAAGACCTGAGTTAGACCTGGAACAAGACCAGAGTTAGACCTGGAACAAGACCTGAGTTAGACCTGAGACAAGACCAGAGTTAGACCTGGAACAAGACCAGAGTTAGACCTGAGACAAGACCTGAGTTAGACCTGAGACAAGACCTGAGTTAGACCTGGAACAAGACCAGAGTTAGACCTGGAACAGACCGAGTTAGACCTGAGACAAGACCAGAGTTAGACCTGGAACAAGACCGAGTTAGACCTGAGACAACCAGAGTTAGACCTGGAACAAGACCAGAGTTAGACTGGAACAAGACCTGAGTTAGACCTGAGACAAGACCAGAGTTAGACCTGAGACAAGACAGAGTTAGACCTGGAACAAGACCAGAGTTAGACCTGGAACAAGACCTGAGTTAGACCTGAGACAAGACCTGAGTTAGACCTGGACAAGACCAGAGTTTAGACCTGGAACAAGACCAGAGTTAGACCTGGAACAAGACCAGAGTTAGACCTGGAACAAGACCTGAGTTAGACCTGAGACGACGAGTTAGCCTGGAACAAGACCAGAGTTAGACCTGGAACAAGACCAGAGTTAGACCTGGAACAAGACCTGAGTTAGACCTGGAACAAGACCTGAGTTAGACCTGAGACAAGACCTGAGTTAGACCTGGAACAAGACCTGAGTTAGACCTGGAACAAGACCTGAGTTAGACCTGGAACAAGACTGAGTAGACCTGGAACAACCAGAGTTAGACCTGAGACAAGACCTGAGTTAGACCTGAAAGAACAAGACCTGAGTTAGACCTGGAACAAGACCAGAGTTAGACCTGAACAAGACCAGAGTTAGCTGCAAGACCTAGTTAGACTGAGACAAGCAGAGTTAGACCTGGAACAAGACCTGAGTTAGACCTGGAACAAGACCTGAGTTAGACCTGGAACAAGACAGAGTTAGACCTGGAACAAGACCAGAGTTAGACCTGAGACAAGACCAGAGTTAGACCTGAGACAAGACCTGAGTTAGACCTGAGACAAGACCGAGTTAGACCTGGAGACAAGTACCAGAGTTAGACCTGGACAACAGACCAGAGTTAGACCTGGGAACAAGACCAGAGTTAGACCTGAGACAAGACCAGAGTTAGACCTGGAACAAGACCAGAGTTAGACCTGGAACACAGACCTGAGGTTAGACTGAGACAAGACCAGAGTTAGGACCTGAGACAAGGACCTGAGTTAGACCTGAGAACAAGACCAGAGTTAGACCTGGAACAAGGACCAGGAGTTAGACCTGGAACAAGACCAGAGTTAGACCTGGACAGAACCAGTTAGACCTGGAACAAGACCTGAGTTGACCAGGAGAGAGAGACCTGAGTTAGACCTGGAACAAACCAGAGTTAGACCTGGAACAAGACCAGAGTTAGACCTGAGAACAAGACCAGAGTTAGACCTGGAACAAGACCTGAGTTAGACCTGAACAAGACCAGAGTTAGACCTGAGACAAGACCAGAGTTAGACCTGGTTAGACGGACAAGACCAGAGTTAGACCTGGAGACCATAGACCTCAGAGTTAGACCAGAGACCAGAGAAAACAAGACCAGAGTTAGACCTGAGACAAGACCAGAGTTAGACCTGGAACAAGACCAGAGTTAGACCTGGAACAAGACCAGAGTTAGACCTGGAACAAGACCAGAGTTAGACCTTGAGAGACAAGACCAGAGTTAGACCTGGAACAAGACTGAGTTAGACCTGAGACAAGCCAGAGTTAGACCTGAGACCTGGGACCAGAGGACTGAGCGCTGAGACCCTGGGACCAGAGACAGACCGAGACAGACCTGGGACAAGACCAGACTGAGACCTGAGCTGGTGAAAACGTCCTTTTTCTAAAACAAACCTCGTATCAGCCACTTCCATGTTAGTTTACGTTAATGAACTGCATCGGCCGTTTGTCAATCAGTTGTTTTGTTTATGCAGAATGGTGGGTATTTTCCTACCTCTGGTTTGTCCGTCCCTCTCTCTCCTTATACTTTCCCCATCCCTCCTTCTGCTTTTATCTTGTATTAATTGTAGGAAGGATAAAAAATAACAAAGACTGTGTTCACATAATTTTCAGAGTGCAATCCCAGCGTAGTCTCATTGATGTTTTTCCTTCTCCCGGTGCTGCTCCTCCGCTCGACAGGCAGCTCTCATAACAGCCAATAACGTCACACTTTCACACACAGTCCTTTTCTGATTGGCTATTCCTCTAACTGTTTCTGCGCGCACAAGCATAGTTTAAATGGACAGATCTCAATAATGAACAAAGGCTGTCTTCTCTCCTCTCAGCGCTGTCATTTAGACTCGGGTTTGGTCACTCGAAGCCGCTGTGCTGGCTGCTCTGTTCTCTGTCCTGTGAGATCAGGGTTTAGTCCACGACTGTGCCAAAGCAGATCGGAAGATTAAGTCAGGAACATGAGACAAAAATGTTGACGTGCGATGCGATTCAAAACTGGACAAGACACATAACTGCACTGCTCCTGTTTGTAGAAGCGGTGCCGCTAGAGCTGCGCTGAGAGGCAGGACAAACCTGGGGCTCTGCGGAGCTTTATGTACTGAATAGAATCTGTTCTTTTTGGGAGGAAACGCGCCAGAAGCTTGTTAGTTGCGAGTGGAAAAGAAACAGAATGAACACGGGAAAGAAGAGATGAGACTGTGGTGGCGTCCATCCCCCCCTTTTGTTTATGTGAAATTAGTGCTTAAGCTAATTTCTGAGCATTAGCTACCGTCCTTGCAGCTCGACTTATTTATGAATGAAAATGAATGAAAGGATTTTTGTTGCACAACTGTGAACTTTGTGAATGCTAATGCTACTATAGCTTTATTTGCTTGAAATGAAAATACTGTGAATGTATTTATGACTGATTATTGATTATTATTGAATATTATTGTATATTTATGGTTCCTCTGCACGAGGCAGCGAGCTCACAGACTGAACAAAGAAAACATTCTACGATCCTGGTAGGGCCTTTTTTTTTCCTTTTTGACTCTGAACTGGACACTTTAAGTTGAATTACAGTTTTGTTTTTTTTCCATTTTGCCTTATTGGATTATTTAGGTTTTTTAACTTTTCCCTGGAACTTTAAAACGTTTGCAACACACAAATCGAGGATTGTGTAATGAAAGTAAAACCTTTTTGATCTGAGCTTTGAACAAATAAAGATCAAAAAGGGTCTATCCATTCATTGTTTTTGTTGTTGTTGTTGTTGTTGTTGGTTGTTGCCTTTTGCCACATCTACTTGAATTATTTATTTAGTTGTCTTATTGTTTGCACTTTATTTTTCTACTATTTCTATTTTTCAACACATTTACTTAAATTCAAATACATCCCATTGCAATACTTAGTCCTAACCGAGCATTTCTTTAGCTACACGAAATAAAGTCTTTAATGTCACAGTAAAAGTACTTCTGTAACAGTAAAAAAAAAAAAAAGTACTCTGTAAAACAGTAAAGTACTTCTGTAACAGTAAAAGTACTCTGTAACAGTAAAAGTACTTCTGTAACAGTAAAAGTACTTCTGTAACAGTAAAAGTACTTCTGTAACAGTAAAAGTACTTCTGTAGAAAGTACTTCTGTAACAGTAAAAGTACTTCTGTAACAGTAAAAGTACTTCTGTAACAGTAAAAGTACTTCAGTAACAGTAAAAGTACTTCAAGAAACAGTAAAAGTACCACCAGCTGTGTACACTGGGCCCAGCTCGTCTGTTGGAGTGTTTACAGTAAAAGAGTACTCAGAACATAAAAGTACCTCCAGCTGTGTACACTGGCCCAGCTCGTCGTGAATTACAGGTAAAAAGTACTTCTGAGAACAGTAAAATACTTGCTGGTAACAGGAAAAGTAAGTTTACTTTTCTGTAACAGTAAAAGGACTTCAGGAACAGTAAAAGACGCGAGAGAAAGTAGTAACAGTAAAAGTTGTCGCACTCAAGCGGTTACACCGGGCCCCAGCTCGGCGGGGAGGGTGACAGTAAAATTACTCAGGAACAGAAAAGGACCGCCAGCTGTGTACACGGCCCATAGTCGCGGGATGACGGATACAGGAAAAGGACCTTGTAACAGGAAAAAGACCTTTGACAGGTGGTAAAAGTGAAGAATAGTGTCAATAGTGAAGCAGTATAAAGATCGCGAAAGAAGTAAGGTAGACAGTAAAAAACCTTCCAGCTGGGTACACAGCCCAGGCGGCTGAGACTTCAAGGTGAGGTGGTAGTGGATAAAAAACAAGGAACCGGAGCTCGTGCAGTGGC
>CM076416.1:2782202-3029702 GCA_038363315.1 Mugilogobius chulae | reverse complement strand
CTGCCGGCTGAAGTCCCAGATTGTTCATGTTTCAAACTCTCTGCTTTGCATATCTGCATATTTTGTGAGACATTTGGCTTTACTGATGTTGCCAGCATCTCTGAGGAGATGAAGTATTGATAACATCACATATCTCTGTCCACCCAGAAAGGTGACAGGTTCACCACATTTCTGCATTTTGTCAGGGGATATTTACTTCTCCAACAGAGGCAGATGGTTGAGAAATGTGGATGTTATCAGGAGGGTGGAAACCCTCCTGATAACATAATCTTAAATCAAAGAGACCAGAGAGACAATGTCCATAACATTGTCCCTCTTTTTACATTACAAAGTTGAAGAAGCACACATACACATTGTGTTGTACTGTAACTGTGTTAACTATTCAAGCAAAATGGTTTTGTTTGAAGTCCAATCCAGTAAATGCAGACTGTACATTTTAACCTGGAGAATCCAAACTGATATCTGTCTGCATTGTTTCATGCATTCATACAATGACTCGGTGCAGCAGAACTGCTCAGGGAACTTAAAAAGTCAAATTTAAAATTGTTTTGGCAACAGAGGCTACAGTGAGACAGTTTAGGAAATATATAATAATTATCGACCTATTGCACTGCTACCTCCGTCTCAAGGTACTTGAAAGAATTATTCTGAATAGACTAGAGCCATATTTATTATACAACTGCCAATCAATTTGGATTCAAACCTGGACATAGCACAGACACCTGTATCTATGCACTAAAGGAAATGTTGGACAAATACCATAGTCATGGTTCTACGATGTTTACTTGCTTCTTAGATGCATCCAAAGCATTTGACAGAATTAACCATGAGAAGCTGTTTACAAAGTTGTCTAATAGAGGTGTCCCTGGCTATCTAATTAGAATTCTTATCTTTGGTACTCGCAGCAAAGCATGCAGGTGAAATGGGGTCAGTCAGTGTCTGACTCTTTAGGGTCAGCACTGGTGTCCGGCAGGGCAGTATAATGTCCCCTTTGCTGTTCAACATGTACATGGACGATCTTTCTGTACAGCTAAACAACAGTAACACTGGATGTGTAATTGGAGACTCTGTCATAAACCATCTCATGTATGCAGATGACTTGGTGGTTTTCTGCCCATACAGTGCAGGATTTCAGCAGCTCCTTAATATTTGCTCCCAGTATGGATATCAAAATGACATTAATTATAATGCTTCTAAAAGTCATGTACTAATTGTAAAAACAAAAAGTGATTTAAAATCCTCATTTCCTGAGTTCACTCTCAGTGGCAGTGCTCTTAAGGTCACTGAAGAGGTGAAGTACCTTGGACATTACATTAGCAGTGATCTTACTGATGACCGTGATATGCACAGGCAGAGGTGTAAACTGTACGGACAATCAAATGTACTAAATAGGAATTTCATATGTGTTCAGTGAATGTAAAAATTGCTCTGTTTCAGTCATTCTGTGCCTCTCTCTACACAGCCCAACTGTGGCGGACTTACAAAAAAATCTAGTCTGCAGAGTCTGACAGTCGCCTTTAATGACTCAATGCGACTGCTGCTGAAGGTGCCTAGACAGAACAGTGCAAGTCAAATGTTTGTGGAGTGTGGGGTGCGCTCTTGTCCTGCTGCTCTGCGCCATTGTTATTTTAAATTCATGTGTAGAATTGTAGAGTCTTCAAATTGTATTGTACAGGCATTAGTCCAACCTGAAAGAAGCTCTGTAAGGTTCAGCTCAAAACTATGGAATCAGTGGCGCTCTTGCCTCTATGTTAAGAGAGACTGAATGCTGTTAATAGACTTTTTATCTTCTTATTTTATTTTTACTTTTTGTTTTTTAACTATGGAACTTGTGTTTGCACCTGTGTCCTTAATAAAGCCTAATAATAATAATAATAATAATATAATATATATATATATATATAATATATAATATATATTATATATATATATATATATATATATATATATATATATATATATATATATATTTACAATAAGTCTTTAATTTTTAGATAAGCAGCAAAATGACATTCTCTTTTTTATTCAGTTGGGCCTATTCAAATGCGCTCAGTCCAAAATTATTGATACATTTACAATACCAGTTTGCCTGGTTTGGAAAGGCATGGATAGACATATATACTGCTGATATGTAGCTTATGAAAATATCTATACCATCTTTATTCATTAAACCTTCAAAAAACATATTTAAATTTCTGAACAGGTACTGAGGCCAAATGTTCAAAGCTCAGTCTCGTCACATCACTGAGGTTGGACTTGGTCAGAGGGACTAATACAAGACCAGAAGTCTTACTTCTGTCACACTGCCCCAGGGCAGCTGTGACTACAGTACTACCTTACCATCCCTGAGTGTGAAGTGGATAAAATATTCAATGTGACGCATGAAAGTTTAAAAAGAAAAGTGCTAAATGGGTATATAACACACACGGAGTGCACAGGTTATGATGTGTGACTGTGGTTCCCGTTTACCAAATCAGCAAATTTATCTTAGTGATTATCAATTGTGTTGGCTTTAGAGTCCAGTGTCATTTGTTTTTTTTATAGTTACACAACAGAAAATATGATGATGTGGTACAGATGTGATATTTCAGCCTGACTTTTTACCAGTAAAAATTCTGACAGAATTGCTCTGAGAGCTGTGAGCTCATTTATTGCTATAACACTGGCTAACGTGAGGAAAAAACACTACTTTCTAGTAAAAACAAGACTATTGTACTCAAATTAAAAAAGAAAAAATAAATCAAGAGGACTTTTCCAGATCAAAAAGCTCCAACAACCATCAGAAGCAAGAATACAGAAAATAGCCTAAGTTCTATGGGAGATGCAGCTCTGTGAGAATGACTCTTGTACTTTGAGGCTCACTGTGAGGCTGTGTTTTGTAAAAGTTAAGACATACTATACATTTTCTGAATCCTCAGATTCCAGAGAATAATTTGATATCACATTTGTGTTTCTGTCATGTTCCTAGAGCTTTCAGCGAGAAACGTAGCAAAACAGTTCAGGAAAAAATGGTAAAAAATTGTCCTCATGTGACAGTTTGAAAAGCTGTTGTTGCCATAGTAATTATCAGAGAGGACAACAAATGTACCTAAATGAAAGACAAGATTGTTTTCTTCAAAATGATACCAAACATAATAGTTTAATGATTATCTGATGGGTGCTACATGGTCTGAACTATAATATGGACCAGTCTCAAAAGTGTATTTTTTGACATGTGGTTTGTAAACTTCAAAGGTGGATATTTATGTTATCGCTGAAGCTCAGAAAAGTCTATCATGCAAAATATAAAGCTTAGATATTGACCTTTCCAAAAATGTATGATAGCCCTTGCCACCTCTGGTGAGCCCCGTTTTCGGTCTGGCCCATGGACTATGAGGGTTTGTTTGACAGGTTAACAGGCCAATAGATAACAAGGTACCTCGTTATCTATTGGTCAACGTTTTAACTGGCCTCATCATTTTCACAGATTATATATTTTTATAATTATTTTTTTTGTTTAGCTTAAGTACAAGGCTGTTACAAATCTATGCAACTGTTTTTGGCCAAGACTGACAACAAACAATTTTTGAAAATCCTCTATACAACCTTTAATACAAATGCAGCAGCTCAGAGCGCTTTGAGTTGCTCTGAGTATGAATTGTGCCATTCATACTAAAATATGAACTAGCTTAAATACAGTTGGTTTGTTGCAATAAAACAAACTTATGGCACTTTTTTGGATTGTTGCAAACACATTTTCATCTGAATAGATGGTTTGACATTAAGTGATTTTATGTTATGTGTTAAAAATGTGATACACTCAGCCTGTTCTCAAAGATATGTGTGTCTATACCACGCAATGTGAAACAGCATGTAATATGAGCAATTTTTTTTTTTTTTTTTTTTTGCATCCCCATTTCACACGTTGCTGCCCCAGTTTATTTCTCTGGTGGATGTCAAGACATTGTTGTTCATGAATTCCAACACAATCCTAATCCTAACCTTAACCAATTTCGTGGCGAAAACCTAAACTTATCTATTTTTGTAACTTCAGAAATAAATTTAGCCATCAACCAAATCACGTGTCTACTCCAAAATAACAGCCGTGTAATAAATACGCAAAAACAGGCGAAAGCGTCGTCATGACACACAATTTACCATGGCGTGGTATAGACATTCAAATCATGAGAACACGTTTTATCACCAGACTGAAATTTGTGAAATTTCTTTGTAGATACCACACTGTTCATTACCTGTGAATGTAACCTATTGTTTGCAAATCACTAGATATATATAAAAACAATGTTTCAACTTAGCAAAACACTAACAAAATGTAATAAAAGAGACCAATAAAAGCAATCAGGTGGAAGTAGATTATTCAAGTAAATAGGCTAGGTCCTACAGGCTAATCTAATCATTGTTTTAATTGGTACAACCCTTGTACCAATTTTTTCGAGTCTTTGACATTCTGCTAGATTGGCCCAAATTTTCTGTCATAGTGTAAATAACAAATATTTGAATGTTGTATGACTGTAAAATGAATGCTAATGCCTTACTAAAAGAGTGGCGGTTCAGATTCACCTGTATTATATTGCTCTCCGTTCCATATAAGTTTCAAAATGCAGCCTACTGTGAAAAAAGCGCTATAATGAGGGGCATTCCATAAAACAAATTATCAACAAAAGTTAGTGGACCTTTTACCCTTGTCAAATTGTCTATATAGCTAGGTTTTTATATTACTTTACTACAAGATGATCTAAAGTACTGTGCACACTTCTCGACAGACTGCTCCATACATCACAACATTATTAACTTAGTTCGGGGACATTTATTGTGTCTCTAAACGTTCACTAAGTGCCATTAAGCTTCATACAGTGGCCCTCGCAGTGTATTAACGCTGCTGTTGCCTGGACACTACAGTCTCTAATGATTCTCCTGCAGAAAACAGACGCTACCTCCCAGAGCGGACGCCGGCGCTCCTCTGACTCAGACGTCATATCTGTCTCTCTTCTCTTACATTTAGAGTCTAATATAGAGTAAGGCTCAGTGAGGACTATGGGGAGAAGAAGTGCTGCTCCAATTACAAACACAATGCAAAAATACACTTGTTTTTGTGATGTCATTGTTCTATTTTTACTGTTATTCTCAAAAACTACGCTTTTCTTCTTACTGCAATTGATACACTGACTTTACGTGTATTACAATGAACAATACAAATTAGATAAAAACTTGCCAAAAGCACATATTTTCTAATATAAACTTTAAATTCAAACTATTTTTTCTTGTTTAATTGGCTTCATGATTCATTTATGAATCATTTGCCGAAACTATTTTCATAGTTTAGACCATAGACATCAAATTAGTAGACGCAAAGTCAGCATCTCTGCTTTGTTGCTACAACACGGACAGCACGAGGTCCTGTTCCTCCGGTAGAGGTAAATCAATTGAACACAATGGCTGAAGTTGCACTTTTTGGGATAAAATGAGCTAAAACAAGCTATTTCAGCAAAACCACGAGCAAAACAGACTGATTAGTGTCTTATGAAGCTTAAAAATCATTTGCAATGTTATATTATATTTCCCAAAACTGATACAGTCATAGGCAGAAAATGCTACAAAACTTGCCAATGCGACCCGGACACTCCTCCACAGAAAGGTGAAGTTATGTACAACTTTGGTGGTGTTTATGTAATTTTTCTACTGTTTTCACAGTAACATGTAAAAGAGGACGCTTAGTGTCACCAGAGTCTGAAATGATGCACTGGATCAGAAACATCTATGTGAAGTTAGAAGTTTTATACACAAATTGTATAATGAAACACTAAACAGTAAGTTTTATCGAGGTTCTGACTTCTGCTAAATGTGGTCGGTAGGTTTGTACCATGCAGCTGACACTCTCTGGATCTTATAACTTGTGTATTTTGGGGGCTAATGCTAAAGTCTATATATACTATGAGAACACTCCAGAGTCTTCAAAACATACCGGACTAGTTCAGATGTTAAGTGTTCGATAGCATCAGAGTCCAACTGCGCGTCTACTAATTATAAGACTAGATTTTAAAATATTTTCAGCAACTAAACTTTCTCTAAAAATCATCTGGCTCCAGCAGTTAAACCTACTTACCACCATTTGGAAAACAAACAACAATTTAGCAAAATACAAAGCAACATGGATTCCTCAGTTGCTCAGGTGTGATGAGGTCAAAGGTGAACAACACCATTAGTCTTTATTCTGGTCTCATTCTTTAGTTGCTGATTGGCCGATAAACACACCAGATGCTGATGTTTACACACATGGGTCTCAAGGTTGTAGTTTCTTAGACAACAGTAGCATTTGTGTATTTGCTTAACCTTTGTCAGTGCTTTTGTGACCCCTGCCTTTTAAATTAAGCTAATGCCTGCTTTTTCCTGTTTGTAATTGGGGTCATAGGTCACACAGGTTCAGCACAGCAACACACATGATACATTTTATTTATGTATTTTTTTATAATATTTAATTTCGGTTATGTTCAGTCACTGTGTTTGCTTTAATACAGCACTGACAAATATCTAGACCTGCACAAATACAATTATAGTTGTTTTGTTTGCAAGTAATCCTACATAAAATAATGCAGGATTACTCGAAAATCAGCAAAACTACTTCAGGAATACAACATGATGAGGGTAAAATAGTAGGACAGTTTGAATAAGTGATTGTCATTACAAAATACAACAAATTAGAGCCAGAATCTAGACATTTTCTACATGTTCTCTCACACGTTGCATTTCAGTGGTGCATGGACTGACACACTTTCCATAGCTTTAAGCAGAAAGTCGGCTGCAGACAGAAATTATGTATGAGCCGAAGATTCACATGAGTCAGAGTAAAACCCAATAATCATCGCTCTCAGCTACAAGAACTTTAAGTAGCTTCACAAGTAAAAAGTGCATCACACAGGCCTAAATGAAAGCTTATTAACATAGAGGTGAGCTTTAAAAAATGACTCAATACGACTCTCAATGTACAATGCCTTTTTATGATACGTTTTTTTATCTTTTGTGCTTATTAACATGATGTAGCTCATTCATGTCCAGACATATAGCACTCGTTTCTAGTCTGTGGACAAAATAGTTGGTACCCCTCTGTTAATGAAAGAAAACCTTTCAATTGTCACTGAAATCACTCAAAACATACAAAGTAACATTCATTCATTCATTTTTCTACCGCGTATTCCCGTTAGGGGTCACATGAGTGGAGCCTATCCTGGACCTTAGGCAGGTTTAGAGTTAGACAGACAAACATTCACTCTCTCAGACCTTGTCCACACGAAGACAAAACGAGGATAGTTTTAAAAAGTATCTGCGTAAAGATGAAGCTGCCTTAGGATTTATCATCGTCTACATGAATCAGTAAACCAGCCTGAAGCCGGTGTAATGCCTGTAACTGACCAGAGTGTGGCACTGTGACACTGACACAGACAGGAAGTACAAACAACTGTGCAAGTTTCTAAAGAAAAAAAAAAAGGTTTAAATACGGATTTAATAGAGATTGTAGAGGATTTATTTTTGTTTTTCTTTATGTCTTCTGTGGTTTACGGTGAGACTCAGATTTTCACAGTGAACATCATATAAGGGTCAGTACATTCTGCAGATGAAACGTGACTCTGGGGAAGTGGAAATCATCAGGAAAAAAAAAAATCTGATTCAGCGTAACTGCGGAGACGCTAAACCGGAGTTTTGATCTCTTCACCCTGAGACATGGTTTCAGAAATCTTCGTTTTCAGTGTCCAAAACTCCTGCTTCGTGTGGACGATGTGTGGTTTAGGACAAATATTTGTTCTGAAACGCCTGAGCTTGGCTTCATGTGGACAGGCCCTCATTCATTCCCAAGTTAACTTACATGCATGTTGGAGGAAACCGGAGCACCCGCAGAAAACCCATGGTGACACGGGGAGAACATGCAAACTCCACCCAGAGAGATCGAGAGATGTTGATATGGTCCGACCCAAGAGCTGAACCCACGGGCTCTTTATTGGGAAGCCAGAGCTCTAACCACTCTGCTACTGTGCACCCCCGAAAAAATTAATTCAAGAAAAAAAGGGCTCTCAGAATCCGAAGGGGTTAAATCTAAAATGTATTTATTTCGTTTTAAAAGATTCCACCTGAATCAGCATGTAGCATCTCATTTGACAATTTATTATTTCTTTCTTTAGTTTTCTTTATATACTGAGATAATTTCACTTGAGTTGAGTAAAGATGTACATACAACTAACCCTGGACTCACGCCAATAAATACAAAACAAAATATATTTTCTAATTTTTAGAAGATTGGTCTTGAATCACATTTAATGGGTTGCATTTCCTAACTGTGTCTTTGTAAAGTGATCAGTCATTGGCACAGTGTTGGTGTATTTTTGTTTCATTGTAGTGAGTAGTTTAGTGGTTGAATGTCTAAAATCAGTGTGTCATAAATGTGTTCTTTGTGTGTTGAGGATGTAATGCATTCATCACTGTCATTACTATAAATACATTTGTACCTTATAGCTCGGGACGTCCTGTTTACAGACACTCAATATAACCCCATCCTCATATAAGTCTGCGGTCTAAATTTACCCTTAATAATCACAACTACATTCTTATAAAATGTGTCGTGTGTATCTGTTTGGGAGGCAGTGTTAGAATAAACAGGAAGACAAAGCCACGTTTAGAAAAATCCTGCTTTTGAAATCCACTTTTGAACTGCTGCGTGCCGGATGAGACGCCCTGAACGCAGCGAGGCTCAAACACGTCACCGGAAAAGTGAAACTGACTTTGAGGCTGTGAATACCTCTGAGATGCTCCCCCTCGAGACCACCGCCTTATTTACGTTTTATTAGCAGTGCTGTTTTTTTTTTCTCTTTTTCCTTCACCGCTGCATGAGTCCTGTGTTTCATCTCAAAATGGAAATGTAGGTTTGCTCAGTGTACTTTCACATGTGCACAAGTACCACAAGTGCAAAAAACATATTTCTAGATTAAAATGTATTCTTCTGAAATTGTATCTTCACATTTGACTCTTTTCACCTGCTAAGCTGTATTTACTTCATAAACATAGAATATTTTACTTCTTTCACTGTATTTCTGCCTTGTTTCATCCATTGAGGTATAATAATAGCAAGAGAGAGAGCAGGCATGTAACCAATAGCAACAAATGTTCAGTTCCGGCAGCCATCTTGTGTAGGGAGTTCTCATCCAAACTAATAGAAAAATGAACTTTTTAATGACTTGTTCTCCTAAACCTAGCCTTGATAACTGAGCTTTTTAATATTCATGCATTTACTGAAGCTCCTGTTCAACCAAAAAAGTGCGGGGAAAAAAATGAACTTTCAATAGCATTAAATTCACTTGCATGAGAAATGCTTGTGTTCATAAAATGTAATGACACAAAAATGTTTAAAGGGACTGTACATTAAAATAACTTTAAATAAACTTGTCCCTAAGATATCTTGTTAATGTATCTATTTAGATGAAAATTAGTCAGCAGTGTCTTGTCTCCATCTAACAATGTCCGGTTTGTTCACTCATCACCGCTAAGTTTGTCTGTTGTTGTTGTTAGCGTTGTGGCTAACTCCTGTACATACCGGCACAACGCACTTTAAACAGCTGTGAAAAAAGCTTAAAACGCATGATTATGAACGATTCAGAGGCTCACAATGCTTCCAGTAAGTGAGCAAAACATAACCTAAATTAAAATTAATTGTTTGCTTACCTTTTTAAAGAAGCAAAATTCAGGTACAGGAGGAACTTTTAATTCTGCATCAAATCCAACCCAGTGCAATGTTTTTAGGCTGAGCATTTATGTTTATATTTCAGAGGAAAATTCACTAAACACAGACAGAAAACTATCTCTGTATTAATTGGACCATGAATATGTGATTATATATGAACACTCCTTCAGTCTATGAAGTTTTGTTGCCTCTCCCCTTGCAAGATGGTAATGCAACTGCCAAGGAAACATAACCCACGCTGTCTCTATTATTAAAATATTTCAATGGTTTCAACATTTTGTTTTTCTTATTATAGCCAAGTTGTTTGTCAATGACATTAGACGTACTTACCTCACTGACAAATGAGTTTCTTGTAAACAGTCTGACTGACATGTTGTGAAATAAGCGACCAATGCTGCACAATTCAAGCAACACATTTTTTAACTGGGTCACATCTACTCCAACCAAGATAAATGTTTTGGATTGAAGTCCTGTAAGTCAGGGCTAGATGTGTAGTTTTTGCAATGTTTTCAGTCTTTTTTATCAAATTCACAGGACTTGCTTGGAGATACTACTGTAGCACAGCTTTACAATAAGGTTTTCAGATAGAGATCCAATCAGTTTTGACCCAAAAGAGTCTTATAATCTAAAAACACAGATAATTTGGCATTGCAATAGCATTGTTTTGTTGACCATTATAGAAGCTTCCTAAAGATGAACTGTGGGCAATAAACAACAGTTATTCTTTGATACCATAACAATGTATTTGATTGAAGGAATAACATGCAACTATAAGTGATTTTTCTGGTTAAAAATACTTTGAAAAAATGCGTTCTGACTGTGAGTAAGGTCACCTCTCCACAGATCTTACCTGCAGCTTTGTTGTGTCACATGCCATTCAGCAGAAGCAGATAACAGGCCCTCCACCAGAAGACTTTGATAAACTTGCTAATAATGAAGCAAGTCTTTGTTCATGCAACATCAAAGCAAAAAAATAAAAAAAAAGTGTAGTTTTCATCAGAAACCAGCGTAATATTTTAAAGTACAGCCACAAACATTGGCCTTAGATCTGTGTCTGAAGACGGGAGTGGCACAAGTCTATATATTGGGGATGTTCTTTGATGCTATCACTGCATTGACCCAGTTTGCTGCAGTAGACCTGATTAAAAATGCATTCCTCATCACTTATACAACTTCGACTGCACATCTCTTCATAGATTTGGGAGCGTATTGGCTTGATTATCACATTTGACTTACATTAGAGAAGCAGCAATGTTATAATGTGCAAAGTCAGAATAATAATTAGCTAAAGCTTTGGTTGGCATGAGAAAATGATTGGACCTTGAGTCTTCCTAAATCTGCCTGATGTGAGCAGAATCAGAATGAAAGTGGAAGAAGCTCAAAGCTGCAGAAAATCAATGTTCTTCATTTCAAGTATGTTTTTAAAGTATGTTTTTGAGGGCTATGCAGGTTTGGGGATGTAATATCTCAAATATATATTGTTTTGGCGTGAACTTGGTCCCACAATATTCAGGTTAATCAGTCCCAGTCAATCAGACCCAGTCAATCTTATATGTCATTGAGTACATCCTTATGGAGCATAAAGAATTTAAATATGCTGTTATCAGCCATCTTATTTGATTCAGTCCAAAAGCTACAGCAGATCAGCCAAATAGCATCTGTCACCTTTCTCAGAAGAGTCGTCTGACCTTTGTGAAGTGACACTTTTATCAGCTCATGTTCACAGATATGGTCAGTTTGATGGACCGGTCATGTCTGCCATACTGGCCACGCTTCTCGCTGCTCAGTTTTCCCTGGAGAAGTCTGTCCTGGTCCAAGACGTGCGAGAGCAGGAAAACTCTTATCTCTGTGCGTGGTTGTTTAAAGGTGCATCCTTATATGTTTTTGATTTACCAGCACTCACGACATGTCAGTTGCCCTCATAGGACATAAGCTAATGCTAAGCTAAGTGCTTGACTAACTGTGTCACTTGGGACCAGTCATTAGTGCAGAATTTATAGTGAGATCTCGAGTGATTAACCTGGCAGCACAGGTCACTGTTAACCCATATAGTCACAATAAGCAGGCTTCTGGACATGGCAGTGCATAAAAAACACCCTTATTAGGTTTGGAGAAACTTGTTAAATCAACAGCAGCTAAACAAGCCTGGCTAGACTAGACCTTAGCGCAGGAGCGTCAACTTCATTTTAACAAAAGACCACATTGGCATCATAGTTGTCCTCGAGGGGCCAGTTATAACTGAAATGAATCTCTGACATACTATAAATAATAGTCTCTGCATTTAACTTTATTATTCAAGAGACAAATACTAAATATACATTTAAAAATGACTTACGTCTTAAGTTTCAGACAATCATTGCATTTGGTTGAGACACCCTGATTCCTCCTGGCACAATAAAAGATTAAAGTAAAGCTTGTAATATAGGGTCACATAAAGTGATGTGGAGGGCCGACTCTGGCCCCAGGGCCTTGTGTTTGACACATGTGCCTTAGCGTTTGAGGCCATGTTGTCTCTTGAGCCAGGCTGTAAAGTATTTTGGACATGTTAGAATCAGTATTGAATACAAAAGGTATTTTCGACTTTTGCAGCCAGACTCCAAAGATGTCTTCTTGTCGTCTCGTAGAACAAATGAAGAAGTGAACATTGGAGACTAGAGTGAGAATATTTTTACAAAATGATGAAGTCTGCATGGATACAGAGCACCCGCCAACAAAGCTACTTAGAGCACATTTAAAGTATGCTATTTAATATTTAGAAGAGGCCACAACAATCTTGTAGCAATTTTGTACTTGTGATATTGTCACAGCCCTGTCCCTTTCTCTTACTGGAAAGGGGTTGTTACACACACTTTCTAGGTTTATCTTAATAATAAATATAATTTTGTAGAAAACTGGATCAAAAGTCGTTGATAATATCTTGTAAACAAGGAACTGTTCTTTCAACTATTGAACCCAGTGAGTGTGAGTGTAAAACAACATGATTGGGCAACAAAAGAACCTTGTTACAACATCTGAAATTGAGCCAGGCACAGATTTGGATTAAGTCCACGGACCGAGTTAACGCTGGAAAATGATGCAACAAATGACTGTGAAATGTGTCAGTGTTTATCGACTTAATTTAGTTCACAGATTCGGAGCACTGACCCGGGCCAAGTATGTGCCGGAGTGAAAGTGTGCAGCTGCAGAGCCCCACAGACCAGGCAGAGGGAAACAGAGAGACGGAGGAGGAGAGGGGAGAAGACACGGAGAGAACCAAGCAGTAATCCAGGATAATCTTAGGGTTTATTTGAGTGAGAACCATTCATCGCTGAAATGGTAACCAATAACATAAAAACCAAAAAGAATAATTCTGCACCATGTTTGTCTAGGTTTTTCATCTCCAGTGTCTGTGTCTCTGATAAGTTTCAGTAGCTTGGAACATTTCAGAACCAGCGCTTGCATAAAGCAATACAGTTATCAGTTTGGAATCTCCAAGCTTAATTTAGTTTTTCAAATGAATCTCAACCCCTGAAGAGTTAAAAGAACCCAAAGCCCTTCAAGTCACATTCACAGTGGCAAGACACAAGTGTCTGCTCAGCAGCAGTGTTCAAGGGAGCTGCAACCAAAATCTGTCAACAAAACAAAATGTCAAGAGCAAAAACTCAAACCACCAACGTTGAAATCAGAGGACAGAACTGTTGTTGCTGATAGAGTTTTAGTTTTAGTCAAGCTTTGTCAAGCTGCTTAATCAGCACTTTCTGTGGATTTATTTTATAGAAGCACATAGACAAATAAAAAGAAATAAAAAGATTTATGTTCCTTATTAACAGATATATTAAATTTGACCTATGAATAGGGCTGGGCAATGCATTTGGCTGTATCTTGTTAACAATATTTAGATGATGTTGTCAGTCCAACATAAATATGTTAAAACATGAACTTGTGCATTTAATTATTAGATGAATGTGAAATCATGTTCAAATAACAACGGGAAAAATGTATACCTAAAAAATAAAAGGAGAAGCTTGAAATATGTAGTTAGTATTAGTGCTGTCAAGCGATTAAAAAATTGAGGAGATTAATTATTGCATATTATGCAATAATATGCATTCCTCAATATTGGTGACCATAAGGTTAGAAGGGCCTTTTTTGCATCTTTTCAAAAGCCAGTATAATTGAGCTGTGTTGTTATGCAACCTGATCTCACACTAAAGCACAACACAACAGGACATGTCAAAAGCGTATGATTAGCATGATTTCATGCTTTTTCTTTAGCATAAATATTCCACGCATTGCAGTCCCAGTTCATTGGTTGTAAAGATGTGTTAATATAAATCCATAATCTTACTCCAAACCCCAACCCTTACCCATTTGAGAAACTTGAAACTTACACTTAAAACCTAAAGAAAATGTCGCAAAGTGGCTTAACCAAAAATGTAGTATTCTTACTCCATGAAAACTCGTCTTTATGTCACATTTTTTCATGACGTCCAGTATATACGGCGTAACATATTTATACAAAAAGGCTTGAAAATAAGTGCTCATCCCACGCTATTTATGTTTTGTGGTATATATATGCTTTGCTGTGAGACTGTGTTGGCAAGCTCAGGCTAAAAACATAAACAAGCACACTCACTGGGTCTCAGCTAACAAAATTAGAAAAATATTAGACAGGAAAACTGCAAACTCATAGTCTACTTTGACAGTAAATTTGTGCTGGGGCAAAACTGAATTTAGAATATTGTTTGCAAAATCAGGAAAAGTACTTTTAAGGTCCTAGAAATGTCTCCTTTACTCAAACATATGTACAGATGATGGCTTTGAGTTGATTTTGATCCAGTCGATGTCTATGTGCAGACTTTTTTTGCAGGAGACCAAACGGAATCGCAATGAAGCAGAAGTGACAAGGCTGTGTAAAAATAAACACTTTGATTTGTCTAAATTTGCTTCCATGGTGATTGGCCTTTATTTATCTCCGAGTCAAACCGCAAACGGGCCAAAACACGCAGGAGATAAAACCTTCACATTTGCAGCAGTTCTACTAAAATACTGACATCGCTTTAATCTCTAATTGCACATTGAAATTCAAGGCCTGCGTTAATTATTTCCAACGATTCTTTCTTAAGAGAAATCCAATATTTTTCAGACTTGCTAACACCAGGGTGCGTTTTTTCACGTTGCATTTGCAGGTATTTTTTGTTCGCTCCCACGTCTCTGCTTAATGAGTCAGCGTTGACATTTGGGGCCAGATGAACAGCTATAACTCATTCTTCAAAAGGTGACGCGTGTTATGATTGTGTTTATACCGGGTCTGTTTCTGTCGCAGGCGTAAAAATCCGATCCAAGACCTCGACCTTGAACTAAACCTTCTGTTGTCACGGAAGCAGCCGAGCGTAAATACTGGTGCCATCTGATATAAAATGGGCGACTCGCAATGTTTGGTGCAATAACATTATAAAGACTGGTGTGTTGTGAAAAGAAGTTATGAAATAATACTGAATATGACCTAATCGGTTTTGAAGTTTTTTTTTTACTCAATAGTGTAAGAGAGAAACTTTACACATCAGTTCCTGTAGAAATTTAGCTGATTTTGAGATAAAATGTCTTATTTCAATTAAATATTCTGCCAGTGGTTAGTTAGGGTCAGTAAGAAACTTTGACTAACCTAGTTGTTTTGAGCAGAAAATGCTAGTTTCAAGTACTCTCGACAAGATTTTTAAGCAAATCTTTTCTTGATTCAAGCATTATTATAGCTTAAAACAAATAGAGATTTTCTTAACACAAGTTTTTATATCTAGTTAAGGTAAATCAGAATAAAATATCTTAAAAGAAGTCAAATAATCTTAAAAAAGACTTGGTCTTCCTGAAAATCTAAAATCTTAAATAATATGCTTAAGTCATTTTTTCTGAGTTAGATTGTTCTTTTTTGCAGTGTAGGATGATGTCTCAAGAAACAATAAGAACAAAATAAGAACACTGATTTATCTTGCAAAACGTGATTTATTCGGACATCAAACAACGTTTAGGCGTTAGGCCTTCATCAGGCAAATGAGGGATGAGCCCCTACATAGGGTAGGGCAACCCCTTCGGAGAGGTTGTTTAATGCACAGTGCACCCACAAATGCAAATAATGCAAAATAATAAGCAATATGAAAGTATACACAGCAGATATATTCAAAAATACAACAAACAATAAACAGTTCATACAAGTTTATGCTTTATAAACAGTAGAGAAATGTTGTGAATCAGAACGTGTGAAAATATACTTTCATGTATTTCTGATCTGCCATTTTGAACCATGTGCTGTAAATATGAAATGTTTTTAATAATCCAAATTAAATACAGACAAGGTGGCATGTGGAGGACAGGGCTTTTCAGTCATCAGCAGCAGCACAATACAAGATTATCAAACATTTTTAGTTTTCAATTGGTACCTTTGTGTCACTGTTACAACCTCGTGGCTCAAAAAGGTGCAACAAAGGTGGGGACGACACAATGGCAAGGTTTTGATATTTTATTTTGCCCAACGGGTCTTTTGTTTTGCCCAACGGGTCTTTTAATTATAAACAATAATTAATGTCAGTATGTTGTCAGTATATGAAGAGTGTGCTGTGGTGCGTGTGATGTGAGTGTAAGTCAGTAAGATAACGTTTGTGTGTATATAAGGTGTTGGGTGCGAGTGTATGTGTAAAAAGGAACAAAGGCGAAGGCGAGTGGCGTGGCGTGGCGTGGCTGCTGGATGAGAGAGAGAGGAGGCCTCACTTCCGCTGCTCTTATCGGCCCTGCCTGCGGTGGGCGGAGACAAGAGTAAAAGGACCTGCACAGACAAGAGGGAGAGGCGGCGGCAGAAGGGCTGCATAGCGGGCCGTAACACCCCCCCACACAAAAAAAGGACCCATGGTTTGGCCACGTACCTCCCACGGTACGGTGGCCCCGGGACATGGGGTCCACCACCGTGCCGTCCCGGCTTTAGCTGGACACGGTGGATCTGCTGCAGGCTGGAGAGCGGCGGTCTTCACCGGGCCGAACGGGACAGGGCGTCGGCCAGAACGTTGTTCCTGCCAGAAATGTGCTTGATTGAAAGATTAAAGTCCTGCAGGAAAAGGGCCCATCGCATGAGTCTTTGATTGGCGTTTCTCATTTGATTAATGAACACCAAAGGATTGTGGTCAGTATATACAAGGACTGGACGGCTAGAGGAACGACGTAAACTTCGAACTGTTTCAGCGCCATGATTAATGCTAATGTTTCTTTCTCAATTGTTGAGTATGCGCGCTGATGCTTGAGAAACTTTTTAGAGAAGTAGGACACAGGGTGCTCGACGTGATCAGGGCCGTCCTGCAACAAGACCGCGCCCGCCCCTGCGTCACTGGCGTCTACAGCAATTTTAAACGGACGGTCGTAGTCCGGTGCTGACAAAACAGGTGCTTTCATAAGTAGAGTTTTAATTGAATCAAAGAGTGCTGGCACTCAGGCGACCACTTGAATTGAGTTTTTGGGCTTAGCAAGTTCGTAAGCGGTGTAGCCACAGCAGAGAAGTTTTGCAAAAACTGCGGTAATAACCCGCCATCCCGAGAAAGCGCTGGAGCTCACGGCGCGAAGTTGGAACGGGGAAGGAGGCGACCGCTTCGATTTTAGCATGCACCGGCTTTACTGAACCACCACCCACAATTTTCCCAAGGTAGAGTACCGTCGCTTTGGCAAACTCGCATTTAGCAAGGTTAATGGTTAGGTTGGCCTTGTCAAGTCTCTCAAAGACCTCTCTAAGCTGACAGATGTGCTCGTCCCAGCATTTTGAATGCACCACTATGTCGTCTAAATAGGCGTCGCACCCCGGCACCCCCCGCAAAACCAGGTTGACTAACCTCTGAAACGTCGCAGGAGCGTTCCGGACACCAAAAGGCATCACAGTGTATTGGAGAAACGCCTCGGGAGTAACGAACGCGCAAACCTCCTTGGCCCGTGGAGTCAAAGGCACTGCCAATAGCCTTTTAGCAAGTCCAGTTTGGTCACAAAGATTGCCGACCCCACTCGTCCACACAGTCATCCATGCGAGGTAATGGATGAGAGTCGGGCTTTGTGACGCTGTTTACTTTGCGAAAGTCCGTGCAAAAGCGATCGGACCATCAGACTTTATAGCCAGAAGGCAGGGCGAACTCCACGGACTAGAACTTGGCTCCGCAATACCGTGTGAGGTCATATAGTCAACCTGGGACTGAAGACGCTGACGTTTGTCTGGGTTAACACGATAGGGATGCTGCTTAATAGGTGCGTTATCACCAACATCAATGTCATGGTGCAAGACATGAGTACGGGACGGCACATCTGAAAAGAGAGAAAGATGAGAACGAATTAGTGCTAAGATGTCAGTGCGCTGGTCAACAGGTAAATGCAGAAAATGATTGTCAAGGGTGGATAACACCTCAGAATTTTGCAGCCGGCCTTGAACTAAAGCAGCAGAGGGCCCCTGTATGTCACCGTCATTTTCAGCACTGGACAGTTCCTCGGGACACCACTGACACCTTCAGCACGGACAGCGACACTGCATCCAGCACCTGCAGAGAGCTTGACAAAGGCACAGGTGAGACATCACGTTGGGCAGAGGACAGGACCAGGACAGCACCCGAGTCGGGACTGGACTTGTCACACTGCTCACGCTCAAAGTAAGGTTTCAACATATTTACATGGCATAATCTGTTACGTCTCGTGCGATCAGGAGTGGCAACAATGTAATCACGCTCATTACCTTCTTTTGAATAGTATAAGGGCCACTATAACGTGCTTGAAGGCTGGAGCCAAGAAGGGGTAAAACACCAGAACTTTGTCACCAACTTCAAATTGTCTGGGTTTAGCAGACTTGTCAACCAGCTTTTCATTTTTTCCTGGGCAACAGACAATTTTTCCTTTGCCAATTCACATGCTCTGTACAACTTAAAACGAAATGAGCTTACATAATCAAGAACATTCTGTGACTTTGTATCATTTAACCAGTTTTCTTGGAGTAGCTTTAACGGGCCACGAACGTTGTGAGCAAAACCAAGTCCGCTGGACTGAAACCAGTAGATTCTTGCACCACTTCACGTGCGGCAAAAAGCAACAGAGGGACACCCTCATCCCACTCTTTTTCGAATTCAAGGCAATAAGCTCGAATCATGGCCTTGAGCGTTTGATGAAAGCGCTCGAGAGCACCTTGGCTTTCAGGGTGGTAAGCACTAGAGAACCGATGAGAGATGTGGAGCTCACGTGTTACCTGTGAAAACACACGAGACATGAAATTTGTTCCTTGATCAGTCTGTATAATTTTTGGGAGGCCAAAGAGCGAGAAAAACTTGACCAGGGCCTTCACAACGGCTGGAGCTGTAATTTTCCGCATTGGTATTGCTTCAGGAAACCTAGTGGAGACACACATTAAAGTTAACAAAAACTGGTTGCCAGATTTTGTACGAGGCAATGGGCCAACACAGTCCACAATAATGTGATCAAAAGGAGCGTCTACAGCCGGAATTGGATGCAAAGGATACGGCGGGATGGGTGGGTTTGATTTTCCAGCCACTTGACAAATGTGACAGGTCTTACAACGCAGTTTTACATCACTTTTTAAACCAGGCCAAAAGAATTGACGTAGAATACGACTGTAAGTTTTTCTGATTCCCAGGTGACCAGCCAAAGGGTTATCGTGTGCCAAATTCAAGACTTCCGGACGAACTTAGCTGGGACTACGACTTGAGTTATTACACTCCAATCATCTTTATCTGAGGCATAAGGTGGAGTCCATTTACGCAACAGCACGTCATTTTTGAAGTAAAAACCAACAGGCACGTCTGACAGCTCACTCTCCTGGACAGCACACGCAACCAGGGGAGCGAGGGACGGATCACTTTTTTGCTCTTTAATTAAGCGTTCTCGAGTCATTTGTGAACAGTCAAGATTTAGAGGCTTCTTAACGTCAGAGTCATAAAGCATGTCTTGTTTAACCTGCCGCGGGACTGGGACACTGCGCGACAGCTCAACTTCATTACGCAAGTTATTTTCCAAATCAGGGTCTGTGATAAAGCTATTTTCCAAGTCGTATGACGCAGTTTTAGCCATTGCGCGCGTAACTGCACAAACTGGAAAAACGGAAGGGAATTTTTCTTCCAATTCATCTGGATTTTTAGGAACCGGAACAGCAGTAACATCAGGGGTAACGAGAATCCTGCCACCGGCCAAATCATTTCCCAGAATAAAATCAACTCCACTAATAGGAAGGTGGCACAGAAGCCACCGCCACAGGACCGGTTACCAGATCCGACTCGAGCATAATAGAATGTACAGGCAAATTCATAAGCTTCATGCCAACACCTTGTACAAGCTCGTTACATTTTAGCGAAGATTTTTCAGACAAAGGCAAAACATTTTGCAATATTATTGATCGTGAAGCAGCCGTGTCTCGTAAAATTGTCACTGGGACTTTTAATTCACTTCCAGGCAACGAGACAACACCTTTCATGAGGAATGGAGAATAAACTCCCAAATCGGCCTGCTGCGCCATACGCGCGCGACGAGAGTCCACCAAGGCAACGGGACGAGGCTTTTTCTTATTTAAAAGAAAGCAATTATTCACTTGGTGACCGCGCTTTTTGCAGTAGGAACAGTACAACACGGGCCGGACCTTATCTCTCGGATGAAGCTGCTCCATCTGGTTAGCGTGCCCGCCCGGACTACGCTGTGAAGAAGTTGGGGCCTTTTCAAAACTTTCCCTGTGGTTAGGACATATTCGTCAGCTAGCGCGGCGGCTGCACTTACTGAGGTAGCCTTTTGTTCATTTAAATAAGTCGAAATTTTTCAGGAAGGCACCTTTTAAATTCTTCCATTAGAACCAAGTCACGTAATTGATCAAAAGTGGTTACTTCTTGTGCTGAGCACCAACGATCAAAAAGGGCAATTTTTTCCCGACCAAATTCAACGTAACTTTGACCATCTGCTATTTTATATTTTCTGAATTTTTGTCGGTAAGCTTCAGGTACTAATTCGTAAGCGCGCAGTACTGCTGCTTTTACTTTTTCAAAATCCAGGCTGTCTCCTGGAGAAAGCGAGGCGTAGGCCTCTTGGGCCTTGCCTGTAAATACGCATTGAAGCAAGAGAGGCCAAATGTCCTTAGGCCACTTTAACGTGTTTGCCACTCGCTCGAACAAAACAAAATACTTGTCAATATCCCTCTCAGAAAAAGGCGGTATAAGACGAATACATTTGTTAACGTCAAAACCAGTTTCCATAGAAACATCACTATGCTGACGAACACTGAGACGCGCCGACTCACGTCTAGTATGTTCTTCCATTTCGAATTTACGAAGTTCAAATTCGCGCTGCATTTCTTTTTCTTTTATTTCTAGTTCGCGCTGATTTATTTCTAAGCGCCGCATTTCAAGCTGAAGTTCCATTTTACGCAACTCATTATCTGCCACTGCACCAGCTTGGGAAGTGGAGCCTAAAGGGGGAAGAATCTTCTCCTCTGCGAGCGCTAAATGCACCTTCTTTTTTATAGTTTCTTTCTTATCTTGTTTATTAACAGGCACATTATATTTTGCAGCTATAGCGATATAGTCCGCCTTACGACATTGCTCAAACATTTCTAGACTAGGCTGAGCCAAGAAATCGTCCAGATTAAACTCCATCGCGTACCAAAACGCGTGCGTAAAAAGAGAGGGGAAACGAAAAATTAGCCAATTACGCACGGCTATAAATAATTCACGCACGGCCAGCCACTCGCAAAACAAATGCCAAAATAATTTTAGGAAGTGTCGTCACCCAAAAACACGCTTTGCAATGAGAAAGGAGCTGCTAAATTACAGACAAATGTGAATCAATTAGAATGGAAGTGCCAACCCCGCTGAACATGTGGAAAGAGGGCAAGCATTACCCCCAGGAGGCCCCCGCCCTGACTACCTAGCACGGATCTAACTTAGCTTAGCCTGGCTCTTCTTGGTGGTCCCATACGGCGGGTGTTTACGCGCTGCGACCGAGCCTAAACGCTCAGCCTTAGCCCAGTGGGTCTGAGAGGCACATGTGCGACTCGGAGCACCCTGGATGCGCCCCCAAACAGAAGTTTGCGTACCGCGTTCACCACCGCGCACGCGAGCCCTAACAAAACCAAAACAAACAAAATAAACACAGGTGATTCCCCTTTGAAAACCACCTCTAGAATCTAACGAGGGTCTCCTTGGAATTTAAATGCGTGGGCAGCACTTACCTTCCACTTGAATCACAGCCCGAATCAGTCTGCTCCAATTCTCCTGTGTGCGTAAACATGGGTAGATCCCGGACGAGCCCCCAATTGTTACAACCTCGTGGCTCAAAAAGGTGCAACAAAGGTGGGGACGACACAATGGCAAGGTTTTGATATTTTATTTTGCCCAACGGGTCTTTTGTTTTTGCCCAACGGGTCTTTTAATTATAAACAATAATTAATGTCAGTATGTTGTCAGTATATGAAGAGTGTGCTGTGGTGCGTGTGATGTGAGTGTAAGTCAGTAAGATAACGTTTGTGTGTATATAAGGTGTTGGGTGCGAGTGTATGTGTAAAAAGGAACAAAGGCGAAGGCGAGTGGCGTGGCGTGGCGTGGCTGCTGGATGAGAGAGAGAGGAGGCCTCACTTCCGCTGCTCTTATCGGCCCTGCCTGCGGTGGGCGGAGACAAGAGTAAAAGGACCTGCACAGACAAAGAGGGAGAGGCGGCGGCAGAAGGGCTGCATAGCGGGCCGTAACAGTCACTAAGAAATCTATGCTAAATGCAGCACTTTGTGAAAAAATGAGACTACCGAGTACTACCTGAATTGAATAACAAATAATTTTACTTCTCATTATGAGCCGAATGCAGCTCTCTGTTTTTGTTTTTTTTTAAGCCATATTTGCAACCAAAATTAATACATATCGATATTAACCAAGTGTCGAAGGATTTATGAGAAGAAGTTGTCCGATTTAAAACCTAAATCGTGTTTGCAGTGAAAAAATCAGCTACCCCACCTTTAATAAAACTTTGAGTAAGCTAATGATTTTATGCAATCGGTATCCTTTAATATTTTAAGTGTATTAATGTATTAAGATATGCAAAGTCTCACCTTGATTTGCGATTGTGGCCTAGAAAACAGTTGAGATTAAGATAAAGTGTGTTAGAAAAAGACTCATGGATGTAGATGTATAAATACACCGTCCCAACATGCTCCAGCTCCGCTCTACGTCTTTTTAATGTCTGCAGTGAACTTTTGAACCTCACAGCCTGACTATGGAGAAGAAGAGCGCAAAATCCTTCTTTCAACAAATTACACCAATACTTCAAGCAGAGAAGTGAACACAGTCTCATTAAAGAATGTCATTTGTAAATGTTCCTGTTTTATTGAGAAGCAGTGGTTCAATTGTGTTTAATAATTGAACTAACAGACCAAGACAATGTAATTAATTATTGGACTGCTCTTGCATGTAAAGTTTAATCATTCATTTAGATAACAGAAACAGAATGAGCAGATTATCAGTCATATAATATATCTGAAACCTCAGAATAGAGTTAGATAATATCCAATTAGGTCATTCCTGTTTACTATTATACTATTATTCTTGAATCATGCATTGCAAAAGTACAGTATATTTACAATTTGGTTGCTAGGTAACAGTTGTGGGTTCCCTACATAGCCTATGTGAAATTTGCAGGACAAAATACAACTACAACCCTTATAAAAACAACCAGTCTAGGTGAAAACAAGAACAATGTTTGGTGAAATATTAAATATTATCATATTCACTGTGTTTTACTGAAAATATGGTCTAACCTGTCATAAGTGGCACTAAATGAAAAAAATATTTCTAGCTATTTACAAATATGATTTTTTTTTTTACATCTGGTTCATTATTGCAATGTTTTGAACTCATACTCCATCTCAAATAAAGAAATAAAAAAGTCTATTCTGCCCATCTAGTGTTGTTTTCAGTTATTTTATTATGAATTAAATGTACAGTCTTCAGTACATTTAATTCGTATTAAATCCTATTTATTACAAAAAGCTTTAATATTAAAATTTGTCACACACACACACAAAAGTCACCCACTGCCGCTGATTATCAACGGACTGCTTTTCTCACATACTATTAGCCAACAATATTATAACATGTTAATATTGACCCATGAGGTGAATCTGATATGCATTTTGGTTTATATAAGGTCCATTTTTAGTTTGTGGTCTAGTTAAATAACGACTCTATCTTCTCTTATTTAAAGGGGTTAAATCATGTCAAATTTATTCAACTTATGGACTTTTATTTGCTGGAAAGTCACACTTAGATTGAAAACTCTTTCAGGAGATTTGTTTTTAGTGGTAGGGGAAACCAGAGCACCTGGGCTAAATATGCTCACACAGGGAGAGCATGCAAACCCCACAGACTGTAGGAAAAAATTTTGTTTTAACTTGTCACCTGTGCCTGCCCACTTGTCTGTATTTACATGGGATTTCGCAAGATTATAAATATGCGCTGTAGCTGTTCTCCAACAAAGAAATTAAAATTTGCAGCTTGTAAAAACTGAATTTTACAATGAATAGGCTGGGCTTGTCAGTTCTTTAGTTTTGAACCAGATGTTAATGGACCTGTTTATATTTCTAATCGATTTTAGATCAGTTCAGTGTTTTACAATGAACTAAATGGAATTACAAGGAAAGCTTTGTCTCCTTTAACAAAATGAGACACTGTATTTATGAATATTCAAAACGTGCTCAGCTCGCCACAGCACAGATTGGATCAAACATTAAAATTCTAAAACTAAATTTGACAATCGCTATGCCCCAGTGGCTTTCATTTCAGTTTGAATAAATTCATTTGAGTCACAGCGAGCGTTTGTAATTTCAAATCCCTCTGCTTGAGCGTGTGTGAGTTTGGGAGGGGCCGAGAGAGCTGGGGTGATTCTGGGAGGACGTCCTGTTTGGGTCATGTGACTGTTTTACTGTGGGAAAGTGTGGAGAGTGCATGAGCCTGTGCGGTGCTGCTGCTGCTGTGGGGGGTCTGTGGGGTCTGTGGCTGATACTGCTGACCTCTGAGACCCTCATCAGGGCAGTTCCCACGTGGTTACAGGGAGAAATGGATGGCACACATTATGTAAACATAGGCTGTGAATAAACTGCCTCTGCTCAATCGATACGAGCTGCTGCTGCTGAGCTTGGATTTCTGCAAATGTGGAGCTGCTGCTAAACATTACTTTGTGGGTTGGATTATTGATGAACCATAACATATGCTTTAGTTTATGTATGTTACACTTATCAGTCATGCAAACTTGGATAATATCTTTTCTTGTGTATCTGCTTTTTTGCAGTCCCGTTGCAGCCCGATCTCACTGAAATGCTTATATGTATACAACCTAATTTCTCCTTTTTGCGTATGTCTGATGTGCGTTGCTGCCCTTTTCATTTTGATGGTGGATATAAAGATGTGTTATTATTTATGATCATTATCGAAATCCTCATCCTAATCTTAACCAACTCCAAGACCCAAACCTAAACTTCCCTATGTTTGCAACTTCAAACCTAAACTTAGCCATTAAACCCAACGTAAATGGCTTCAACTAAACACACTTTTTTAAAACAAAAGGAAATAACATCTCTATTTGACGCTTTTCACAATGTCAAAGAAAACTGTATTTGCTGTATTTTTGTTTATTAAAACAGGCTATACACGCGCACCCCGCCTGTGGAACATAAACAGTGGAAACAAGTCAAAAAAGTTTCGTTGTCAGCTAACTACAAGAGTTTATCACTGTGAGAAAACAAAAGTTCAGCTGCTAAATCAACATTTGGGAATAAGATTCGATTCTAAACCTATCAAAACCTTTGGTCTTATCCTGTTTTGTTGTTTTATTCAAAGAAGTTTTCCCAGCTAAGCAGATGGACAACATTTTTTTCTACATAACCCATTCGCAGTAGAACGGAAAGTAACGTTGACCAAAAATCCCTATATTTTCACAGTGTCAAAGAGAGACGCAGTATAATAGACACTCAAAAAATGGTTAGAAACATGCTCATGCTATCAAAAACAACGTGGTGTATATATGCATTTCAGTGTGATTATGTTGAGTGTTTTTACCCATGTTTTTAAGAAAAAAAAAAATCCAGGAAAGTCCCCCTGAATTTTTTTTAGGGAACCCCGGGGGGAGGGAGAAAGGAAGAGAACTACAGTATACGTATTTAGCAATAGGAGACACACAGACACAAGGGACACATAACTAGACTCAAACCTTCAAGAACGAGAATGAGACAAGAACCACAGCACCATCGTGTTGTTTCTATCATTTGACAAAACAATTCAGTGAAAAGCAGGACCATCCATGCACAGATAATAGTACTTTGTTTGAATGTTCATTTGGCATTGTGTGACAAAAACAACAGTGAGACCTGTAAAAACCTGCTCAACCTCAGTCTGTGTTAGCCATGTTAGCGCTGCTATTCGATCATCTTCAGTTAATTTACCCTTTACTCTAAAGACTAAATGAAGCGCCACAGAGATAACACAAATGTCTATTCTGTTTAAATGAGCCTCACAACTACGGCTCCCCATTCAGGACAACACAGTGTAGAGATGTGGTACACGGTGTCACCTGAAAACTCTCTGATTATCTGAAGTTGTATTAGAATAATAATTGAAATAACCCTACTGAGAAACTCAGTTCAGTTTTATATTGTACATTTTTTGCATTTTCTTACAATGATAAATGGTAATAGATGATTTAAATTTTATGTTATATTTATAAAGTGCCTTTCCTTTATTCAAGGCACTTAAAGGTCCTGTATGCAAAAATGACTTTTGTCAGCTCTGTTAGAAAGTTGTTCATCCAAAACATCCCTAAAGTTGTGTTTAGTTTCCGTCATAAATGTTTAAGTAATCCCAGATTGTTAAACTATCTACATCTTCAAAGATGAAAAAGCTCTGTTCCACCTTGTCATGACGTAGTTTTTATTTTACCTGCTATTTTAGCCTTAGTTGAACTGAAGAACCTTAAGTATATGTCTTTTTGGACAATGAGGTTGTTTTTTGCTTTTCTTTTGTTGAGATTCTCTTGTGATAAACTGTAAAGTGAAAAATTTTAAACAAGGTTAAGACAATAGCTGCAGCTTCAAGGTTGTTAGCTTAGCAAATCCAAAGCCGAAGTAACTAATCAGTTGACTTTAGTGAAGGTGTGTAGAGTTTGAAACACGGTGGGGCACTTCCCGTATTTTCACTTAATGACATCATAAGTAGGATGTGTGTATTCAGTCTGAAGAAAGAATACATCATGACCATGCTGGATTTATGCACTAAAATCAGGCAAACAGGTCAGACTAGGGATGGAAAATCGATCGGAAACATCGAAAATCAATCGAAGTTCGCAGAAATCGAATCGTAAGGCCAGAATCGGTCAGTTTTTTTCATGCAGCCACTGACTTACACACTCTGTATTTGTATAATACACACAATAATACAAAAATAGTCACACTGTTTGAAGAAATTATTTATTATGTTGCGTTAACAACTGATGGGTTAACGACTCTAAATATGGACACTAAATATGACTGTTTAATGTTTGAATGTTGACAAAAAACACTAGTTTTAAGGCTAACCCTAACCCTGTTTTTATTGTCATGAATTATGGTTTATTTTGTGTCTTAAGAAAAAAAAAGTTTATATGGATAAACTAGCATAATCGAACAAAATCGAAAATCGTGGCTACAAAATTGAAAACTGAATCGAATCGTGACTTGGGTGAATCGTCCCATCCCTAGGTCAGACCTACTACTATTATTGCCATTCTAGATCTTTTACAAGAGCTGTAGACTTTTCATTGACTACAACTCTATACGCTCTTGTCAAACATTCTTCATACACTATTCAATGTTCCTTGTGTCTCAATGATCCTTTATTCTTGCATAAAACCCTTGTATCGTCCTCTCATTTCCTTTTAGACAGTGTCAGGCGCTGCTCAACACTTTTATCAGTGCAAACACACGAGACAGGCTCAGGTATATCTATAATAAGAACCGCAGAGACGCATGAATAAAATATGACACGTGACGTCACCATCTTGTCCAAGTACACTTTGCAGAGGCAGCACTTTATGAGGGGCTTAATAAATTATAGCACATATATAGAAAGATGGCGTGTCTTCCATGAGTGCGTGACATGGTGCATTTTTCTGCATTCAAATGGTAAATTGTAGCAGATCATAGTTTGGCGATAATAAACTTTCAGTGGCTTATAAAGATTAGTGCTGCTCCTGTAGACAGCACCTGACACTGTGATGGGTCGCTCCTGCCTCCATATGAGATTCTCGTCATAAACTGCAAGAATTAATCTGCAGAGGTGTCATTTTTCAAGGTAGAACCAGGTTTTTTACAGCACCATCCACTTTGGGAAGCGTAGGAGTCTGCAGCTCTTACTCACAACAACAGAACCAGTTTATAATTCTTGAATAAATAAATCAAATAGGGATAAAAAAAAAATGAATGAAATCATGGCTCACTTCCCATTAAAGATGTAAATCAAATGGCTTACGAAAGGGAGAACCAAGTCTTTAGTAGTTATTTCAGATTCTTGTTACACGTATATAAAAATTATCCTTAAATGCCATGATTTCTAAAATTGTAGCTTGACAAGTATAGAAGTGTCAGTCACAAGGTATTACTGAGATCTGAGATAAAAAAAAATGTAGGGGAGCTTCCTCTTTTGGAAAAGTCGAACAAAGCGCTGACAGGTGCAGTCATTCTTCAGAACTGTATTTCATGCAGAGGAAAGGTCATCCCAATTTACAGCTGGTGAGTGTATGTTTGGATGTCAGTGGTCTTCCTGATCCAATAGACCCATTTACTGTCAGAAAACAAAGACAGCTGCACGTGCATCCTGACAACAGTTCATGTTTTTCAAGCTATGCAGGTGCATTGTCAGTGAAAGATGACAAAACTCACTTTAGCGAACAGCAATCCAGCCATCCATTTTCTATTTTCTTCTGCTTTATCCAGAGTCAGCTACAGTTACTGAATGGAAGCATAATGTTTGTAAGTGTCCCAACTTCACTTGTGCTCACTTAGTTTCCTGTTTGTCTTGTCTTGGTTTCACAACTTCACCAAAAAGGCTCCAGAGTGCTCTGGTGGTCCGAAAAAAGTTCCTTCCAACGGAAAAGATCCGAACAACTGGAACAGAGCTGCGTGATTCGCCGAACCAGACAGATTGCTGTGTGAGAACCGCTCATTACTTTTCAAGAAACGGAAAACTTTTGTATGTCTGACCTGGAGGCAGTGTGATCCCAGTGTAAGGAAAAAATAGTGAGCGATGCTTGAATACAATGAGGAGCTTAGACACTGAAGAAAAATTAAGACTCTCCAATATGATGTGAACAAAGGTGGTGCTGAGGTGGAGGAGGGCTGCACAAGCCTAACTGCTTAATGGAAAATGGAAGGAGTTTAAAACATGTAGGATAGGGCTAGTCTTCCATGCTAAACTTCTCCTTATGACTTTAGATATTTCCACAGCGTCAAATGCTGTTCCTTGTTCTCCATTGTTCCTTCATTGGGATGTTCATTCTAACACATAGCATCACTATCTTTTCCTAGCTTGACATGTTGTTTCTGCATCTGCTGCCGCTACAGAAAGACTTTATGAGTACCAGCTTGTGGGCGGAGCCTTGTACAAAATCTGCGACCTCAGTGTAATTTGAAGAGCATTTGAACACAGAACAAGGACCAAGAGAGATTACTCAAACATACATTACATTATAATTCAGAAAAGCATGAAAACAGTTTGCATAAGACCCCTCTATAAGCTGTTCCTGGTGGGCCTGGGCTTATGTTTGGAACACAGCACCAAATATGTTTAAATCAGCTGATCAGTCACATGACACTAATATGACAAGAAAATAATATCAGGAGACTAATCGGATTACTGGAATTCTGCTGCTAACTTGTCAGAAGCACAGAACCCGTCAGGCCTCTGAGCTTACTCAGAAGTAAAACAGCAGGATTACTGATTGTGCTGGTGCAGGTTGATAAGAGAGAAGGGAATGCCCAGAGGAAACCTGTAGTCCACGTAGATAAAGGTTCCACAAGGTAAACTTCAGCATTACAATCTTTTGGAAAAACAGGATTAGTAGAATTTAAATGTGTTTTTTTTAATATAACCAAATATCTCTGCTCCTGTTCTCTGTCTCATTTTCTTTTTACAGAGTAATGCATTTACCACAATATTTTTTTTTTTTAATTTACAACTAAAAATGTTGCCCCATCTCTTAACGCAAGACACTATTTGTACAATGCATTTAAACGATCAATTTGTAATTACTCATATAAAAGTCAATCCATTCATACTTCACTCAGCTATACTGTTTATATTTCTTTTGTTTAATTGATTTAGCTATTGAGCTTTATGTCTTATTATTTATCATAAAAAATTGTCAAATCAGTAGATTAAATAGCCTGTTTTATCAAAATATGCTTAGATAATGATCATTTGTCACACTAATGACTGTGGTCCTGTCTAGGTTCTAATACGGCCGTCTGGAAACATAATTGCCTACCCTTGTACTAGGAACAATAGGCTGCATGTGTGAATGGGGCTTTGGGTTATTATAACCGTTCAAAAAATACTTGCATTTTGAATTTTTAAATAGTTTTTAGTAAATTAGATGTTCCCCACCTGGATTCTACCCTCACTTAACTTAAGATATCAACAAAGCTTTTTATATTTATTGTCCAAATTTTGTCAAACTAAAAGTCAGATAAATGAAATGTTGTACAAGTGTGTTAGGAAAAACAAGAACATCACCATAGAGTTCAAAACGGATCTATATGTTTTTAAGGAAGGAAAACATTCTCAGACAAAGTTCCAGTGAAAATATGTGAATAGAAATTGATTAAATTAAATATTCACATCTTAGGAGCAGACTGAACAAATGTCTCACTTCCACATAAAAGTCGATAAGCTGAAAGAGCAAAGTCTAATTGGCCTAAAGAATTGTAGATCTAATTTTCACGCCGTCCACACTCCAAAAACACATCACTTATTCTAGTTTATTTAGCTTTATTTCTAGCACAGTAAATGTAGTTAAACTTATTTTAAGATCAGTTTAGCTCAGGAAAATTCAATAAGATGAAAAAACTTGTTTCAAGACAAGACAACTTGAAAATCTTGAAATAAAATGAGATAAAAAAATGTACTTTGCCTACCTCAACATTTTAAAATGAAAATGATTTCTTTGATTAATAATGGAATTTTAACACAAGAGCAGAACTAGACCAGATTATAGCTGCACTAGACAAGACTTAAAACTAGACTAAACCAGAATTATCCGGACTAAAACTGGTCCAAACCAGAACTATCAGGACTAAAACTGGACTAAACCAAGACTATCTGAACTAAACTAGTCTAAACCAGGACTTTCTGGACAAAAATTAGACAAAAATTGGACTAAACAGGACTATCTGGACGAAAAGTAGACTGAACCAAGACTATCAGGAACTGGTCTATAACTGGTCTAAACCAAAACTATCCAGACTAAAATTGATCTAAACAAGGACCATCAGGACTAAACTGGTCTAAACTAAAATTGGAGTATACCAGGACTAGACGAGGACTTAAACTGGACTAAACCTGGACAAGACTAAAATCAGGACCATCAGACTGAAACTACGAAGACTATCCAGACAAAAACTGGTCTAAACCAGAACTAAACCAGATAAAACTGACTAAACCAGGACCAGACCAGGACTAAATTGACCTAAACCAGGACAAATACTAGACAAAGCCAGTACAAACTGGACAAAGCCAGGACAAAAATTGGACAAAAACTGGTAAAACATGCAAGTTCCATTGACAGATTTTTTTGTATTCACTTATTATAAATATAAGACCTGTTTTAGTCGTTCCGTTTCTCCAGCACAAGAATTCCAGCCACGTTCTGGACTGTGCGGTTTTCCGAGTGTGTGCGGTATGGCTCATGCATGGCACTCTCACATCCTGCAATATAGTCTCTGCTCAAAAGCACTGGGTCAACCCACTTCCCTGAATTCTTCTGTCAACTCTGGGAAAAAGCTCCGATATCCTTCCTGTCCTCGAGTCGCTGGCCGTGGAGACACTGTTAAAAAAAAAATCCATCCTTGGGGACCACCACAGCCAGACTCTCTTAGTGCAAAATGAGCTATTGTCTTCTGTTTGTCTCCAGAAACAAAGTCTGATTTCCTGGATGGTTAAAAAGTCCAAATGTCTCGTCACATGATTGTCTGGGCAGAGAATACGATGAGACAGGCATATTGTTTGTCGTCCGTTGCTTTGGTTGTTAGCTTTGCCCGAATATCAAGTGCTGCGTCAACACAAAGATGGCTGCATTGTTGGACTCACTGTTTATTTACATGATGCTGTGAACTGGCTCAGTCGCATTGTTTCGGACGTTTACGTTGACACACTTTTGTAGAAGATGGAGCGTGGGAGTTTGTGTTTTGTTGTCGTAATAAATGATACTGTCGTGGTTTGTTTTACTAATAATGTGATATTTCATTGTGTTTTGCAAAGAGTCTGGAAGTTCAGTTCAGACAATGGAGCAATTTCAACCATTTCTTTGCTGTTGAAAGTCTTTTTTTTTTATCAGAAGTTAATTAGATAGTCACACTTGCAGATTGTTATATAATTAGAAAGGGCAACTTTGCTCAGTGATTAATCTGTTAATTACACTTAAAGTTTGCATATTTTGTTGAATTGCCAAGTTAACTTTTGTACGTATAATGAAGCTTAAAACATATGCAATTTCTCAGCTTATCTTACATCATATCTTTGAGATCTTCTGACAAAGTTGTCTGTTTGTTTTCTTAAGAACAATGCACAATACCATTACAATTAGTGCAGTTTTAACAATATTTTTTCTGAGTTGCTTTGGCACGTAATCAGTATCCATCTTATCTATTGAAAAAGTACTACCTGCTCCAAATAAAAAAAAATAATAAAAAAGATATTTTTGTGAACACAAGCCCCACCACTGAACATGAGTCCATCTAAGGTACAGAGCAGATTTAAATAAATAACTAGCAAAAGGCTTCAGTGTTATAATATCTATGTTGTAATATACTGTATATCAAGATTCACTGTGTATGTATTTTTCTGTCCCAGATGAGCCGAGCAAATGACTCACTCTGACATCATTCTCCATTTGAAATCAAAAACAGCAACATGTTCTAGTTGTTATTTTAGACCCTATTGGATGAACATAGTGTAAATGGAACATCTATAATGAACATTTCATAAGCACAGACACACAGAGCAGACACAGATCAACTCTCTTCACCTTTTCACACTCTTTATGGTTAAGTAAAGCCCAGACTTGTCTTCCACTCGCCTCCATCTCTTCTGGGGCAATCTTGAGGCATACAGGCCAGTCAAAAGACATAGTCCTCCTGCGTGTCCTGGGTCTTCTCCGGGGACTCCTTCCAATGGGACATTCCCTGAACACGTCCCAGGGAGGTGTTCAAGAGGCATCCGTGAGATGCCTGAGCCACTTCACCTTCTCTTCCTAGTGAGAAGGAGCACCGACTCCACCCGAGTTCCCAGACACCATGTGGAGGAAATTCATTTCAACCGCTTGTATCAGCGAGTTTGTCCTTTCTGTCATTACCCAAAGCTCATGACCAGAGGTGAAGGTTGGAACGTAGCTTGAAAACTTAAATTGAGAGCTTTGCCTTTCGACTCACTGCCGTCACTGTAACTGTCTGATCCAATGACCACATCAAAGGTGACCCAATCAGCACGTTTCATCATTTTAGTGGTCATGGCCTAAAAATGAATTATGCTGCAAAAGCAGTTTTTTTTGTTTGTTTTTTTATTTATTTATTTTTTTTATTTTTGTTTTTTAGAGGTTCTTTCTTTTCCATGGTGAGATTATTTGTAAATCAGCATGGGAGATGTGTGTGCACCTCTAAAGCAGAAAGATCTGAAGCTGATTGACCCAAACTGTAGCAGCTACTACAAGAGTTTTTTGCTTTGCGAAAACAAAAGTTATGCTGCTATTTCCACATTTGTGAATGACATTCAACCCTACGACTCATACAAGTTACATTCAGGTGAGGGGAAAAAAAAGCACTGTCACAAGCTTCAGGAGACAGACGTCTGTCACACTGGTTCATACCCGATTGAAACAGCTAGCTCTCGTCCCATTTTGTTGTTGTTGTTTTTTAAAAACATGTTTCTACCGCACAGTAGAGCAGAAAGTGATATTGACCGATAATCCTCTACAGAGCAGTTGCATCTTTTCAAAGACTTTTCATTTCCTGATTTGAGTAATAGTTGAATCTGAGACAGTCATGCTAGCTTTTCAATATTTAAACTGTCAGAAACCTCATTTGACATTGACTCAAATCGGGGAATCACAAGTATCAAGTTATCAAGCTTTTGGTGGTCATTTGGCTTTTATTATCTATAGGTAATAAGCCAAATCTATTTAACAACCAGATGTACCATTTACTTTTCCCAGCACTGAACTGTTGGTCGTCTGGAAGTGCATCTCACTGGGGTTCTCCATTATATAAAGAAAAGTGCAGCTTGTTGTCCATTGGTAAGTCCACCGTGGTCTGAATGTTTTAGGGTCAGTGTTGTGAACAGTAAACAAAAAAGTATCTGACAGCACAAAAAACAAACTTGTCCAAAGTTCTGTGAAGAATGCACCAATGAATTTGCTCTTTGTAAGGATGAAAAAGGACTAAAATATTTGCTTGAAGGTTGGATGTTTTTGTTCTAATCAAAGCAAATGAGAAATTGTGAAATCACTTTTTTTGCCTTGAAAAGGATTTGACAACAACATTGTGGTCTCAAAACTTTTTCTTCAAGTTCAAAACTGTAAGAATTCTGCACATGTCCATGCACTTCTGTGACCTGAAGAAGAGCCCTAATCTAAACTCAGGCTATAATTTTAACTTCCATTACTTTCGGTTTGCGTCGTTGGAAAATGTCTCCAGATGACGAGGAACTGTGTGTGAGATTTTATAAAGAGCACATTCTCATCTTGAACAGTTTTGTCTTCTCATCTTCTGCACAAATTGGCTTTTATAAGTGGTGCTCTCAGAAAATGGAAAGGAAATGGAAAAACTGTGTATAGGTTTTGGAAAATCTATCTTTCTCCGTGAGTACATTGTCTTTCGTAATTTATCTTTGTGTTTTAAGGCGTTCACTGCACAATCAAAAACTCTGTAATAGTGGGCAAAGTCTTGAGACATGGCTCAACACTGTGGTTCATACGTAGGTTTTATAGTGATGCAGACAAAGACTAATCAACACAAGAGAAGCATCAACTCACCTTCTCCATTCATTTCTAATAGAACATGTGCAACAACATTAAAATAACTACTCTCACTGACATGCAAAATAGTGTACTAGAAAACCAACGCTCACGTACATATACTTCAGATATGCACACGCAGGAAGGTTACACTATCCAGAAAATTTAAATATGTTCAACTTTTGTCACTGTCGTCTGTAAAACAGCCAATCAGAGCAAGTTTCTTTCACAATAACAATGACATGAGAATATTTGACATCGGACACCTGCAGCGTATTAAGGATTTTGGAGTGCATTTATTCTGTCTCCTGTTACGTACATTCAATGAAGACCTAAAGTTGATACAGTAATGATGCGTTCAGACCGGACAGCATATTTGCGTTTTTGCGTCCATTTTCAATGTTAAGTCAAGATATACGTCTTGAGCGTTCAAGCGAATCTGCGGTGTGACTTGGCGTCTGGATCATCTGTTGAGGCACTTTTTCTGCCTCTGAAGACGCGGCTTCATGAGATGTGGAGGCTCGAAACTGCTGCCGCCACAGGAGTTGGGACAATCCATCTTTCGGCGTCAGCCAATCAGAGTCACTCCTGTAACACGTGACATGGTGCTGTTCTCTTCTCACATCAAGAGGAAAGGAGGACTGTTGAAGACTTTTAATAAGTTTTAATAAGTGCTTGTTTGGCGCTTTTACAAACGCTTGGTCACTTGTTGCTCTGAAAATCTGGCGACTCGACAAAACAAACAATGACATGATCTGGACTGACAATGCCCTCACATGGACCTGTTAAAAATGCTTGTTGTTTAAACCACTGCTGTACGACGTGACACTGGAGGAGAATTGAGACAGCAAAAGGACACTGAGGAGGAGAAAGTTATGCGATTGGGTAAGCTTTGTTTTATAAATGCAGCAAGCCTCTATCTCTCTCCCTCCCTCCTTCTCTCTCAACGTGATCTGTCTACGAGCAAAACAAAGCCTTTTGCAAACAATCGTTACACAAAGAAGGGGTGTAAAAACTGACCTTGTCCCCCAAGCCTCAACGCATATAGGGCGTTTTGGCGCCTGTTGGGTGTCAGCTTCTTGAACACTATCTGGTCTGAACTCGGCATAATTTGTCTGAAGATGTATTGGATTTTTTGTCACAAAGAGACCCATTTTTCACTGTGTCTGCGATGATCTTTGTCAAACATGCAAACGAAGAGCTCCACCATGCTCCTCAACCTTTTTATATTAGTAACCTTTACAACTGTACAAACTGTGTAATGTAAGTCCTGCTAGTCCCTTTTAACAGATAAATCTCCAATGACTTTACCACACATAGACGAGAGCACAAGACTGATTATGTCTTAGGAGTGATAATTCTTAATTTCTTTATGTGACACTCAAAAATTACAATTCTTTCATTGCAGACACAAGATCATGAAGTAGACACCAGGCTTTAAGCTGTGTGTTCTGTTGAATAACATTCACATACGCCAAACTTAAACTTATTTCCTTACACACTTTTTGACACTTAATAAGAAATATTCTATTAATGTCTTTACAACATCTCCTCTCATTGCACTTGTCACTATTCTGTACAGTTAATAAAGTTTTAAAGTTTAATTTCACGCAGCTCTGGTAAAGTGCAGAGCGGGTGAGATTGATTCAGTCCTCGCACGCTGCACTTTCCCGAACCATCTGTTTCTTCGGCAGAATTTGTTTTGTGTTATTCAAATTAGCAGCATGTCGTGGAGTGCAGCAAAGCTTGAGACGTCACAACAAGATGGAAATAGTTTAATAATATGCTGGGTGTGATTTCAGTGCATTTCATCATTTTACACTAAATATATAAACATGTACAGTCTGAAAAAGTCCTTTGTGGCATTGCGCTGGGCTAAAATGAACTTTCAGAGAGTCCTTTAATTGTGGTCAACCCAAGAAACATCATGCTGTTTATTCAGTATCTTGATATAAGTGAAATTGGGTGGATTATCTCGACAACAGAGAAGTGCTCACTTACACACATTTATGAGCAATATGTGCAAAAATGAAGTGCTACATTTGTCATTTGGTCATTCTTAGTTATTCATAAGGTGTTAAGCTGTAGATGTTTCTGTATATTTATAACACAGGAGTACTGAACGCTGCCTGTCACAAACTGTAAAAGCAACACTAGTTGTTACAGTAACTAAAAGAGTTTATCACTATGCACAAACAAAAGTAAGCAAGTAAAACTTACAGAGCATCTTCCAATAAATCAAAGTGCTTTACAGAATTCAAAATACACAGTGCAGTATTAAACAACATAAGAAAAAAAACTATGTCAAAGAAAAAATAATAAAAAAATGAAAATATAAACAAATAAATATAATAAGAAAATATAAAATGATAAAGAAAATATAAAAAATAATAAAATTATGGCTGTGTTATGCTGTTTAATCAACATTTGTGAATAAATTGTATTTATGACTCATACACATCACATTCAGGTGAGTGAGAAAACGCAGAGAAAAACACTGCCTAAGTTTTAATAATCAGACGTCGTTCATAATGTTCATACCTGATCCAAACATCTGTCCTGTTTGGATGTTTTTATTAAGAAGTTTCCACAGCCAACTGGACTGACAGTGTATCTTTCTGCAGACGATAAGGTATTACAAACATTAATTCCTTAGCTATTGAATATATTGTTGCATACATTTGTATAAAGTTATGTTTTATGGATGTTTATAATGGCTTTGCAAATGCAAGTTAATACTTTATAAGTGCTTACTAATGACGTATAAATACTTTATTGTGAAGAGCAGCCAGGCATTATTTATTAAAGTAGGCTATTTATTAATTTACTTTCTTATCTTTAATGGAGTGCCTTTACTTGTCACAAGATTTATGATGCTGCTCCTGTATTGACATTACATCTTATGACCGTCAGTACTTTTGACAACTTTGCTACAGTACTTGTCTAAAAAATGCTCTGGTAAAGCAAAGTTCTACTGAAGCTCATTTACTTGAGCAAAAGTACAAAAGTAAATATTTGCAAATTTACTTAAGTAACAAAATAAAATGTATTACAAATAGGGATGCACCGATATCTGATTCTGGGATCGGATATCGGTGCCGATCCAGAACATTTTGCTGGATCGGGTATCGGCTCCATGATATCGGTTCAGCTGATACCATAGTTGTGCATTAAATTGAACATGATGAAACTAATTACAGGCTGGTGTTGATCTCAAATGTCTCGTAATATTATAATATAATATATTAATAAAAAAGAAAAAGCTGGATCTGTGCATCCCTAATTACAAAGCTGGTGTTATCTATAGCAAATGGGGTATTGTTAGAAATAAGGGAGGTTTAGAGTTTTTTAAGTTGCTAAACTGGGAAAAAAAGTCTTGATTCACAACATCACAGCAGATCTGCATCGCCTTTAAATCTGTACTTTCAAGTAAATACAGATACAGCACTGTACTTGTGTAAAATAGTTACTGCAAAGCTATTTATGAGAAACTATTATCAGGAAATACTAAAATCAGTAAATTGCTTTTAAGGCTATAGTCGGTGTTCTTCATTACTGGATAATCTATGTAACCATTTTAAACTAAACCAAATGGATTTACATGGTCATTGTTACTGTTAAATTCCTTGCGTGTGTGTGTTTATAGACACAAAGCGTTTACCTGAAATGGTCCACAGTGACTGCCGGTAAAGAGCGTGTTTCTCTCTCTGCAGTGGCTGGACTGGGCTGTAGATTGGATAAACAGATGGTGCAGGTGGAGCGCTAAGCTAGCTGCACACACCACTGTTCTTTATGGAGGAAGTCATTATGCCGTTGCTGAAGCGTGGACCACTTTTATTAGGCCGTCTCATGTGCCGCCTCGCACCTCACACATTATTTTGGACAATTTAGGCCAATTTACAGCCGTGATTCACCCAAGCAGCCCAGAGGGAAGAGGGATGTCTCTGTTAAGCACAAATATAGTGTTTCCCTGTAACAAAACAGGTAATTTACAGCATTCTGAATGTGAATAGTAAAGTGTTGTACCTGATTTTCTTAAAAACATTAACAGCACTTATTGATTTTAAAGTCTTTCCAGCCGTTACATATTTTGTTCACTTAAACATTAGATTCATATTTACTGGACAAAAGACAATAATAAACTTCCTAAAAGCAACCAAATTGGGTAAAAACAAGCTAAATGTTTAGTCAAATCTTAATCATAATCATGTTTGCTATATTTTACCAAAAATGTACTCCAACCTGTCATACGCACTTTAAGTTATCTTTCAGACTTATGTGGATCTATATATTCAGTAACAGTCACTTCAATTAATATAGAAAAATCGGTAGCACTTTAAAAGACCTCCACGGTACCTACCAGTTAAGTACCATGTCAGTTACTAGTAACTAACAGTGACACTTACTAGTACTTACTCTGGTACTTACTGTGGTACTTACACTGGTACTAGAGTGGTACTTTGAGTGGTACTTGTACCAGCAGTTACTGGTACATACCACTGGTACTTACTGTGGTATTTACACTGGTACTTACACTGGTACCTATAGTGGTACTTGCAACAGCAGTTACTGGTACATACCACTGGTAGTTACTGTGGTACTTACTGTGGTACATACGCTGGTACTTACACTGGTACCTACAGTGGTACTTTGAGTGGTACTTGTACCAGCAGTTACTGGTACATACCACTGGTAGTTACTGGTACTTACTGTGGTACATACACTGGTACTTACAGTGGTACTTTAAGTGGTACTTGTACCAGCAGTTACTGGTACATACCACTGGTAGTTACTGTGGTACTTACTGCGGTACTTACACTGGTACTTACACTGGTACCTATAGTGGTACTTGTACCAGCAGTTACTGGTACATAACACTGATAGTTACTGGTACTTACTGTGGTACTTACTGTAGTACTTACACTGGTACTTAAGGTGGTACTTGTGTCAGCAGTGACTGGTACTTACAGTGGTAACTATTAGTACACATACCACTTTTAATAATTTGTGGCACACACATATGTTTCAGTGGTGGTATTATTGGTACTAAATTAAAAAAGTAGAGCTTATAAATTATGAATAACAATAAAATGCAAATGTTAAAAAGTACCACTGTCTTTATTTATGTCACCACAATATTGGGTATTGACAAATACCAAAGTAATTATTTGTTTCAGTAAACAAAACAACAGAAAACAATTTACAACAATCTTAGCTTAATTCCAACATTTATTGATAAATACCATGATACATAATGGTAAATAGTGGTACTACAATGGTACTTATTACAGTAGTTGACAGTCAACTACTAGTAACAACGGGACCTGTTCTAAAGTGACACATACTGGTACTTGAGTGGTACTTACTACAGTAGTTGACCGCCAACTACTAGTAACAATGGGACCTGTTCTAAAGTGACACATACTGGTACTTGAGTGGTACTTACTACAGTAGTAGACTGTCAACTACTAGTAACAACGGGACCTGTTCTAAAGTGACACATACTGGTACTTGAGTGGTACTTACTACAGTAGTTGACAGTTAAGTACTAGTAACAACGGGACCTGTTCTAAAGTGACACATGCTGGTACTTCAGTGGTACTTACTACAGTAGTTGACTGTCAACTACTGTAGTAAGTACCACTGAAGTTGCCCCACTGTGGCACCTGAGGTTCTTCTGTGGTTTCCCATCCGAGTACTGCCGAGGCCCAACCCTGCTTAGCTTCTGAGATCTGACTGGATCAGGCTTTGGCATGCTGGTATGGCTACGACCATACCAGCATGTCAATAGTGGTGGTAAAAGTACCACTGTAGTACCAGTGTAAGTACCACAGTAAGTACCACAGTAAGTACCAGTTACTACCAGTGGTATGTACCAGTAACTGCTGGTACAAGTACCACTCAAAGTACCACTGTAGGTACCAGTGTAAGTACCACAGTAAGTACCAGTAACTACCAGTGGTATGTACCAGTAACTGCTGGTACAAGTACCACTCAAAGTACCACTGTAGGTACCAGTGTAAGTACCACAGTAAGTACCAGTAACTACCAGTGGTATGTACTAGTAACTGCTGGTACAAGTACCACTCAAAGTACCACTGTAGGTACCAGTGTAAGTACCACAGTAAGTACCACAGTAACTACCACTGGTATGTACCAGTAACTGCTGGTACAAGTACCACTCAAAGTACCACTCTAGGTACCAGTGTAAGTACCACAGTAAGTACCAGAGTAAGTACTAGTAAGTGTCACTGTTAGTTACTAGTAACTGACACGGTACTTAACTGGTAGGTACCGTGGAGGTCTTTTAAAGTGCTACCGAAAAATCAAATATATACTAATACTTGTAGCATGTAAAAGATTAGTTAGGTTAGTTACAACCAGCCCTTCAAGGACAACCACGATGCCAATGTGGCCCTTTGTTAAAATGAGTTAAACACCCCTGGCACAGAGCATCAGGTGCTCTGGGGGCAATACAGCTGAGATGAGCCCTGTACACCATCCTGTCGTCTGTGGAGCGATCATAAATAAGACAACAGCGGTCCTAAATTCACAAATTGAATATTGCCTGCATAACTGATACTGACACCTGCCTCATGTAGCAGGAAAGGGCTGAGAAACACTAACACAATGGCCCAATGTGAAATTGCAATCATGCATTGTAGTATAAAAATACACATAAATTGAGTATTGTACAAGAAGCAGTTGACCTTGTGCATTGAAACTGTTTATTTTCAAACTGTCAGACTTAGCGTTAGCATCGACAGACAAATACACCTTTTTATAAACACACTTTGGTCCTTTGATGAAAGATTCTCCTTGTTTGTAAAGTTTGTATTTATTTAATTCACTGTTCACTGCCTGATCTAAAGTATTATTTCATTTTAAACATTTTGGGCAGTAAACCCCTATAGACATAAACTAAACAGGAAATGAACATGCCAACACGAAGTTAGAATTTTTTAAAATAAATAAGCTAAATATTTTTAACATTAACATCTGTAGTTGACTTGTGCTTACTGCATATTGTAAAATATGTGCATTTTTATTCTGAGACATTGTTGGTCAAAAATATCTCAGCGTTAAAAAGCATATTCTGTTCACAATGTGTGGGAGACCTCCACCTGCCTAATGACTAACCAATAAAAATGCAGAATAGGGGTTATGCAGTAACGTCTTCCGCACTCAGATTGACATAGGCCGCTACATCCGGTGGCGTAGTTGCCATAGTGACAAAGCTGTTTACTCTAAAGGGATGGACATCACACGAGGTTTTTTGTGCTAGTCCTGAAGCAATCCTCTTAGAAAAAAAAATGTTTTCTTTGTCATCTGTTTTAGACGCAGCGATGGCTGTTACAGCAGGCAAAGTGCCGCGTCTGAACTAGGTTTTCATGAGGAAACGTTGTAAAAGTGAGCGAACAACGCGAGCTCCACGCATACGGAGGTTTTCACATGAAAAAATAAAACAAGTGAGAACTCCGCGCACAGAGCGAGACTCGCTGCTCATGAGCCCGGGCAGAGGTGCTTTGGGCCGTGAAGAAGTGAGCACACACGCTGGTTGTTGCCAGACAGCTCCCGGCCCACGGCGCCTCTGCCTGGGCTTATTAGCACAGTCGGCAGGTGCGCGGAGCTTCTCATATGTGGGCGGAGCTCGCGTAGTCCGCTCACTTTTCATTATGAAAACCAAGCGGCACTTTTCCTGCAATTACAGCTGTCACTATGTCTACAACAGATGACAAAAGAGAACTTTTTTTCTGAGAGGATTGCTTCAGGACTCGTCTGATGTACATCGCCTTTGGAGTAAACAGCTTTGTCACTATGGCAACGACGCCACCGGATGTTGCGGCCTATGTCTATCTGAGACCGGAAAGACGTTAGTGCATAACCCGTATTCAAAAGAATGACCAAACCCACGCTTCAGCAAATTGGCTCTGTGCACAGAAGTCAGCTGGCTTTTTTTTTATTTTATTTTTTTCAAAAATGCTAACTTCTTGCCGGCAGGTTAACTTCCTGTTTAGTTCATTTCTATGAGGTTTTCACTACCTCAGTTTTAGATGCAAATTACTAAAGATCAGGCAGCAAACAGTGAGTTGCAGGTAATTTTTACTTTATTTTTATTTTTTAACGTGTTTAACGCCTTACAAATGAGGAGAATATTTAACCAAAGGACCAAAGTGTGTTTATAAAAAAGATGTGTTTGTCTGTCAATGCTAACGCTAAAGTCTGAGAATTTTACAGTAAATTAAACAACTTCTATGCACAGGGTCAATTGCGAAGAGTGAGTCTTGTCACCACTCCCCCTCCCGTGTTTCAGATCAACTCCACAAAGCACTGGCAATCAGATTAATTTATTTGCTTGATGTACATAAAACAAAATCGCTGATTGATCGTGTGTCATTTAAACCAAAATCTAACTTCACTCAACTCACATTAAAATTGTCTTTTGCTTCGCTCATTGATTCTGCAGTTTTTCAGTTCCACATGATATTTTTTCCATATTTTTCCATGTATTTTCTTTAGTCATGTTGGTTTTCATACCGGATGCGTGTCCCTGATTGGCTAATTACTCTGTCAATCACACCCACTAAAATGTGAAAGAACGACACGGTGGCCAGACAATATATTTTTGTTGCCCCATATTGAATTACAATCTGATTATTGTAAGTGTTTATTTTTTTGTTCAGTGCATGTGAACTTGTGCTTTTGTATCTTTCAACTTCAAATAAACTTAAATATTTTAAAATACAAACTAAAACTTGCACCATTTCCTAACTAAATCTACACCACAGCATATATAGTATTCGAAAAGACAAATTAAATTTCATCTTACATTGAAATATTGCAGAAAAAATCAACGACAAAGTTTATTTTATAAGACAATACTTTAATCTGAGCTTCAGTGAGAGACAGTGCAGGTGAAAACATCTTTGAACAGAATTTATAAAACTTTGCCTGGAGGCGAGTGGCGGCTGCTTCAAAAACAAGAAGCTATACACAAAGTCCCTTTTCCCACCAGTCTTCATTATAAAACAGTGACTTTTACCAGAAACACTTTGTGACAATACAGTAGACAGCACACGACTGTACACATGAGGTCTCACAATGTCTCTTTGTATACAGAATATCAATCGTTTTCTTAAGTTACTGATAAAATATATTTACACGGAGTTGTCTTTGGGTCCCACAGTGTTTCCTCAGATTTGTATCCAGTGGCGATCATTCATTTCCATGCTCCAAATTTGGTCTGTGTTGTTCCTAGTTGTCATGCAGCTTAACTTAAAGTATATATGTCCTTAAGAAGTATATTTTCCCATGATCCTTTGAAGCTCGGTGATGCTTTGGTCTTAAAAAAAAACAGTGCTTCAAGAAAAATGTCGTAGGTCAACAGTTCAGATGTTGAGATCTTAAAATAATGCCCTGACATTTCGCCAATGCCTGGCAAAATCAAAGAGGCTAATTCAGTTAAATATCTTTCCATTTTGGTCTATTATACAACTCTGAAGATTTCCCTTGTCGCAACGTATTTTGGTCTCGAAGTGCTACTTGATAATTGGCCCAAAGTGTAGCAGGATTAAGCAGTCCTTATGCTAAAATGTCACTCCTTTTGCTGCACCATACGACCATCGCGATCATGGCCAACGTGAGGAAGATTGGGATTAGGATGAGGACTATTAGTGTGTCGTCCGGAGGGTCCACCCACACCACCTGCTCCATGCTGCAGTTGGAGAAGAAGAGCTTGTGGATGCGGATGATGTAGCCCTCCACCAGCGGGTTGGGCCAGTAGCAGTCGACGTAGTGGGACTTGGTTTCGGTGCAGTAGGTGAAGACGTGGTACTCGCTGCAGAGACACAGATAGAAAGTAGGTTACATGGTGAAGTCTACTGTACATTTATAAAGAATGAAACGCTAAACGCAAACAAAAAAGAGAAGTAAAGAGTAACGGCAGAATCTTGAGTGAGGGCGGAAACTGGAGCTATAAGGAGCAGTGTGACTGGTTGAACAGGTCTCAAATTTGCATCCAGAAATATCTGCTGTAATCAGGACAGTCCAGTGTGATTTTGTGTTGTGGTATAGTTTGTGTCTATTTTGACCAGAATGCTGCAATTGTAACTAGTTCACGACCCCAAAAAACAACCATAGGGATTTGCGACACCCAAAATAGAAAATGTAGCTATTAACAATGTTATACTTTTGACATTAGTCCAGTGCTTCTCAAACTTTTTTGCCGCGCCCCGATTGGAATAGAAAAAATGACCCGCGCCCCTACCCCCTCTGCAAAGTGTGTGGTATTTAGGTTTAGATGCATAATTTTAACACCAAATTATATATTTAAAAATGTCTAATTTGAAGTTCAATGAAAAAACTCAGTTTTACATAATAACATTACCAGTGGTCATCAGTTTTAATATTTTTTAGGATCAGAATGTTATTTAATTTTGTTTTAGGCAGAAAAAAAAATTATAAAACCAAGCTAATAATTTTAGCTTTAGCTACTCATAGAACTATAGTTACAAAGGTAACTAACATTTTCAGTCCTGATAAAAAACCTGGTCCAGTTCTGGGATAGTCCTGGTTAAACCAGCTCAGTGCTCACTAAATACACTGTGGGAAGTGAAACAAAGCCGTTTTAACGTTTTCAAAGTAAACATCACAAACACGTGAGTAAAAGTTCGCGCATCGCCGTGCGCATATTTAATGAGGTGTTATCGGTTTGAAGTCTTTAACTGGCCATATCTTCGTCATTTCTAGGTCTTTTTGGACGATTTAAACACTCACACGGAGCTCAGACTCGTCTCTGTCCTGCTGTCTGTACAACAGACGTTTCTTCCTCGTGTCCACTGCAATAACTACAGCGGAAGAGATCCTCTGTGTGTGGACTGAGAGAGGGAGAGAAAAGGGCGCTGCAGCAGAGCGGGACACTTTCATTCATGCATCGCGTGCATCGAGTTGCGTTAATGCCGACAAAATAATTAATCACAGCCTACGCGGTGCGATCGTCTCCAGTTTTATCTGCATCAGTAACCTTTCTTTTGACTGAATCCTGTCCATGTTGCAGCTCCACTTGCCGCTGCAGCTGTTGTCACCGTGGAGGCGGTGTTCTCTGTATTTTCCTGCTTCCACTCGTATTTTTAAGTGCATTTATCGGCACTGCTCCTCGCGCCCCCCCTGAAGACATTCGGCGCCCCCCTAAACGGGCGCGCCCCACACTTTGAGAAGTGCTGCATTAGTCTATTATTTGATATTATTTTGAAGCCATAAGCATAGATAGATGCATTGAAAGTAAATGGGAATCTGCATCTATCATCACAGTAGAATATGTCAAAGATGGGGTAGCTGATTTTCACACTGCATAAAATGTAGGTTTAAATTGACTAGTTCCTCTCCTAAATCCTTTGACATATGGTTAATATCGACATGTATTCATTTTTGGTAGCAATTACGACTTTAAAACAACAAAATGAAACAGGAGGACACTCAAGCACAGCCAATCAGAGCGCTGCATTCGGCTCATAATTTGAACTAAAATTCTTCATTATTCAATTCAGACAGTACTCAGAAGTCATTTTTTCACAAAATCCTGCATTTACCATTTACTTTTTAGTAGAAAGCACAAAGTTTACTCATTTACAACTAAAAAAGTAGTTACCCCAACTTTAAGATATCACTGTTAAACTTCACACATCATCAGGAAACCCAGAAATCATTCTGCAACCCTCATTGCGACCACTACGTGAGAACTACTTGCAAGCCAAATCCCAACACTACTAACGTGTTAAGAGCCGATATCTGTGCATTAATGAAATGCAGTTTGTCATCAGTTTAAAAATAATGATAAAGAGAACCAAATAAAATGGTCTATAAAACATTTACAGCAGACTCATACTGAATGGCTAACTACTCCAAAAGTTGACACATTGGGACTTATTTAGAAAGCAAACCGTTGGTGGAGAAAATACATTAAACATCCAAGATGTCCTCAGACGATGCTGCATACTTTCGCAGAGGAATGAAGAGAACAATAACGATGGACGTTTTTAATGAGTGTTTCACTCGAGTGATGCTGTGCTGCTCACACAGTTCTTCTATAATGATAAGAGACACAACAATGATTAGACTTTCTGTTTGAACAATTCATTGAGCTGCTGCTTCTCCTGCTGCAGCTCCTGGACAGGACATGAGACAATGGGACAGCTCACTTTAATCAAGTAAGGGGAAGATACGATCTTAAGTCAATTATAATACATGTTTGGTCAAATAGTGTAGCTATAGTTTAGCTAAAAAAAATCACAAAAATACCGTCATCACTTCTTGCAGTGACAAATTACAACCTTTCCAAACAACCATGTCTGACTTGTTTTGTGCTCTGACTGATCACCTCACTGCCTCCTCTGCCTTCGTGTCACTGCTTTAATTGTTGTGTTTAGCATATTAAAGGCCTTGTGCAATTTTCTTAATAAAGGCACCATCTATAAAGAGAAGATTAAATGGTTCTCTCAGACCACTTCAGACCTGCTACTGTCCAGGATTACTCACACTGCTCTGGCTTTGTAAGTAATCCATCACTTTGACTTGGTGTGTTGCCCCTTCTCTCTGTCTTCCTTTTGAAAGACGTTTGTGGTCGAACTGGAGCTGCTTGAGCTTAGAGCAATGCTTTGAAGATTTCTGTGAGCCAAGAATATCCTTTCGCTCATCCATTTTTTTTTAAAGCAGATATACTTGAGTAAAGTGAATGAGGAACTGAAGCTCAGGAATCTATAAGAGTTGGAATTGTCAACAGTAACAAACAAATATGAGAAATACATGAATACAATGAAGAAGAATTAAAGAATATGAAGAAAAATGCAGAGAGCATGCAGAAGAATAAGAAGACGAAGAGACAAAGAACAATACAAAAAATACAAAGAGGACGAATACAAAGAAACACATAAAGAATATGAAGAAGAATACAAATACAAAGAAGTAGAATATGAAGAAAAAGACAAAGAAAAATACAAAAAAGAATATGAAGAATGCTAAGAATTCGAAGAATATTTGAAGAATATGAAGAAGAATGTAAAGAATACAAATAAAAGAAGAAAAAGAAGAACAAAAAGAATACGAAGAATTTGAAAAATACAAAGAAAATACAAGGAAGAAGAATAAAATACAAAGAAGAATATGAAGAAGAATACAAAGAGGAAGAACTGATACAAGACATCTTTGTAATCCAATGCCTTGTTTTTAGATAAGAGAAAGATATGATATATAATGCAGTGCGTGTGAAGCATTCCTCAATCAGATTTCCTAAAAATAATACATTTGGGATGTCTTGGAAAGTTCAGGTTAGTTTAGGCATTTTATGTCTTTATAAGAAACTTAAAAATAGTATTTGTGTGCAACAGCAATAGTTACACACTACTAAGATGGTGATTTGGTCTGAATAGACTGGAGTCTTGTTCTTGTTTCGGTCTCAGCCCTGTGTTCTCAGATAGGTCTTGGTATTCACTCATGTGGCCTTAACACTATGAAAAACATTAAAAAAAGAATCCATCGCTGGTAAATATGGATTAAGATTCATTTTGTAACATGTTCAATCCTTATGTCCCCATGAAAATTATGAATAAACCACATTTTTGTCTAGGCTATGAACTGATTCTCGTGAAAAAAGTGTTCTTTTAATTCAGAAATTACAACCTTGGTCTGGCCAACATGTTTATGTCCAAGTTTCAGTGAGCAAAAATAGTTTATTTGAGACACTTTGAGGGGGAATGGGAACCAGACTCACAGACACCAGTTTATGAGTTAAAATATTTAGCTACTTGGCTAATCTGATTCTGACTATGCTGTTTTTAAGCATGTCAGTCAACATCCTCTTGTTATGCTCAAGTTTATGACAACCCCATATTTATGCTCTGTGTTTTGACTGCATTTTGAACAGCAAGCATTCACCCAAATAAACCACATTATGCTGACTTTGGGCTCTGGGGAATGCTCCATAGGGGAGAAAGGAGCTGAGAAATTCTGTCAATCTAAAATGTGCTGGCGTCCATTAAAGACCCTCGTGGATCTGTCTCAAAGGCTCAAACTGAACACTAATGGTTTGTGGGAGATGAAACTGTGAGATTCAAAGGTGTCTATACGCTTCTTTTGAGGTTGTTTATAAATTATAGAAGCGTGCATGGTGTTGCCTTGATTTATAGCCTTCGGGTAAAACTGTGATGGCCAGCGGATAGAAAGGAATGAAAAATGCATGTGAAGCTTTCAGCGAGAGGCGATAGAGACACAAACAACTGAACCGTCTTATGAGGCTTAGGTGAGGAGAGGAGACAATTTAACCAGATGAAAAGCAATGAGAAAAGGCTGATTGCTGGATTTCATTTGATCATTCACAGAGCACTAGACCTAGACATATTGAATTGAAATAGTTTGGCTTGAAGATCAAAACAATGTCACCAATTCAAGACAAAAAGACTGAAAAAATGGTAAATTATTCAAACTTATCTTGATGTTTACATTTACTGTACTTCAGACAAAAAGGCGCTCACCAAACTAGTCACCACAATGTGTTCTATGTACATTTCAAATCTTTTAGAAGAGAGCCATGTCGATGTGCTAACAATAATTAGGCACAATGCTAACAACAATACCAAGCCGACTTCCTGGATTTTAGTGATCAAAAGGGAACTAAACTGAACACAGTGGACAATGTTCATCTCATTAAATACTTTAAGAATGTTTCTGTGCTGGGGTAAATGATATTGCTAATGTTACATAAAGGAATGAAGTAATAACTGATGCCCTGTAACTGATGCTTCTTGTTTTTTATATTAGGTTACTAAAAATCAATAGTAAAAGCATATTTGGGTGGAAAGTAGTTCACACATTTATATGTAACAACTGAATATTTGTGTGCAGAAACACAGGGAGCATGCATTGTGTCTTTAACGTGGCTAATTGCAGTTGTTCTGGGATGACACAACATTGTAAGACTGCAGACTTACAGTGCGCGGTCCTTTAGGCGTGCGCTGTAAGTGTGCTTTTCTCTCAAACGCACTTTTGAGGACCTGTGACATCGCAGCATTCACAAGTAACAGCACAGAAGCTCTTTTAGAAAACTTTAGACAGTTTGGATCATGCAAGAGAAGCTGACCCGACGCTTGGACGTTTCTCCAGGTGAGGATTATTTGTTTATCAACATGGGCGATGCATCCTCAGCAGGTTAGCAGAAAGAGCTGTGGCTGATTGACACAAGCAACAGCAACACCTGCCAGCGCTGTTGTGGGCTAACTACAAGAGTTTGTCAATGTGTGAAAACAAAAGTTCTGCATCTGAATGAACATTTGTGAATGAAATTTAATTTATCTTTACGACTCATACATGTTACATTCAGGTGAGTGAAAAAACACATTGTCTGAAGCTTCAGGAGCCAGATGTCAAGACAGCTAGCACTCATCCTGTTCTGTTGTTTTTATCAAAGCAGTTTCCCCAGCCAACTAATTAGACAGCGTCTCTTTCTCCAGATGACATGCGCGGTGTTTTTAAATTTATCAGGATACACCTATGAGCACCCTATTTTTTATTTTTCAAACGCAATAGAAATGTCTCAAATTGAATACTTGGCCTCAGGAAGGTTGGTTCCTTCCTTTATCTAATTTCCAGTCTGTTGTAATTGAATGTAGCGTGGCTGGTCTGAAGTCCCTGTGCAGTAATACACGACGTTAACCCTTTTACAGTGAAGCTTACTCATCTAATGCTCAATCAGGACTCATCACGGCTCCAGGGACAGGCTGATGTCTCCTGAGCTGGTCCCATCACAGACAGGACCGTTGTTAATGAGGAGCACATAAACATCCCTGTTCCTCTCACAAACCACACAAACCAGTGGTACTGAGCAGGACCCAGCACAAAATCAATATGTTATTAGCGCTGATGATTGAGGAGGGGAACTGCATGTGCACACACGGTTCAGCAGCCTTCAAACTGAGTCTAACAAGAAGCACTCGCAGACGCACCGAGGACCACCGGGCCATTATGCAATCTAGTATGAAATATGGTGGTAAAAGTCGTGTAGAAACGGGGCTTAACAGATGTAAGCCAAGCAGCCTTTAAGCCACAAAACTTCTCTCAGTTTTGCTTGGCTATATATTACGACTCCATGCCAAACTTACATCACTGTTTACTGCGCTGTGTCCTGTAAAAATGTCATTCTGTTAGACCTATATTTGTGAGAAAGCTGAGTTATACCTTTCTGTCAAGCTTCTTCTAGTAACATGCTCCTGTCCTGATGTAGACCTGAACCATTCCAGCTCCTGCTTTGCTTATCAGGCATGTTAATTCATCCCCTTCACTTGACCCATATTTAATGATGTTGCACGCTATTAATTGATGAATGGTGAAAAATGTAGACGCCAGATTGCTTGGGATTTGAACCCAAAAGATGTTTGCCTATGTTCCCATGCAACTTTGCATTGTATATTTATTGTACTCGCAAAATACATTTTCACTCTCACTTTAGGATTGCGTAGAAACAAGCCTGCTCTGAATATCCCTGATCTGTGAAGTTGTAGGAACATCTACTGCATTGTTTTTATGTCCTTAAACTATTCAGACTTGCTTTGAGCATTTCTGTCAGTCACTGATGCAATTGATTCAAAAAAGGGGGTTGGCTCAGGAGCATGGTTAAATGACAAGAACAACGCAATGCATTTGTCTATAAGTTCTATGTCTTTGTGGACATATCATGCACTGTTATGCTGGTATATATGCCAGCTACTATTACAACACATCTCCATCACCGTCATTCTGTGCACGATCAGCCGTATGTTTGGTGTACTCCAATAGAGATACACAAGTTTAGTGCCATTTGAAGGGAAACTGCAGGCAAAGCAATTGCCTCTTCACGGGGAAAGGCAGGGAGCAAAACCTCAAAAGGAGATGTTTAGCAATTTGCAGAATTGTGTGGTTGTCAGTAATGTCATGACGAGCATTCAGTCTGTTCTGTTTAGCACATATATCCTGTTTGAAACGCTTCAATGGAGAGAACGTGTTTCAAACCAAAGTGAAAATCTCCTGACTATATGCAGACGTAATGTATGCAGATGAAATGAATAACTTAAAGTACATGAAATATGCAAACGTGCTGCACAGAAACCAATTATGATCAATATATTTCAAATTGGATCATTCAACAGACTTAAAGAGGACATATTATGCAAATTCAACTTTTCTGTTTTTCATAAGCGTGTCAGGCAGTTCAGATAAAAGAGTTTTCTACATCTGTGTGCATTCATGTCATTAAATGTTTGCGGCTCAGTATTTTGGAACAGATAAGATACTTAATGTAGTTCCAAGGTTCACTGTTTAATTAAAAAGAATCATACTGTAGTCTATCATTTGTAGTTACCTCAGTCTTACAATCTACCAAATCGAATTTCCTTTTCTTGACACATAACTTGGTGCTGTTTTCCTATAAAAACTTCAGATCCAAAACTCATCTTTACAGTTGTGAAAGGAGCATTAATGTCACGATTTGAAACATAAAAGTGATGCCACACCCTTAAGCTCCACCCACAATCACTTTTCAAACAGAGCAGGAAAGCTGGCCAGTGCTGGGAGAGTATTGTGGCAGGTGAAAGGAGGGGGTGAGAGTAGAAAGGAGCTCAGAAATACTAGAAATGGTATTGCGCTTACTTGCCAAAAAGAATAGTCAACAATCCTATTTAAGCAGCCAAAAGTAAATTGGCTTCTGTTGATATCTAAAAACGTTAGACCTAGAGGGTTATAGATAAAGTGATGACGTTTAGGAACAGAGTTATTTGATCATTTAGGTCAGGGGTCAGCAGTAAAATTTAATTGGGGTCCAGTTGGAGGAAATGTTTCATAGCCAAGATCCAGAGTTTCACGGCAGGGTTTCTCTCAAGGCATTTGGTGTCATATTCTTAAAAAGTAGCTATAAAAACTGTTTTTCACCATATTCACCTTGTATCACACCTTGTTGATTACACAAACACAAACACACTCTCTAAACACAAGTATGAATTGAGACTGCACTGCAACGTCATGAATTTGTGCCTCTGGAGCGAAGCCAAAAGTGAGAAGGACGAGTCTCAGAGGCGATGTGCGCACTTCTCTTTCTGTCCTCACTAATTACAGCTGAAAACGATTACAAAGTTTGCCCAGCGCATCTTTACAGAATCACGTCCACATTCTCCAGACTTTCTGCGAGTGTTTGGCCGACAGCCCAGTCTCCAAGGAAAACGTAGGAAAAAAGTACAATAAGCACATTTTCATGCCTTGTTTACGTCAATACAAAAACCAAAATGTAAAATAATCACAAATTTCGGTTGAAGCCACATGGCCACTTTTTCTTTTGAGTTTAATGGGTAAATCTTAATCCAGCCCAAGTCCAAAGTCCTACACTTACCCATAAAACCCCTGTGGTTTCAATCAATTCATGGTTATTTTATGTTTTGGCTTTTCGTAACATATTGACATAAAAAAGGCATGAAAACTTGCTTATTGTAAATATCTGCATTTACCCTGAGACAGTGTTGCTGCAGAAGGCTGCGTGGTTGGTCCAGACAGGGCGCGCTGGTTAGAACTGGAGTCACCTTTTTGTGACCAGGGATTTAGGTTATGGTTCTGATCAAGACTCAGAAAATCAGTTCGTGAACTGACAAAGCATGCACATTGCAGTCATACTTATTACGTATATGTGCTCTATTGACCCTATTTGTCCGCCCACTTTCTAGGACGTGCATTTCTGTTTAGCTGATTTAGCCAGTAGATTTCAGTCGATGGGTTTATTTTAACTGTCATTATTTAATTAAATTGCCACAAGACAGACAAAAACACGTTAGCTACTTAACAGAGCTAAACAGGAAGTGCATTTCAAGCCATGTGGGCGGGACAAAATAGGGTCAATAGGGCAGTGATTTTCAAACCGTGTGCCTTGAAGTATTGTCAGGTGTGTCTTGCAAAAATGAATCAGTTTTTAAAATCCAATCTATGAAGTGAACCTACACAAATTTTTTCAATCATTGCCATTTTGGGGTGCTTTGGTGAACTATTTTGGAACTTTTTCAGCCATACTAAAAACTATAAATCTAGACTTGCTTAAAATGACTTGGAATAAAAAATCCAGATTTGAGCTGTTTTCACTGGATATGATTTAGTTGCTTGTGTAATGTAGAATATTTCACTGGTTTCAAGACAGTTTTAGCTGGTTTTAAGGGAATTATCTAAAATAAGAAACAAAAATTTGCTAGTGGAGTAAGAACATTTTCTTAACCCATTGGCAAATAATTTGGCTTGAAATAAGAAGCAATGTGTTCAAAACACTTTGAAACTATAAATATTTTATGTCTCTGCAATACATCAAGGTTAAATCAATGAGTCAAAATGCTTGAAATAGGTTCAAATCCTAGAATCAACCAACATTAACTTGCCTTAAAATTATTTTTTGCTATGTAATAAAAGTAAACCAAATACTAATTTGAAGTATAATTTAAAGGTGAATTATGTAACTTTTCAAACAAAAGATTCTGTCATTATGTGACTACTTTGGAAGGTACTTTTTTCAAAATTGCTTGGAAATATGCAATCTTATAGTGAGCAATGTTGCCCCTCCAAAAATCTGGCTTGTATTTGGTTTTGTTGTGTTCTCTATGCATATAGTGAGTTTGGAGGAACATAACAAGCACAAATATACAAAAGCAGAAAAAAAAACATAGCTTCCCTTTAAAGTGTATGGACAGCATGTACAAAATTAAATAATGCTGTTTTCTAAAATTGTTTGCTTTGGCATCATTTAAGTAGGTGGCATACCTTTTTACAAATTTACAAACTAAAAAGTGTGCCATGGGCCAAAAAAGGTTGGGGAAACACTGCTCTAGAGGCACCATAATCGCAGAGTACTAAGCCTACAGTACATGAAACTTTCAATAGGCCACTCACAGCTCAAGCATCATAAAACATTGTAATTGTAACGAGTTTCCCAGATGTTTTTCCAGTTCCAACAAATGGAAGCCATATTTATTGTGAGAGCTTGGCAGGGTCAGTTGTTCAAGCATATCCACTGATCCTTTTTTATCCCTGATCACATTATAACCTCTGCCCTGAATTCTCTCTGCTGTCTCTGCTTATCACTGCACCACAGACCTCGCTCCTCTACTCCGCTCTCAAAGTAAATCCAACAAGAGTTCATCTTTAAAAAGACCAGGATTGTCCACAGAGGTAAACAGAAAACGCCTCCCCATTAACACCCATTACTTTTTCAATTAAAGCAATGTTTATGTGTGAAGAAAACACCAGAGACTGAAGGTAAGCAGAGTTAAGTTCACTTTGGGACATTGTTCTCATTTAAAAGTGCGGCGCTTTTCACAGCACTATTGATTTTCCAGCAAACCGATTTAGAATAAAAATAATAATAGGCGCAAAGAGAAACATGTAACACAAAAATTGAAAGTGTGAGGTCCTGAATAGAAGAGAGAAACATGTAATAATGGTGGTATTTTTGAACATTATTCAAAAACCCTGACGCAGACTGGTGGATCTGCTTTTTTGTTGACTATTACACACAATAATATTAAAGAACGGCGCTGTACAAAAGCAATCGTTACAAACTTTCCATAAAGAACGAGTGCTAAACTACTGTGTTCGGCTTAAGCAGTACAGGTTATTGTCTAGAAATGTGAATATTTCATAAGGTTTAAAGTGTTTTTGTGGTAAACTTCTCCTCTGTCTTTGGCTTGTCCTTCAGTGCCGTTGGGGCGATGTCCCCTGAGCAATGGCCTGTCATTAGTCATTAGTAGTTTGAGTTTGCAAAGCATTCTACAGGCCAGTAAGATTCAATACAGATGGAGTGCAGCTAAAATGAACATTATATAAATGCTCTCAAAGTAAAGAGTCTTTGATTTGATCGTGTATCTGACCCAAACCAAGTAATTTGTACGTAAAAAGAGACAAACCCAATGGCGGTGTCTGGTGTGCACACTCGTTCAACCACTCAGTCAGTCCAACTTTTCTTGACATCACACTTCCTGTTTAGCTCTGTTCAGGTAACTAAGATGTGAACTTGTCTCTCTTGTAGGGCGATCTCAAATACAAATAAGACATTATGTCATATATTCAGGCTAACTGGAGCTAAACAGCAGGTCCACTGACAAGAAAAGTGGGCAGGCCAGAATAAGGTGAATATGTTTAATTGACTAGTCAGTGCACTCAGTCATAATCTTTCAGACACAAAACGCCCTACTCTCAGCTGACCACAGGTCACGTGACTTTTCTGCTTGAATGAAAAAATCAATCGGCAAAAGTCAAAATAAAATTAACTTCTGTAATAAATACTGGTCAGAACAGTCTGACACGAATATATAATAATCATAATACAACTTTATTTGACTTGGATCTCACTTTAAGTATCAAATGGACTGGATAATTCAACTTTTTACAACTCAAACTAAGGTAAGCAACTAGTAGCATCTTAATGGCTAACAGTTTTCAGTTACAAGTGTTTTGTTTACTATCCCGGCTCAACAGTGCGTTTAAGCGACTCTTTTATCATCTTTCATTCAGTCGTGTTGTTTTCAGTTCAAGACCTGATGCTGTCCAATTCTCCCATTGAATTGTGGTCTATATTGGGCATTTCTGCTCACAACTTTTCCAAATGCCTCATGGGAGATTTTGGGTGCATTAGTTTTTGACCAACTGGACATTTGACACAACTACAAAATAATGTCACCACTATAGTGCACTATATAGTAGTTAAGGTGCACAAGGAAGCAAAAGGTTGTCGTAAATCAAGGTGTATCTGTCATAATTTCAGGAATAAAGTCTGTAAAAGCAAACTAATTACCGTATTTTCTGGACTATAAACCGCTACTTTTTTCAAAAGCTGTGAACTTTGCAGCTTATACAACAATGCAGCAAAATTACAGATTCTCATAAACTTACTATTAACAAGTGCGGCCTATATACAGTATGTACTTTATCACTTTTCTTATTGAAATTTAGTTGGTGTGGCTTATATTCAGGTGAGCTCAATAGGGCAAAACTTACTGTACATGTCTTGATTATCTCGTGCGAATGCGTTCACATACTGTACATTCTACAGTAAATAATATAGAGCTTTAGACTTTTTCAGACAGTAATCTTCCACAAAGGATTATCCAACAGTTATTTTATCTGTTAAGTGGTGGCGAGTTGTGTACCTTTGCCCCTGAAACATGTCCTTTAAAAAAAAATCTGCCCCTCAGAAAAATGCAGTTGAACAGCCGAGCTCTAAGTGAAATACATTCTTAGTGCAATATTAGTTTTGCCTTGCTGTGTGCCTTCTTCTGTCATGACCTCGTGAAACAGCTGTGACTGATGCAGTGAGACCAGATCTGCTGTTTAGAGACCGACCGCTGCTCCCAGAGTCTGCCATCGTTATTTTGACTTATCATCTGTGAAGTTTACGTTCTGTCTACAATACGTTTATCCTATTCCTCAAGAGCCAAAGGGCAAAGAGAGGAAATGTATTAAGACGGATCAGCTGGGTGGTCCATAAAGTGAGATTGAAACGGCTGTCATGGAATGGAAGAAAGAAAGAAAAGAAAGAAAGGCATTGAACAATAAAGGCACACTTTGGAACACTTTTGGATTTTAAAGCAGGACTACTTCAGGCTATGTTGCAAGTTAGATCTGTGAAGAGATTACAACACTTTTTTTTTTAGGATTAGATTAGCTTAGTCTAGAACAGGACTCTCCAACCTGTAGCCCGGAAGTAAAAGTAGCTCTCCTGGCAAAAAAGGTTGGAGACACCAAAAAATTCGTACAATTCTAGGCCAAATGGCAGTTAATACTGTACTCTTAGCTAATAGGGGCTTATGCACTAACATCTTCCGGTCTCAGATAGACAAAGGTCGCTACATCCTGTAGCGTAGTTGCCATAGTGACACAGTTGTTTACTCCAAATGCGATGGACATCAGACGAGAGATTTTGGGCTTGTCCTGAAGAGAAAAAAGTTCTCTTTTGTCATCTGTTGTAGACGCAGCGACGGCAGCAGGAAAAGAGCAGCTTCTGAAACAGGTTATCATAAGAAAAAGTTGTAAAAGTGAGCGAGACCCGTTGTGCTCATGATCCTGGGCAGAAGCGCTGTGGGCCGGGGGCTGTCGCTTTTGGCTCTCTGAACGTCTGGCAACAACGAGCAGTGCATGTGCTTACTTCTTCCCACTTCACACGCTCACTTTTACAACTTTTCCTTATGAAAACCCGGTTCAGAAGCTGTCTTTCCCTGGTGTTACAGTAATCAGTGCGTAATCAGTGCGTCTACAGTTGACAAAAGAGAACTTTTTTTTAAGAGGACTGCTTCAGGACTAGCTTAAAATGCCTTATGTGATGTCCATCGCCAGCGGATGTACGACCTATATCTGAGACTGGAAGACTGTATTGACCTTTATAAAAAAAAATTTGGTTGCTATTGCATCTCACAAAAATTCTTAAAAGTGTAGTTAATATTCTTCCCTACTACTCTTCCCACAACATGAGGACGCTATTGAGCCATAAAACATGGGTAATTAAGTAAAAGCACAGGGAGATGCACAATGCAGTATTCTACACGGGGAAATCAATCACATCTCCATGGAAACAAGCACAGGCTCCTCCTAACAGGGGTCTCATTTATAGAGGTGTGCAAAAATGTTAAGTACATCACTTTTCTTTCTTAAGTTGTAATTTAGCAAAAGACACTTGACAAATGAGCGGTCCAGTCCTAAAATTGTGTCTCTCTGGGGTTTCAGACATCCAAGAGAAAGAACAGAAAGAGATTTGTACTAAGGGCCCGATTTAACAAGCCAGATGCAAAATTGCGGGTGCAAACTAAAAAAGGAAAAAAAAAAAAAGTCATGTTATTTGCGAGCAATTTATGCACGTTTTAATATTGGAAGATGCATGTATTATATATTACACAAAAGATTCTGCATCTTTAGTGTCAGCTACGTCAAGTTTTTGCTCCCACTAACCTGTTTTGCACATGAGCTTATGCTTGATAAATCTGGCCCTAAGAGTATTGACGAGTTATTAAGTCTATTGTAAAGATTGAGACCACAGACTAAACTAAACTTAATCACATTTATGACTGCTAAGCATAAGAAGATTAAATATCATTGTCTATTCGAGTAATTTTTGAGGTAATTTTAGTGCAAATATGGTGCACACTATGGCTTCCCAACAATGAGATTGAGGGTTTGAATCCCGGATCGGACCAAATCATCATCTCTGGATCTTTCTAGGTGCTTGCTCTCTCTGTGTTACTCTGGGTTCTTGAGAAAGAGTGATTGTTTGTCTGTCTCTGTGTTTTAACTCTGCGATGAGTTGGCCACTATTACAGGTTGGCCCAAAGTGAAAATCAGCAAGTTTCAGGTCACAATAGTCAAAGGCCAGGGTGTTCTCACTGCAGAGGCCAGTGTAATTTCTAAAGTGTGGCATGAGTGTGGATTTCTTGATTGTTGTTGGCCCTCTCCACTCTCACCTCTTCCTTTCACCCTCTACTTTACTCCTCCAGCAGTTTTACCAGACCTGTCTTAAATGTAAGAGTGGTCTAAGGTTAGGTTTCAGTGATGCATTTTAATCACATTTGTCCAAAAACTAACATTATAGAAAGATGATTAAAAACTAGTTTATGTTTTTGTAACTTTTATTCAAGAGGACTTCATTTGAAATGCAAAAAGTAAAGTTTTTTAACCCTGAAGCCCAATTTCAGAACAATTCCTGCACAAACTTTTAATGACTTTGTTAAAATTGTGATGGCAGCAGTTCCTCCTGAGCTTTGTACGTTTGACAAAGGACACAGCTTGTGAATTTTCTGTATTATTGTCAGAACTCACTATTATTCTTTCTCTGATTGTTCATCTAAATTAGCAGCCTGAATAGCCATGGGAGAGTTAAAATACTGCTACTGAGGAATGAAGTTGTCGCCAAAGCAGTATTCCTGGAAACCTGAGCTGACATGTGAAGATGGATGATATTTAGTTAGCCAATGTTGCACATACTGATGCTGTGAAGTAATCTGATTTAAAACAGCTAAACCAGACGTCTTTATCATGGTCCCAATAAAGAGTCGTCTGGTTTCTAAGTTATATTTAAACTGATGGACTCTGCCTTTTTTTAACTTAAGGCGTGACACTACTTTTTCCCTATATATTAGTAAAAATGCATCCAGGGTCCAAGATGTGGAAATATTCTAATTTTTTCCCTCAAACTTATAAAATCTTTGATAGAAACTTATTGTGTTTTATACTTACTACAAAATAAACCAAGGTTAAAGGTCTATTATTTATTGCCAAGCACAAAAGTGAACTGAAGCCACTAAACATTGTCCATTGACTTCATGTTCAAAACTGCAGAACTAATAAGCCAACTACAACAATCAGCAGATTTGGCTGACTATTTTTTTATTGTTGCAAAGTGTCTACATGATCATTTTGAGCCCTACATGGTTCACTCAGAATTCGATTTTTTTGAGTATCTGTCAATAAATACAAACAAGACGGTAGATGAAGACAAGATTGCTCAAACAAGCAGGAATCAATCCAAATACAACTCAACTAATGATGAGAGAACACTGTTCATTTTCTACTGCTTCTTCTCGTTAGGGGTCGCGAGTGACTGCAGATATCCTAGTGACTTTGGGCCTGCGTCGGTCGAACACTCTGGATAGTGGCCAACTCAGACAGACAATCATTCACTCTCTCATTCATTCACAAGGGAAAATTTACAGTGATGTCCAGTAGTGTAGTCAAGACCACAGAGTCCCGAGCTCGAGACAAGACCAAGACCAGTGAGAGTCAAGACCAATAATTTTTCTTAGGGAGAGACTGAGATGAGACCAAGACCGCAATCAATCAAAACATTTATACAGTTATCAGTGTCTACATGATCTTATTATTCAGAGATTTTTGCAAACTGTGCCTAGGACAGTTCACTGCGCTGGGGTCATGAACACCTGGTACAAGTTCAGCAGACTGTGGTGGTCTTGTCTTGGACCAGTTCAAGACAAGATCATGGTGAAAAAACAATCAGATTTTACATAATGTAACTCCTACTTTACAAAGACCACTTTAGTTCTCACATGTAACACCTCAAAGTTGTAACGCAAGTCTTCTTACTAGAACTGACCAATCAGAGCAGAGCATGTGTGGATGTGGTGTGTGTGATAAAGTCAATTTAGTCATGCTTTCATTGCTCATCCTTTGAGAAACAGCTGCATGTCTGTGGTAAATCCTACATAGTCTGGTTAAGTAAATTTTCCAGTAAAATTTTCCACAGTTAAGTTAAATTTTTCCACAGCGGGACCAGCTAAAAAGACATGTGCAAATTTGTATTTTTTATTTAGTTTTTGCAGAAATCCAGCATCAGACCGCTGCAGTCTCTGGGAAAACTAGACTCTTTAGGGACTCTCTCCACAGCCCCACATGAGTCCCAGACATACACTGATCCGAGGTCTGCGTACAAGGCTGAACTCGCTCTCAGTGTACATCAGAGGTAATAGATTGAGTGATTGTGTGTTTGCTGTGTGTTTGCTCACTTGATGAAGTATGTGAGGTTGCACCAGTACTGTGGATGGATCAGGGCCATGTCCCTTTTGAAGTGTTCCCCACAGACCTCCACCTCCCACTGCAGACGAGACTCATTACAGACCCTCCTCTGCCGCAGTGTCGTGGCCTCCAGCGTCTCTGCTCCTGAGCAACACAAAAGAAGGTTCAAGAGAGAATAAATGACATGTACATTAAAGTCTGAAAGAGCACTTGACAGAGTAATATATATTCTTTGTTCAGCAGAAATACATAAATTATTTCTGTTTCACTTAAATAGGCTCTTGTGCCACATTGTGTCTTTCACTTTACACTTGAATGCTTGATTTTGATTGCTAAAACTGCTTAGATGCTTTCAAATACAATACAATCATCCATTTTCTTCGCTTTATCCAGGTCGGGTCGTGGATAAAGCGGAATACAATACAAAGGACATGAAGGACATGGCCACATGAATGTTTCAAAATGTGCAGTTAACAGTACCACATATGCTTATTTTGGTTAGGAAAAGTAATGTGAGGATCCGTTTGAACATTCTTTGTTTAAATTAACCCTTTATTTATTGTGTTTTTAGATATTTACTGATTTATCTATAAAATTGACTGATTGATTCCTATTAATAACGTTCACTGGAGAATCCAAGTGATATCTTTCTATTATTTTATACCACGGCTTGTAGTCAGTTTGGATTTTTCCAAGTGACTGAAACTCATCAGAGGCAGAAGACCAGAGGAATCTATAGTGAAACTGGAATAACTTGACGTGATCCTGCATTCTATGTCTCCAAAGCTAAATATACAGTACTCCTTGTATATACCATCTTGTGATGTCATTAATGTGGTAGTTTTAAAGGTTGTATGGAGGATTTTTCAATTCCAACAACTGTTTGCTGTTTTTCAAATTATGCTCATGTGTTTCTCCTCCCAGGGCCACGCCCTTCACTGCTACTGGACCAATGAGTTACTTAGGAACACTGAGGGTTTACTTGACAAGTTCAAAGGCCAATAGATAACAACGTTTTACTGGATTTATCATGTCACAGTTTATATTATAATTCTTTTTTTGTTTATCATTAGTACAAGGCTGTTACAAATCTATGCAACTGTTTTTGACAAAGACTGACAACAAACAATTTTTGAAAATCTCCATACAACTTTAAATTAGCAGCTATTAGCCTAATTTTGTACCGTTAAAAAACACTGCTAAATTGCTGCTAACTGGCTGTTCAACTCACTAGAACAGGTTGTATTGTAGCATACTTATTTTATTTTTGTTCAGTTGCGTTTGCCATGAAAATTGTACTAAATTTGGATTGAATTAAGTGGCAAAAGATTCAAACATGGGGAGTAAACATAACAGGGTGGAACAGAGTGTTTTCAATTCAAACAAGGATAAAGGCAAACATGCAGAGCTGTTGTATTAGGCAAATGTAAATGAAACAAAATTCAACTTTAGGAGAGTTTCAGGTGAGTAAATGACACTGTAACATGGATCAAAATGATCATTATATGTGTTCTTTAAATGAACAAAAACTGATGATAACACTACTATAAAAGCTGCATAGAAAGTTAATGATGTCCATTCATCTTAATGTCTGTATAGATCCATCTGTACCTCACTTTTCCTCTTTCTTTAGTCCGTAGACAAAAAGCGTTTACAGTAATAAATCTCTTTCTCAGTCACCTTTGTAGTTTATTTTCTCTGCCTTCTTTTGCAAAGTTAAGTTCTCTTCTGTAAGTGGCAATAAAGCTCATTGATGTACATATATTAGCTTAAGTCTCACCAAAATCTAGCCATTTCTTAATGTACAAATGGTCATTATTATAAAAGTAAAGTGAATACATGGACAAGTAAATATACCCAGAAAGAACCAGCAAAGTCTAAATTATTAGTATTCTTGGGTAGCTCCATTGCTTGCTTGTAAAGTCTGAAAACCACTGAATAATAAATAAGTTATCACAGCACTTTGACTTTCGTTTTTATTAAACATTAAATCAAATTCTTACCTGAAGCTGCTCGCATCATCCAAGCGTTTACTGCAAAGAAAAGAAGAAAACTTGCGTTACAATCAACTCAATTACAACTCTTTTGTTTGCGTGTTTCTTGTGTGTTTCCAGCAGCACGTTGCAGACAGTAATAGTGTGATTGTGAGTGTTTAAAACAGTGTGCACAGGTCAGGGGGCAGAGGCAGTTCACAGCGGGACAGTCCTGCAGTCGTCCTGGTCACATGAGGCCAAAAGCAGGACTCCACACTGAGAAACACTGGGCTGTTGATTGGACGCGTGATTAAAGTGGACTGGATTCATGATTAAGGTGAAAGGTGCTGGGAAATCAAGACCCTGCACCAACTTCGGCTTAATATTCTTCATTTATGTAGAACTGCTGTGTAAATATTAAACTAAATATATATATATATTCTTACAGACACTTTAAGCTGAGTTGTTGCATTAAAGGTGCAGTGCAGCATCAAAAAAACAGACTTAAATAAAAGCAAGTTTTGTCATATTTATGTTTTGATGCTCTAAATAAATAATCAAAATCCGTGTTTGGCAAGACTTGCATGCATACAAATTGGACTAACGTACACTGACTGCGAAGTGAGTTTGCTTGTAATATGACTCAACCGCTGCAACCTCTGGGAAAAATAGACTCTCTACGGATTCTTTCCACACACTCACACGACTCTCAGAAGTGCACTACTCGCACTGCTTCGAGGTCTTGTTCAAGGACACATTGGTTTTGGACACATTGTAAGTCTTGCGGGACCCATGCGAATCCTGACATGCATCAAACTCAGGGCCTGATTTATCAAGCCAGGTGCTAAATTGCAGGTGCAAAAATGAAAAAAGTTATGTGTTTTTTATGAGCCTTTCACACACACTTGTCAACATTTCCTTAGTTAAGATAAAAACCTAGAATCAATTGATTTCAAGCTATTTTTCTGTGTTGTGTTTTGAAAAATATCTGCTATTTAATATTATACTTTGTTCATGCAGATTCTTATTAAAAACACAGCAGCCCAGATAGTAACAGACTGAAGGCCACGTCTGACCCGCGGGCCACAGTTTGCTCTGGTCTGTCCTGCAGGGTGAGAGGACAGACCCCCGGGAGCACCTCTCTGCCTCCACGGCTCAGGAGAACTGTGGTGTTTGAAGTGCAGCTCACAAAGCCCTCAAGCACCAGAGCTGCACCTGCTAAAAATAGACCACTTCCTCCTCGGACTGTGTCACACTCACTTAGATTTGGGAGCAGAGGGAGGACAAAAGTCACGCCTAAAGTTTTAATGCCACTGGAATAGACCCTCTTCAGTGTTGAGACCAGGTTAAAATCACTGCCTTATGATGGCTTAGGTAACAATTTGGGCTGAATTAATGCTCTTTAACGATGTAATATGTAACTTTTTGGGTAGAGAGTCAGGCATAAACATAAGATAGAATTAACTACTCCATAGATCTGACGTGGTAGAGTCTACATCATCTAAGGATCACAGACAATACACCATAAATCTTACAGTGTCTCTCGTGCGTAGGTTTTAAAAAAAACTCAAACAATACAATTTATTTCTCCCCAACAACCTAAAGATCCCTCAAGACCCCAAAAATCGAATAAAATACTTTCATACTTTTTTGCATCTACTAACAAAAATACAAATAATAATGGTTGCAAGCTTGCTCACTGATTTAAAGCAGCACATTTAAGTAAATCATTATGGGATTTGAAGCACAGTTTTCTTTTTTATATTGTTATATTTAGAACCTTTGGAGCCACCCTTGCAGTCTGTCTGAAGCTTGGTCTCCTCTTTGGGAACCATTAAGTGATATGAATAAAAACTCTGCCTCGTCTCTGGAGAAAATGTAGATGTACAATGAAATGTCAAAAATGTACAATAAGTAGGTTTTCACATCTTTTTTTTTTTCTTTGCAACATATTGACATAAAAAAAAAGAAGTGAAACTAAAGAGTTAAAGGACACAATGGAAATACGACATGTATAAAACAAATTTGAATTAAAACACCACAAGTTTTAATGATCCTTCTGTTTGGATCATTTTGTTTTGTCCATAAATATGTTTATTACATTTAATCAGAGTGAAAGAATTGCCACGACATCCAACTGTTTTAAAGCTGTAGATGCCTCTTTTTTTAATATAGGCAGCAGGTTTACATGTTTTCTAGATTGTAGAGGGATTTTTCTCGCTGCAGTGCAAGTGAAGCGGCCACTGTGGCTGATTTGCAACAGCTACAATCTATATAGTGTATCCGAGCCCGATCTCACAAGAAAGCGTACATTTACCACGACATTACACAATATGTAAATTAGGTATGATTAGTACGAGTTCACAGCTGTTTTGCGTGATTATGGTACAGTCCCCATTCATTTCAATGGTGGTTGTTAAGACATGTTCTTATTTATGAATATTAATGAAATCCTGATTCTAATCTTAACCTGCCAAGCCCAGACCTAATCTTTCCAATTTTAGTAACTTTATGCCTAAACTTACCGGTTTCACCTGAAGAAAACGTTCCCACGTAGTTTCAACCGAAACTTGTCCTATTTTGACGCTGTGAAATCTCGTGTCATTTTTAAGTTTTCATATCGTGCTAATGCACGCGTAACATAAGTACTCAAATAGTTGTTTATGGTCAAAATTCACTGTTTTTGTGTCGTGGTAAAAGTACACCATCTAGTGAGACTGTGTTGTGTATCCAGATATTATAGTAGATCCATGGTTGTTCCTTTCACCAAATCAAGCTGGAAAAAAAAAGAAAATTGTGGCAAACTTTACTTTCTGACATGAGTTTCTGATGAGTTTGATATTGGTGAGACAAAAAGTCATATAGAAATATTGGTGACTGTGTCTTTTGAATCCTAGACAAGAACCTTGTATAAACAGCTTGAGAATCCTCTCAGTTTGACCCGTGACAAATTACTTTTCCTGCTTGTAAGTTCACATAAGGCTAAATGTATTTAATCCAATAATAGAAGTCAAGATGACGAGCAAATCTAAAATTACCTTCCCTTGATCTGCTCATGAAAAGTCACTACAATATTCAAAGGCCATCAAAGATTAATAGTCAGTCTGGATGATTACTCGTGTGGCTGCAGGTGATTTAACTTTGTGCACAGTGCTGTAGGCTTAATGACAAAAGCTGGAGGCTAACGTGTTCTGAAAGTCTGCAGTCTGAGCTGTGTCGGAGTGAGGAACACGAGGTGACACACTCAGGGGCAGGCAGACCTCACAAACAATTCACTCAACTATTGTTACGACTGTGGCATTCAGGGCACTGTGGTCCACTTTACAAACCCAAAACAGGCTGAAAAGATCACCAAATTGGTTTAAAATGTTACAAATCTCCATAGTAACATGTTTTAGTGATATTTGTTTGCACTGTTCTATCTGCTTCTCTGCCCTGTGCTCACCTTCAGTTATTATATTTACTTGTAGTGGGATTTGGATTGTTTTTGGGAAAGCGACTGGTCATGCTGCTCCCACAGCTTGGAACACATTTCACACTGAACTGAAACTTTGTTAGCTGGTTAGGTTAAGGGGATTTTTGCACATTTTGTACAACAGTGAGATTTCATCAACATTACTTACATGTACTCTCATTTTTGTACAATTGAGCTGCAGCAACGAGACAGTAAGTCAATGAGAATCTATCATTTAGCTCCATCACTGTATAAGTAGCAGAGTTGTGAAAAGCTTGTAAAGTTAGGGTATATTTTTATAATGTGTGATATAGTTTCACTTTGACCCAGGTCGACAGTGAAAACGACATTTAATCGCAATGTGTTTTGTGGTTTAAAAATGAAATAAGTAGAATAAAGGAAATATAGCAAGCTTATTAAATAGATTAAAGATTCACACCATTATTTTCCATTATTTCATCTAATTTTTATGGAAGGATGTATTTAAATCTGTGTATCTACTCACTAGCCTTCACAAATCCTTTGGTACATCCAATTACTGCTAAGAGACTTTTTTTTCAGAATCCAAAAAGTGAAACTGTTGGGGTCCACAGCCAATCAGAGCGCTGCTTTTGGCAATCAGTGAGAACTAAGATACCTTATTAGTTGACAGAGAAAGACAAAGTGACAAAATATATGCTTTGAGTTTAAAAGAGAAAGTTTACTCATTTATGACAAGAAGTTAGGAACCCCACTTTAATGAAAGATTTAATAACAAAACTCACTTTTGTTGGAGCAAATAGCAGAAGTAGGACAACGTCTCAAGTGTTAAACCTCAAGTCTGAAGTCAAGTTCCAATTCAAAGAGAGACAAGTCCAAGTCTAGTCCAAGTTTTCTGCTTTTAGTTTCAAGTCTAAATTATAAATGATCCTATTAAAACAAATCTGCTTACAAAGTAGAAGTGAGAAAGGACATGTCCCAGTTTGTTCATGTAAAATGACACTATTTATTTTTGAAAAGAGGCATCAAGTCACCTCAAGTGAAGTCCTAAGTCACTGACCTTAAAATCCAAGTCAAGTGTGAGTCCAATTGATCAAGTCAATCTCAAGTAATTAAAATAGTGACTCCAGTCTGACTCTAGTCCAAGTCACAATTTGCAAGTCTGGATCCAAATACTTTAAATGACTTTGTGAAAATGCATAGACTTCAGTCAGATTTTGTTGTTTTATTCATTTGCAGGATGATGCAAGTCTGAAACTCTCTGTGAAATCTGTGTTTAAGAGTCTTGTCAGACACCGTGGTGGTTGAAAAAGATTTGTAAATGACATTTGTTCACCAGATTGTGAACAATAAGAATTAAAAATCTATCTTGAATAAAAATCAGTGCAATGGAACTCTCATAATCGATAATGTTTATAATCACTGGACCATGTTTTACACAAAATAACGACACAATTCACCCTAAGAGCCTCTTGAATCTACACTGCTGAACTTCAATACCTTTTATATACTTTGCTTGTTGCACTTCATAGGAGAGAAAAGAATAACTTGTTTTGTCTGAAGCTGTTACATCTACACTCCCTCTGCCAAACTAAATCTGTCAGAAAATCTCTATTCTATCTCTATTCTTGGAGCAGAGAAAATATGCCCTTTTGTGTCTGCTGATCAATACAGAGAATCAGATATCTGGACAACAATGAGCTCACAAACTGCAACTGTCTTCAAGACCTGCCTTTTCAGTTTGAGCATTTCATTTGAATCTATAGCTTCCAACATAATCACTAAAGACGTACTTTTCAGATATTTCAGATTGAATGGACAATGAAACACACATTCTGACAGTGCGCAGGGTCACCGCTCCACAGATCTGACTGGGCGTGGAGGCGTATACATACCACGCAATTTAAAAGCATCGAAATGTATACCACAAAGTGTTCCTTTTTTTTAGCATACGTACGATACGCGTTGCTGTCTCAGTTCATTTCTATTGTGGACGCAAAAATGTGTTATTATTTATGAATATTAACAAAATCATAATCTTAACCAACACCAAGCCTAGACCTAAACTTATTTTTGTAAATTCAGACTTAACTTTAGCCGTTAAACCCAAAGAAAATTTCCACACATGACCTCAACCAAAACACCTGTCTGTAAGACGCTCAGAAATAGCATCACTATTTGCTGCTTTACACACCGTAGTAATCAAAAGGTAGAAACCTGCTCATTAACATGTCATAGTTTACGATACTGTCCACATTTCTGTTGAGTTACAAACTGTTTATTTCTTTAGAAATATAATATGCTTAATTAAAATATTATTAAACCAACACGAGCCTCATAACTGCAGAAATAATAACCCAGCCTCTGTTTTATTGCTAAAAACTGCAGGGCTTTTTTTTCTGTGAGCAGTAACACCCTCTCCACAGACCTGACTCCACATGGATCTAAGTTTAAAGGTGTAACTTTCTGGTGAAACATCAGCTACACAATTCAGTAGAAGTAGACACATAAAACCATACTGTAAGACACTCTGGAGGGAAAACATGTATTATACCAAAGCATGAAAAAATACACCCAAAGAACCACTTTTCTAGAAATATAGAAGAGGAGGCCAATTAACTTCTGTTTTGTGTCCATACAAACCTGCACAACTGAAAAGCATATTTTTATTGTTTATTAGTTCAGCAAGACGAAATAAGAAAAATGTGCTTTTATTCAAGTCTATTTTTGTCAAAAAGTTACACAGTGCCCCTTTGATGTCATACTGTGTAACATTTAAAGTCATACCGTGTAACATTCTCTAGATCAGAGGTCTGCAATCTGTGGCTCAAGGGCCACGTGCGGCTCTTTAAAGACTCCAGAGCGGCTCTTTGGGGTTTGATTAGAATGATGATATAACTATGAAGTTGTTCGGGCTGTACTGGTGTTCTTTATGGTTATCAGCTTTGTGAATCAGTCATTGTATGTGAATCAATTGAATCATTGTACAACAATTACTATGTCATTCAAAATATGTTAAATATTCAATCTTGGCCAATCTCATCCTCCACAACAAGATTTGAAAGAATATGCACAGTTATTTTAGAGGTTGTTGACATTTGTTTACTTATTATATGCCTATGTGAATGTTCATCTTGCTTTGTATAATTTATTAGTTGCGGCTCTTTCTGACTTTAATTTTCCTCGAACGATGGCATTGTGGCTCTTTTGCTGTTAAAGGTTGCAGACACCTGCTCTCGGCAAAGCAACATACAATGTTCTATGGAGAAACAAACCATTTACAAAAGCTCTTAGAAGCATTTTCATTTTGTTTTTCCACACAGTTGGCTCCCGAGCGAGACAATCTAAAAGTTGTTTCTAAGTTTAACTTCCAACACAAATAATCTTTAAAGTGAAACATGATCAAGGAAAGAAAACAGTTCTTTTAATAGCTGCGAGTCTTGTAGTTTTCCAGACCACGTATTTTTAGTCTTATTATTCCACACGCTGGGAAAAATCACCAAACTAAGCAACACATAATGACACATGCAAGTGCCTTTAGCCCGGTTTGCTAATTAATCATCAAGACATGCCACGCTGAGAGAACCAGCTGGGACCAGGAGCCAGCTGTTCGTCAAGGGATATAAATAAATACAAAACAGGAAGTGGTGGAAAATAATCGGATCGGAGGCTGAGCAGCGGGAGACCTTTCTGAATCCACGACAGCAGCATCCTCTCCCTGCAGTTCGATTCTTAAGCCGCTCTAATGCTGTTGTTCACGCGTCCAAACGGTTTACGGAGGATTGGATTTATGATCTGAGTGAGCGACTTTCACAGATCGATAAACAGTGTGATTTAGAGAACGGAGATGAATGCAGAGTCAATAGGAATCACATTGTTTAACTGTTTATCATGGGGAATGAGATGTCGAAGTCGCCCAGAGGGAATCATTTAATTGTCCGTTTGTTGCCAGACTTTGGACTAATTGAATCAAGCCTCAGAAGAACAAAAGTCCTTTAAAAAGTTATAGAAAATTGTGAAACTAATCAAAAATAGTTTATACATCTGTGACAGCCTTGTGTTTATATATTGATTTATGTACTGTATAAAGTAAAGAAACTTCTGATCTACCGATTAACAACAATTAACAATTAAATGATTAAAAACAATTTCATTTCTTCTTCCAAAGTCTGGCTTCTGATCCATGTTTTTACTGATTATTTCTAATGAAAGTCGTTGAAAAACAATGTAAGCGCCGAACCCTTAAGTAGTGATGGAAGAAAAAAGTCATTTTTTGATGAATTCCTTTTGAGCAAGAAAAGCCAAAGTAATCCTTTCCAGTTCAAAATGGCACATAATTCACTTTATGTCCCTAGTCAAAGATTTTTAATGAAAATCTTAAATTATAGGACTATCCATCTGGTATAGCCAGGTTAGGTTAGCTGTGGAGCTCCTAATTCAAAAAGCACACCTAAATAATTGGTGATGTGTAAGTGTATTCTTTCTGCATTCATTTTTTACTGTTGTTTTCGTTAGGGGTCCGGGATGACTGGAGCCTATCCAGTGACTATGGGCCTTAGGCGGGGGAACACCCTGGACAGTGGCCAACTCGTTGCAGGTTAGACTGACAAATATTCACTCTCTCATTCACTAAAGTTTGCCACACACTACAGTTGTGTCTAATTAGAATGCGAGGCTTGCCCCACACACTACATGACTGAGACCACACACTACACAACACTACACAACTAGACTGGCAACTGAAAACGGATTACTCTATCAGCAGAACAATTAATAATCAACAAAACAACAATGCAATACAGTTTAAAAAAAAGTTGAGTTTAGTTTAGAGGAGCGTCATAAATGGTGAACAGCACCGGAGCGTGGCAAAAATCTGTCTAAAAGTTCCAACATGTTTAAAAACCTGCGACTGGAGTCTAGTCTAGTCTAGACCTGCACAAACTACACGATTGGAACGTGAGTTGAGTTGCAGACACCCACACACTCATGAGTGACACAACTGTGACTTGCTTCGACTAATCTCGACTAGGCGTGACTAAGTGCGACTGAAAATAACATGGGAAAATGAACAAACAGTCGTGTAGTGTGTGGCAGCTTAAGGGAAATTACTGCGATGCCCTAAACATGCAGGATTTTGGAGGGATTGTGAGATGATGATATGGTTCGACCCACGACCTCCTTATTGGGAAGCCAGAGCTCTAACCAGTCTACTACACCCCATGGTATCATGTCTCGTTATTTATTGTACTTAGCACATTTTTATGAAAGGGGGGGGTGCTTTGGATCAACATCCAGTAAAATAAGGCTTTATTTGTCCAATTTAAGACACAACCAGGATATTGACTGGAATATTATCATGTGACTGGATCAATGCCAATATTTGATCAGATTATTAGATCGGTTCATTACTAAATGGATACAAGACAACCATAACAATACAATAAAACTTTAGTGTTGATGGGGCAATCATCTGCAGGACCAGGGCAGCTGCAGAGCCACCTAGTGTGGAGAATGAATGAATAATGACCTGCAGTGAAATCAAAATCAAACTGCTTAGACTTTCTGTAAACTAAAACAGCTCAATAACATTTACAGAATTCTCCACAAAAATGTAATCCTCTCTCTCTCTCTTCTCAGTCTTAAAATACTTTCCAGAGCCTGTGTGATGTATTTTCGGTGTTGGTTGTAGGTTGTAGGTCGGCTCATCTGTCACTTTTTATACACTTCTCAGCCTCAGTCTCCCTGTGTGCTTTTTCTGCATAAGAAATGTGTCATCTTTGTTTATTCACTCAAAACAATGTGCTTTTTCTCCAGCATGTGCATCTATGTGACGTGGGATTGTATTTACCCAAAGACTCACAGCTCATTTACAATAGTCACAACATAATATCTGTATCTGTAGGAAATGCTTTTCTCAGCACAAAGTCGTTCCATTGGACACAAGGACACGAGGGTAATGCTGTTACGCTCTGTGCATCCAATATATAGTGCACATTACTGAATAAACAGTGCAAATGAATGTTCTTTATATAAATGTGTCTGAGATAGATGACTTCATAAAGCCTTTTCCACTGCTCTCTTTTTGCTCAGATTCCCATAGCAAACTTGAACCAGTGACCCTACACTCTGTATTAGTCTGTATGGCACCTTTAGTGATGATTTCTTGGTGAAACAGACTCTATTAACTATGCTTGAAGTGTCTGTTTTATCAGACCAAAATTGTGTGTATTTTGCAGATTTAGTAGAAAAGAATAAACAGTACGCTGCAAGTGCAAACAGCAGGTGTGAATATAAATGACTGAGATGGTCACTTGAGAGAGAGAGGAGAAGGAGAGAGAGAAAGACAGAGAGAGAGAGAGGAGAGAAAGAAAGAGAGAGATAGAGGGGGTAGGAACAGGGAGAGAAAGAGTTAAAGAGAAAGAGCAAAAGTGACAGAGAGAGTTAAACAAAAAATTGAAAGGGAGAGAGGAGACAGATGAAGAGTGAGAGAAAGGGCAAGAGACGTAGAGCGACAGAGATATAAAAGGGAAGAAAGAGAGAGAGAGAAGAGATAGAAAAGAGAGACAGAGGCACAGGGAAAGAGCTCAAAGACAGAAGAAACAGAGAGAGAGAGAGAGAGGAGAGAGAGAGAGAGAGGCAAAAAAGATGAGAGAATCTTGTCATTTTCACAACAGCCAGGCTCAAAGTTGCGAGTGTGTTCACCACGTACATCGAGCCAGACTCTGCAGGACGTCCTGATGTTGAACAGCAGGAGACTGAGAACCAAATGAGTCCAATAGTTCAAGACAGGATACAACAGATCAAAGGAATTTGTGGTTTTAAGAATGTGCCTAAAGTCACTTATAACTAGCTCTGACCTTCAAAGAGACTCAACTCAGCATAAGTAAATGACCACTTTACATTTTGTTCACCATATTTCTTTTTTTGAAATTTTCAGTCCATGCTAGGTACAGTATTTGCATCTTTTCAGGTTATAATCTTTAAACTGTGCTCACAGCAGCGGCCAATGATATTTCTAGTTTATCACACTGTTCTGTCTGATTACAAACACCTGCTGCTGGTATTTGTTCTGACCAATCACACTGCTCCTTACACTTCAGACTCCGCCCTTAAACACTGCATTTTAAGATTCATAGACAAGTTAGGTGAAGTTACAGTCTGGGGTTTGGTGTTACTGGCCACTGCTTTAACACTCGCTCCACTGGCAGCTCAGCAAATATGCTTTTAGTGACTGAGAACAGGGCACTCTGGACCGGACATGGGAGTGCTGCTTTGTGTTTGGGAATAAGACTTAGCAGTTTCCATCAGTCTGGGTGCATTGATTTATTTACTTGTCAAAACCATTTTTGTTAAAAGTGGAGCTGATTTTCACACTGCAAACACAATTTAGGTTTTAAATGTGACTACGTCTGCTCTTAAATCCTTCAACACATGATTAATATCAACTTGTGTTCATTTTTAGTTGCAGTTATGGCTCAAAAACACTTCTTCAAAAACAGCAAAGTGAACCTGGAGAGGACCATCCAAGTACAGCCAATCAGAGGGCAGAATGTTGGTGAAGATTGGGTTTAGATTTAAGAGTCAATCTTTTAGTTAAGATTACAGATTTGGGACACTAGTTACAGTTAACCTGGGCAGCCAGATGAATTATCTCACGGTATTAGTGAGTTTACAAATTCAAGTCAATCCATCTGGCCTTCGAGATCTCAATTGGTTTACACGTTGCAGCAGGAATGGTTTAGGGAAGTTGGTTGCCATGACGACAGGAAGTACTGCCTGAATCAAACAAAACAATGATGGCAGATCCCATAGATGTACATGTTTCTGCGCCATTTGATTCTGTTTAAGCAGAAACTCAGAGTATTTTGTTTTTGAAAGAAGAGTAGGGAGGTATGTGTGACACCTCTATCTAGTGGGGCATTGGATATACTGTATTAGATCGATTCAACATGCAAAGTGCTTGGTAAATTCTTATAAATAGTCAGTATATTTTACTGAAAAGTGCAGTCTAAACTACACTTTCTCTAGTCCATTACGCTGCTCCACACAGCTCTTGGAGCTGTGCATGTCTTCTCTTAAGCTAATGCAGCCATAATTGTAAATATTGTATTGTTCACCCATCCCAGACGCACTGCTTTGCTCTGAACACGACTTCAGTAAACAATGACAGTAATGGGCAGTGTTGTTTTTATAGAATAAGCACTTTTTATCCACACTTTTAACAGAGTAACGAGTCAAAAACTGCAATAAAACCAAGCTCTCGGCCTCCGCTGCAGAAGCCCCAACTGACAATTGGCCATAATAGATTTTAGCAGCTCCCCATCCTGAGCCTTTCCCAGAAGCCTGCCCTCAATCCGACACACTTTACACGCTATTACACGCTGCGTCTTTTCAATTTCCTCCTACAGTAAAGTCCTCGTTCACTAACTCATCAAAGTGGGCTCGATATAATGAAGCAAGCTGCAACAATCCGCTTGACTTATGCTCTCTGTCAACATAATAGCATTGTGAGTTGACACAAAATAAGCTGTTGGTTTGTTGACGTGCGGCTGTGCTAAATAAGAATTGACTTACTAAGAATAGTCGGCTGAACATGAAAAGTAGGCTTGGCTAATCAACAAAGGTGAAACTCATTAATTAAAGTAAATGAAATGTTAAAACAGTCACCAAAGAAGAAGTTATAGGTGCTGAAAAAGGTTCTGACTTCATGGACTTTTCCAAATGAATGTAAACACAAAGGCACCCACAGTTTTGTCTGATTGATTTATGTAAAATGTGTGCGTTTGTGTTCCTCATCACACTGCTGTCTTTAGTTTTCCTATTAGTTGCTTCCACGTGACATTACAACTTTCTACAAGCCAATAATAATTAGCATAGATGGATACATTTAATATTGTTTAAATGCAAGTTGGCTACTTCCTTTCTTTTAAATCCGTCAACAGAGTGGTTAGAGCTTTGGCTTCCCAATAAAGAGGTCGTAGGTTCGACTCCTGGATCGGACCATATCAACATCTCACGATCTCTCTGGGTGGAGTTTGCATGTTCTCCCCGTGTCACCGTGGGTTTCCTCCAGGTACTCCGGTGTCCTCCCACCTCCAAAAACATGCATTTTTTAGGTTAATTGGGCATCACTGTAAATTTCCCTTAGTGAATGAATGAGAGAGTGAATGGTTGTCTGTCTAACCCTGCCACAAGTTGGCCACTGTCCAGGGTGTTCCCCACCTAAGGCCCAAAGTCGCTATAGGCTCCAGTCACCCCCGACACCTAAGGGGATTACGCGGTAGAAAATAAATGAATCAATGTACGTTTTTGTTGTATTACAAAGTCACCAATTTGTGAAGCTTTAGATATGTCATGGCAATAGGAAAAACAGACTCCTGCCCACCCTTTAGAACAGGGCTATTCAACTGTGTTTTCTAAAGGGCCAGATATTTTGGGCAGGCACTGACTTCTGGGCTAAAGGTGTATTATTTTTTAGGGGGGGTCGCACAAAACATTTCTAGCATTAGATTTGTATTGACATTGTAAAATAACCTATTGATCTTTATTTAACCAGGAAAGTTCCACTGAGATTCAAAATCTCTTTTGCAGGGGAGTCATGGGGTAAGGGAGGCATTAATGGGCATGTTTTTAGAGGTAGGGGAAACTGGACTACCCGAACGAAACTTACGCAGATCAGACACGGGTAGAACATGCAAATTCCAAGGCCCTAGGCTGACTGGGAATTGAGCACAGGATCTTTTTGCTATGAGGCCAGAGAGCCACCGTGTCACCCTAATTGTTAGATTTTTGTGAAAAGATAAAAGACGTTTGGAGACTGAAGCACGGCTAGAATAAGACTATAGATAACAGGACTGACCCCGAATCATACTAAAAAATAAGAACAAATGTATTTTTCTAATGCTTGGTGGGTCAGTTGTGGGCCTGTCTTGATTGTTTGGAGGTCCTGATTTGGCCTTCAGGCTTTTGTTGAATATATTGGAGTGAAAAAGGCTTAAAACGTGCTTATATTTCTGACATTTTCTTTGGAGACTGAGCTGTAAACAATAATACAAACAAGCCCATTGACTTCCTGTTCAAAAATGCAGACATTTTAAGTTCTATCTTAGAGACAGTTCAAAGTAACAAGCAACATATTGTCATTTGCATGTTATTATTGTTGAAAAATGGTTAAAAATCATTGTAAAACTACATTCATCACTCAAAATCTCAATGTTTTACTGTCAAAGTATCACAACCAAGTGCATGCATGAATAAGACCTTTGCCGTGCTGTGCTAAAACTATTAAAAACTGATTATTATACAGTGAAAAAGCTGCCACTCCACCATCTCTGTGTACAAGACAAAAACTTAAATACTGCAGATGAGACTTCAGAAATGCAAGCTCATTTGGTTTGGTTCAGTCAAGTCACGCCAACAGTTATGATAATAGGATCTCCTCTCTACTCTGGTCATGGACTGCTCTTCGCTGTGATACCATCAGGCCAATTATAATTTCCAGAAACGGGAAAAACAGTGACGTCGAATCAGAAAAGGAACAGAAAGTTTCCACAAAGTGCACGCGGGGTTACAAGTAATCCAAATTAGCATTGTAATAGCCTACATAATGACTTCTCCCTTGACTTTAGGCTGCTTTCTGTGCCCAGACTCAAATGTGTTAATATGGTGACAAGCTAAAGCTGTGAAATAATGTGTGTCTATGGGGATCACAAAGACATTAAGATCACAACATTAAACTCTGGTAATTAGCCCGGATCTCTTCTTTGGCAGCAATTTATTCAAGTTTCAAATTGTAAATGATTGTAAATCTCCCAAAGCCTTTTGTCTTAAATCCGCTGTGACAGTAAGTAGTTGACTGATGCCACCAGTAATAGCCTTAATAGAGTCTGCCATCTTAGATTTCCTGACGTAGAAGCTTGTTAGCCAATTATGCTACGAAGAATTTATGTCTTACAGTTACAGTGCAAGTCAAATAGTCATAACTTTATTCTGCAGCCTCATGGAAAGAGTTACAGAAGCTATGTGAGCACACGAGGGAATGAGACTTTACAATAAGTCTGTGTGAGGCAAGATGTGGTCTTTAAAGCACAATTATCAATTGTTTTATTTGCGACCCCCAAAAAATGATGATCTACATTTATTACTACATTTGAAACAAATCAGCTTTAACATAATTTATGTTATATTTCAACAGAGATTTACGGAAATGCGTATCTATACAAGGACAGGTTAATGAGGTCATGAATGCCATGAAGGGCTAAGTTTAGGTTGGAAGCTTAAAAATTAGTTAGTGAGAATGTGGATTTCATTAATGTTCATTTACGTATAATAACACATCTTTACATCCACCAAAGAAATTAACTGGGGCAGCAATGCACATCCCAGACAAGCAATACAATAAAATAATATAATGTATAGTATGCATATGCATTTCCGATTAAAGATCTAAATATTTCATTTATTATAAGAGGAACCCCTACCACTGCGGTAAATGGGACAAATGAAAAAACTTTCTGCTTTTCTGAGTTTGTAGCCATGATTTAGAGGCAAAACTTTTGTTTTTGCAAAGTAATAAATTCTTGTCGTTAGCTGACAGCAGAGCTGGTTAGTGTTGTTGCTACAGCTTGTGTCAATCAGCTGCAGCTCTTTCTGCTAACCATCTTCTGTATTGATAAACATTTAATCCCTCTAATGTAGTTCCTTGTTCGCCTGACGAAGATCGGTATGGAGTTTGAAAACGCATTATTTCCCTGTTATATTAAAAGATGTTTATTTTTTTACACATCAGACTGCCTCAATTCTCCTTTTTTTTGTTCTGCACCTGAGCACCTGATTCTAACTACATTATGAGACCCTCACTTCTGTTTTATGTTTTCTCGTCTTTGATTTACTCAAAGTTGATTAGAGTAGAGTTCTGCTGATAACAAAACAGTTCTGAAGTTAATGTAGGCCTAAATATTTTTAGAAGGACATCAACTGCAACAAGAAACTTCAACAAGTAAAAATGTTTACGTTGCTACAATAAACATTTGTTTGTCTCTGAGTAACTTTGTGATTACCTAAAGAACTTTTCACAATAAGTGTCTGCCAGCTAATGCAGATGCTTTATTCCTGTTTATTCTTTATGTGATTTAGAAAACTTGCACCCAGCCCTCTCTTTTCTCATTTTTGATGCTGCTGATCTCTGAATCTCTGAAGCTGCGTAGTCGACCTTGGGCACTTCTCAAGTTTCCACCACTGACAGAGACTGGAAACACCGCATGAATACAAACTGTGGGGAATTATGTTTTGCCGTCGAAACTTGAAATTTACAAATAGATTTTGAGGATTCCTGTGCTTGACTTCATTATTAGAAGCATTATTCTTTTGATTAGGTAAAAAATGTTGATGTATAATTTATTTTAAAAAGTGTTTTGAGCAAATGTATTTCGTCAAACAGTGCCAGCTCAGCTCTAGTTAACTCGGCCTGTACGTCGTCTTAGGGACACATTATACAGGACACAAGACAATGGAAGTAGAGACAGACTGGACTTGAATACAAACACAATCACAATGTTCGGGACTTGTCAATACACGATTGGAAACAGTTTTGTTTGACCTGTTCTTTGATTCTTCAGCTAAACCGTTTTCATTCTGTGTTTTGTTCTCTGTGACGTAAAGTTGTGTCACTTTAAATGCAAATGTCAAATATGTTTATTGTTAGAAAGAACCAAAAGTGATCATTTGAGCTAATCTTTATTAAAGTTAGTCCTCTTTACATCTGAAATCAGACTTTATTCCAATTTTATACTATTTATCAACAGTTTAATTTACTTTGAACAAGAATTTGATGTGGGTAGACACATTGCACTCAAGAGTTACGTCAATAATGATCTTTACTCCAATTAGTGATTCAAGAAATTACTCAACAAGAGTAAAAAAGAATTGGTCAAAGGCTTGTCCTAAGTAGGGTTACTATTAGCTTTATCTGCCCACCACTTTACTCAGCAGTGCACTTCCTGTTCCTGTATAACATAGTGCATTTTTCCACTAAAAGAACTCTTTTCAGTTGTTTGTCCTTTTTTTTTTTAGCTCCTTTTGGGTGTGTTTACCCAGAGCTGGAACTATGGCTGGGGCCACACTTTACAGACTTTTTAGCTTCTGCTTTGGGGCAGGTACTTTCCAGTCAGACCTGAAACTTTTTGGTGACACAATCACATTTACCACACTAACTTTGTTTGGAAAAATGTTTTAAACATTTTCACATTTAGGCAAACTTTCCCAATCATTAAGAAAACTGACTTAAAAGCAGTAACTAACAAAATGTATTTATTTATGTTGTAAACAGTAACTTAACTATTATTAGAAATGACAGTGCATAATTTTGTTTTATTGTTAATTTCAGTGATGTTTTTAGGTTTTGTAGATCAACTTTTTTTTCTAACGTCATTTATTTAAACATTCTAGACTTTACAGATGCTAATGCTAAAGCCAGTTAGACAACTTTAAGAAACTGTTGCTGTGTGAACCGACATGCGAACAGGGTAGTTCTGACTAAACTGGGGCTGAAAGAATGTTGGGACTAGTTCATGGTACTTTCATGTGCGATAAAGCCTATAGCCTGTCTTCTTACAAGGCCATCTATGCATAGATTTAACAACATTCTACAAATATCTCATTTAATAATTTAGGCTAAGGCTAATCACAGCCAAACCAAGAAAATAGGGCCAGAAAAGGTGAATAGCAACATCAGCTCTTGTGTGAAAGTATTTGAGAACGCTCAGATTAAAAAAAAGAAAGTTCTAATCTGGCAATAACAGGTTTGTGTTCGGATGAAAGTGTTGATGAACAAATAGTTAATATCATAATTTTGAGAGCTCGATTTTCACGATTCATGTACAATGTTATTTTCTTGTTGTCTTTGAGGTAATCAGCGCTTTTTTTCACATCACTGATGATTGGCTAAAGCAATAAGAGAAAAAAGTGGTAAATATATCTTCTTGAACAGACAGAGATTATGCAACAAAAAAACATTACAGTCCATTAACAAATTCAACCCACCACAAGTCTGAGTACTGGGTTTGTAACTGACATGTAAAAAGAGAAAATTGGGTAAACAATGGTAGAAAAACAGATTAACAAGACTCTTCTCTCACAGTTTTCACAGACACTGAGATCACATTATTACCTTTTTCTTCCAAAAAATATGTTTTTTTGTTGCAGATAACATGTCCTAAAGTATCGTTAGCAAACAAGCCACTGCCATGACAACAAAGAAATACAGTGTTTGCCTGTAGTTTTGACACTCATTCTAAACATTTTTCAAATAAAACAATGTCCATGCATAACGAGCTTGACTTTATTCTGCTAACTGTTTTTATAATATAGTAAGTTGCTCAGTACCAGACTCTTGTCCCTGAAAACTCTTGAAAAGAGCACATTTGAAACATGCCTGTGCTGTGCTGCTTCTGTTCACTTCAACACTGAGAAGAAATGACTGTAGTTTTGCAAAATGGAAAGACAAACGCCTCAAGCTTTTAGCAAAATTGACTTCCATTAACTTGGACGGTTGGACCTTCACGAAACTCTTCACAAAGCTGGCTGTGTTCCTTTAAGAAAATGTGCAACAATGGCAAGGTGACTTTTAGCTTGAGAAAGTGTACAATGGCTGAGCACATAAGAGAAGCCAGGCACCGCTGAGCAAATGTCAAACGTGTATTTGGAGCATGAATGAGCGCTCCTTTATAATGGAAATCAATTAAGTGCTCTACAAATATAGTATTTGTCCTTCAAAGCTGCCCTGGTAAAACACAGCTCACAGAGAAATGTGTAAAGACTTATTCTTTCTGCCAATTACACAGGTTGTACTTATCTGACATGGTAAAACGAATGAAACGCTTTTCATAAATATGTCTGTTGTGCAGAAATTATACTTTAAATGAAATGATGCAGTAAAAATGTATTTGTCTGTGTCTCTATGCAAACACCACAACTGTCAAACTGACCTTTGTAAATGGAGATACTGTATGATTATTTTTTTAGATGTTTATTTGATAAACACCAATAAATGTGGAGTATATGTCTGGGATGAGGAGAGGCCAACATCCACATTTTTCAACTGTCATCCTTGAAGAGCCACCATGAGTCAACCTACTGCCACCACCAGGGGCAGTAGGTTGACTTATTGAATTACAAAGAAGCACAAGCTGTAAGCCCTCCATTAAAAATGTGTTTCTATAAAACATGGGGGGTGTAGGGGAATTCTCCCCAGGAGAATATTTTTTTAATTTCTGTGCGATTTTCGCCTATAGGTGTGTTTTAGATGCTTAATTTTACCACAATTAAAAAGACTAAGTCAGTAAATTAAAAAGCTCCTCTCCATAGAGGTCAGATTTAGGGGGCCCCGCCCCAGATGCCCCCTGTAAAACTGGGCTTTAGGAGTATCAGTCAGACTCAGAATTGTCATGTCTGATCAGAGCAGAGAAAACACTGCTGCACACATTTTCGCATGTTTTATTTCGTTGTACACTTTGAACCTTTTGGCTCTGAGAAATAATGCCATCTGCTTCAGCATGTCATTTCTCTTCTGCCATGTTTAGAATCTAGATTAACCAATGGTCAATAAGTATTATTTATACTGTATGTTTGGGGGTGACTGAGCCTTTTCTGCAGAGTTTTTGAATGATCTTAGTCATATTACAGATATATTGGGCTACATAGTAAATTACATTCATCACAATGTATATCAAAGTCAGTATTGAGCATCAATCTTTTTCATAAAACTGAGTTTGACATGAGCATAGTCCCACTAAACACATGATGAGAGCAGGACAACCTCAACACTGCTCTCATGTTTGTTCTAAAGAAGTTATTAGCCCTCAATCTTAGGTGTAAATGCAGTCTTCTCTCTGTGAGGCGAGCGGCCCCAAACGTGGCGTGAATAAATTTGTGTTTTGTTTCTGAGTGTGAATAAAGAAGAGCCTTTGAAGACGTGGCCTCCTCCTGCGCTCAGCCTTTGTACAAAAACAAGCGCAGACAGAGAGACAGGAGGAAGAAAGATCAATGGAAGTGTGGCCCGCTTGAGGAAATGCTTGTTTGGTTTGACACGCACGCACGCCTGCAGAAGAGAAGAGCAGCTTCACGGACACCTTCTTTTAGCCTGCGGATTCAAACGGGACGGGGCACCAGCTGACGAAATGAGAGAGGACAGAGCCAGTGTGTCCCAGGGAAGCTCCAGACGGCAGAGATACTACACATAGTAATACATGAACCTGAAATATGTACTTGTTTGAAACGTATATTATTTTACACACTGCTGATTAAGTGTAAGCTATATAATGAGTAATATACAAGCTTCATAACGTGTTTTAATTTCCTGCTACTTGTGCAAGAACTTTTGTTTATTTTGTTTAAGGCTGTGTCTAGTAAATGTTCACACTATTCCCTATCAAGTCAAGTAGTTCGGCAAATGATTTTAGATCATATACGCATAACATTATTACACAAGTTTTACTTTAATACATGCCTATTTCTTTTGCAAATGTGCCTTAAGATGCCTCATTGTGTCCAATTCTAAACTGATAATGGCTAATGTTTCATAAAGACATCTAACTGTACTCTATTTAACTTCAGTTTCATCGTAAATAGTAGCTCACCACTAAATTTGTTTTGCAAAAGCAGCTCTCCTATCGAAAAAGGTTTAGATATCATTTAGATATAGACCACAATGTATTGTGAACAACAGGACTAAATGAAGCATGGCATAAAGCATGACGTAGCTTAAACTCATTTCTTGTAGGGTAAGCTGTAAAATATGCCATTAAAAGAAAAAAAAAAGTCAGTTCAATGTCTTATGATGTGAAAATAACATTAAATAAAATGTATGTGTTGATTATTAGTCCATAAATGTGCATGTGACAGATTTGATTAATATTTTTTAATGAAACTGATGTTCTATATCATCATCATCAGGGGTCACAAGACGTGTGGTGAAGAGAATGAAGTGTCAGCATTCAAATGACTTCAGAGCAACTGCCCACAACAAACCAATATCTAAGGAAACATCACTGTAACCTTGTTTTCTGGACAATCAGTGTCAGGTAGAACAATTTAGTAACTGCTCGGCCTGGTTAGAACCAGAGCCAACCTGGTACTAAAAAAGTACCTGGTACCAGATAGAAAAGGCTAGTGGAAACAGAGCCAAGTAGAGTAGAGCTGATACTAACAGGGCTAGTGGAAACGCCTCGTTTCAATAGTTGTCCCATGTTGAATCCCAATATATGCAATCTACGTGAACCTAGATTTCCCCATGGAGACGAGTGACGGTATCAGGTGAGAAACCAGAAAAGTTAAACAGTGCACTTTTAGATATACAGTATCTTCATAACAAACAAGTGAAGCCACAAAGCAAAGCTACAAGCAATAAACTAAACAGTAGCAGTCAAAATAAAATCATTGCAAGTTCAGCGTAATGTACAGTGCAACATTCTAAGCAAAAATGAACATATCGGTGCACATACAGCTTTTCCGTCACAACTGCGTCTAGATGTGAACTCTCTGAACAGTTCGAGAGACACTTCTGCTTTAAGAGAAAATTCCCTCTTAAATCCTTTAGACTTTCTGAAGCTGCAGTTAAAATCAGTGTGAGCAGGACCGGCCTCTCTCCTTCCCTAAGCTCTAAAGCAGATCAGATTTACAGTTTAGTCTCAGATTCCTGCCTGTACGTAACAGACAAAGTCAAATGTAAAGTATGATTTACAGCACATTGTTCACATAAGTGTTTGTGAAATTCCTCTCGGCGTTCAGAGGATGTCTCTACTTGTACAGTCAACCCTGTTTTATTCATTTACAATCCTCTTTAGGAATGTGAAAGAGGTTGTGTTGAACCAAGCTCATTTTCAAGCTATGAAAAATATTGTTTAAATCTTTCTACCTCCTTTCTCATTCTCACAAAACCTTTGGCACATTACAAGTTTTCACATACAGTACATCTCCTTGTCCAATAAGAAGACCTAATTTAAACATGAGACAAGCTACGACATAGGATGGGAAAATGTATTTTCGCCAAGTTGGACTAAGAGTTGTATTTTTTCTGTTTTACTTGTTTTAAAGTCTCATCCATGTCCATGTTTATTGTAGTTCTCATGCTGGTTTTAATGTCTGGTCTGGATCTTGATTTTATAGCTTTATTGACATGAGTTGGCCACAAGTCATTTGATTGCACGTTAATGCAATCAACATGGTGTCAAATTATATTCTTTTGATTGACTAGACAATATAATATAATTGTGGGCATTGGGCTTTGATAACTGGCCACGGTTCATTACTTTATTTTTGTTCATTTTTCCGTTGTCTTTTACTTATTAGTTTATGAAGTTGTGCTCTTACATAAGCTTGATGAGGAGGAAAGCAACATTGACAAAGTTACTAGTGGTAGGAGAAAGTGGGGCACTCAGAGGAAGCTAATGCAGACACGAAGAGAACTTGCAAACTTCACACAGAATACCACATTTTCAGAACATCCAACTAGATGCATGTGTTTTTCTAAGGTTTTTGCAAGAGTCAAGAAGTCAAATTTAGGATTTTTTAAGATCACAAAAACATAAGACCTATAGTGAGTTGTGACTGATATTATTTCACAATGCAGCTTCTGGTCCGTAGAGACTCTTAGAATAGAATTTTATATTTTGATACACATCCAAAATCCAATGAATTAACAAAAAAGAACGCAATTCATACAGCAACCTAACATTCCATCAACCAAGTAACAGTTGAAGAAATACCCCAGTTGTATTATTTTAGTGAGAATATTTCGACAAAGCTGCAGCAGGGTGGAAAAGATTGTAAAAAAAAACTGTGCAAACATTTTTTAGACCTACTTTGATAAACTGAAGACTTTTTAAAGCCTTAAATTCAACCTATACAAGACTTTATTGGACTTTTAAGATGCAGCAGAAACCCTAAAATAAGTTTGTTAATGGTGTTGGATGGTAATAGTATAGGCATGCGTACGGGTGAAGTAAGTGTATAGTCTCTGTCGGTCCAGAATAATAGACACTGATAAGTTGCTCAGTTTTTTGTCTGGCCGACCCTTTGGCCCCAAACCTCCGCCTGCTCCACGGGACAGATAACCTCCTGGTGCCGACTATCTCTGATACAAGTGTAACTGTCAGACACAGGCCTGGCTCGGCTCAGATCAGGGCAGAGGCCATGTGAAAACTGCAGCGTGTGTCTGTCAAAACCACATCACGGCTACATGACTGAAGGGCCTGTGTCATGCTCACTTTGTTATTCAACCTAAAACACACTGTTCCTCCTTGTGATGTCATCAGGTATTAATAAGTACAACTTTCATGGAGAAAGTCCTGTTGGAAACTTAATTTTTTACCTCTTTTAAGACATTTTCTGAGGATAAAAGTCAGAACAAAGAGTAAATGGAAGTTGCTGGTGTGAAGTTATGTCAGAAAATTAAAAGTTAAGTTCTGTAGCTGTGAAAACAAACCAGACTGTGCTAGTTGTGTTTCTTTTCATGTTCGTGTTGCAGCCAGCCACGAGAAAGGTAAATACAGTCTTAAAATAAAAGTAAAATGTACATGAGACATACCTGTTACATGCAAAAGTAATATAACAGACAAACTGCATACATATTTTGTACTACAATGCTCTGATCAAGTATAAACATTTCCCTTTGACTGACTTGAATAAACAAACAAATTGCTATAGTTTTTATCTCGTTGTACTATTTGCAGAGTTACTTGTGCATCACCAGAGCCAGATTGAACAAAGTGACAAGATTAGATTTTCAATGTCTCATCACATCAGCGTCAGTTTTCTACAAATTAAGAAGCAGCGGCTCGGAAATGAAAGTTTAACAAAGATAACATTCACACTAGACAATAAAGGTTATGCAGACGACATCACAGCTTTCTAAATGTCAGCAGTGAGTGGCAAACGTGAATGAGAGTCAATGGAGACGAATTACAATTTCTAGTGTAAGAGCTCAATACACTATTAATTGGAAAAAGCAGCTGCAGAATAAAAATAAATACAAACTACTGCTAAATCTGTACTTTGTATGCAAAAATCAGGTAAACAGTGGCAGAAAATCAGAAAAACTACAGCACTACTTTTGCTTCTTTCACTTTTCTCACTGACACAGACTTCAGGATCGCATATAGTTCAACTCATAAACTTTGTACGCTTGTCCAACAATAAAAAGATCCCGTATCTCCAACTCCCGTTAGCAATCATGCGAGCAAGGGTGTACACTGTTGCCATGACAACAGAAGGTAAGGTAAGGTAAGGTAAGGTAAGGTATACTTTATTGTCCCCGTAGGGAAATTTGTCCTCTGCATTTGACCCATCCTTCAATGCCTCTGGGGCATCTCCTCAGGAGCAGTGATCGCCACAGTGCAGCGCTCGGGGACCCATCTCCAGATGTTGTTGCTAGGCTTGGTCAGGACTACCGTAGCTGGAGGATATTACCCTAACGTGCATGTTATTGGTTGATGGGGGAAACCGGAGTGCCCGGAGGAAACCCACCCAGACACGGGAAGAAACATGCAAACTCCACACAGAAAGGCCCGGCCCGTGCGGGAATCGAACCCGCGACCTTCTTGCTGTGAGGCAAGAGCGCTAACCGCTCAGCCACCGTGTCGCAAAAGCTATTTGATTTGATTTCTACCAAGGAAATGCTCTTTGGAGGAAAAAGGAAGCAAAAAAATGACCCTTTTCATGCTGTTTCCTCCTACATCTAAAAACATGTCCAATGTGCCTCCCCTCCCCAGGACTACAGATGTAAATTAGGTGTAAGCTAGAATCTGGTGCAAGCATTTGTGCTTAATGCAAAATCGTACATTGTCCTTAATAAATATTCCTATGTTCCTAATCTAGATTTAAAGTGACACTTTTTGGGGGTAAAAAGTCAAATGCAATTTTACTGAAACAGAAAGTTAAAACATAAGTTTAGGGCATTTTAAATTGATATACTGGTTTCATGCTTCACTGTGGAATATTTTAGTTACAGGAACAAGATTTTCATGGAAACAAGCAAGAGGAGGCCCTCCTCTGACAAAAAAAGGCAGTTTTAGTGAGAAAGTAAGCCTGATCAGATTAAAGATACCGTGATTTTCGCCCTATTGAGCGTACCTGAATATAAGCCGCACCAACTACATTTAAATAAGAAAAGTAAAAAAGTGCATACATAGGCCGCACTTGTTAATAGTAAGTCTATGAGAATCTATAATTTTGCTGCATTGCCTTATAAGCCGCAGAGTTCAAAGTTTCTGAAAAAAGTAGCGGCTTATAGGCCAGAAATTACGGTATATGTATATTTTTTTATCACGTTGTAAATCTAATAAAAACATCCAAGTAAAAAAAACAAATTGCTCAAGTCTGTTTTTTGGCTAAAAAGCTTCATGATCTACCTTTAATTTTATTAGGCTAACTATGTTAAAATAACGGAACCAGCAAAAACATTCTGCATGGCATTTAATGTTTTTATTCATATATTTTTTATTATTATTATTATTATTATTATTATTATTATTATTATTATTATTATTATTATTATTATTATTATTATTATTATTATTATTATTATTTTATCAAACTGTCTACTTTATTTTTAAATTAATACATTTGTTAGCGCTAAAAATATGCACTTTATATTCACTTCGTCGTTCTCTGGTGAAGTATTTATCTCATATGTGAAGATCTGAACTTGCTGTCAGTGATGATCTAGTTGAAATCCACTCTCTGCTTTGAGATTTTTAAATATCGATTCATTTTAGTGCATTTCTGGAAAGGAAAAGACCCCATAAGGAATGAATGGAACGAGAAGAAACTCAGAACAGGCCCTAGCACTGTGAAGAGTCCATTTCATCAGGTGTTCTTATCATAATTTTGTCACTAAATCAAAATGTTAGGAAGTTTTTTTTTTTCAAATAAAAGAATGTCTTCTCATGACCTCTGTTGAAGGATTTGTGCATCAGTTCTTTGACTTTGTGGCGAGTTCTTGTGTGGTATAATCAGTTATCGACGGACAGGTTTTGATGGACAGGCAGTGACCCTGAAGCGGGAGCGAGGGAAGAGTGTCCTAATCTCACACGACATGGAGCAGGAGATGTGTCCGATGTGTCTGAGATGGGAGCAAGATTAAAGCCGCTCTGAGATCCGCTGAGTGCTGCTTTAAAGATGCCATGTGGATGACAGCTCAAGGCTTTTAGGGCTGGTGCTGCTGATCATAGTCACATACTGTAGAGCTGGGGATACATGGTTAAGTAATAATCACATTTTCCCTCTTGTGATTAAACTAAAATTTCCAGATCAATTGTAATTGGTCTATCAAAAACAAAACAAAAGTTGCTTTCAGTATTATTCGCTGTAGAGATTTACAATGATGCTTCATATATGTATTGTTACATTTTCAAACTGATTTTGGTGGGCTTTCAGAGTCATTTTTATGTCTGCATAGACAGTGCATCTTAACCTATCCCAAGCTCCAGACCTAAACTTACTCATTTTAGTAACTTGAAGCTTAAACTTATCCGTTTCACCTAAAGAAAATGTCCCCACATGGCTTCAATCAAAACTAATTTTTACGCTGTGAATTCTCATGTAATTTTTACGCTTTTTCATATCATTCTAAATGTATGGCATAACCTAAGTACGCAAAAAAAAGGCCTGAAATCATGGTCATGATACGCTGTGTTTGTGTTGTGGTAAATGTACGCTTTCTTGTTAGGTTGTGTTGGTCATTTACCATAAAATTTTAACATTTATTCTTTTAAAATCCCCAACAACATCTTTGACTAAATACCAACTTTCTTACTTATCTTTAGTTCTATTGCACAGCTTCACAGTTAAAAGAATACTGCATCTAACATCATTAAGTGTCTTGTTGAATCTTTCCTTGATTTTGTTGTATTACTCAGTTCAATTCAATATATTTAGTAGAACCCAATTGCAACAACATTGCTCACTTGGAATGTTTATGGTAAGGCAGGGCTATTCAACAAATTTTTTCCAAGGACCAGATTTTTAGAAAGCCATGGTCAAGGCACATGACCAATGTTGCCAAAATTTAGGGTTGTAAAAAATATCTATTTGTTTAAATAATGTTTGTCACTACTGCTATAGCATCTGTTTGATTTTGATTGATCTAAAAAATGTCCAAACTACACTCAAAAAAAGATATTTTTAAGTACTTGTAGGTTATTTGAATAAAATCAAGATACACTGTATTAGATTTTCAGCAAAGTAATGATGACTTAATGGAGACAAGCAGGTGAGTGACCTTCCACCAAAAAGTTACATAATGCATCACAGCACCATTTTCCATCTTTTTTATCATATTCTTTCCATTATCAATACCCCATAATATTTTATTTGACTCTGAAATGTTATTGGCAAAGCTGAATGTCAAACAAACAAGACATGATAGTGAAAGTCCCCATTTGCTTTGTTTAAAATAATACTACCACTTAATCCATGTTTTCTCTTCACTTAATGTGACTAGTTATTCCTTTATTTTATTCATTTTTAGCTACAAGCATATAGATCAAACAACAGTAACCTACAATGATTTTTTTTTTAACACAAGAACAAAAACACTTAGCTCAGTCTCACTCTTCTTGTTGGTTTGTGCACACATTAGGTTTATTTTGCGTCTCATAAAGCTTCTGAGCTGCAGTGCAACCAAGCAGACATTACATAGACATAATATAATTGTGAATCTACATCATCATTGCTTCCCGTTTCTTTTTCAGCCCACACAGAAAGAGCAGTTTGGAAATGGTTTAGGCATGAACAAACTCCATGGAAGAGATAACGACCTCAAAAGAACCGAGAAAAATGTCATCAAAGTCTAAGAAACAAACAAGATTAACACTTCGTTTTCAGGAAATAGTGGAAAATGGACATAAAGTGATCACAAAAATGTAAGACATTTTGAAGACAGTACTGCAAAAATGGGGATTTAGCAAAAGAAGACTTGATTATAACCAATGATGAGGAAATGTCAATATTTTAATTTGAGAATACACCAAGGTCAGAAATATCCAACTTGAACATTACTAACTTGTATCTAAACCAGTGTTTTTCAACCAGTGTGTCTTGAGATACTGCCAAGTGTGCCTAGAAAAAATTACCAGTTACCAAAATTCAATCTACGAAATAAGAATAAACTGATTTCATTTCATTTTTTGCCATCTTGAAGTATTTGAACTACATTTTAATCAATAATTAAGCAAAAACAAAATCAACATTTGTTAATCTAATGAATCATTTAAAGGTGCACCATCACTTTTCAAATCAAAGGTTCTGGCACTACTTTTACCATGCTCCAAAGTCATATATATATATATATATATATATATATATATATGTATATATACACACATATTTAACATGTTTTTGATCATTTTACTTTTCAAAAAAGCTTACAAAAAATCCTTCTCCATAGATCTGACCACTTGATCACTTGACTTTGCTTCTCTTTACACAAATTGATAATAAGAGGGTCATTCCAAGCTACCAGAAAAGTAGTTTAATATGGTCATATTTGGGTAGGTGTGCCGTGAAAAAAGTTTAACTAAAAAAGTGTATCGTGACTCAAAAAAGTTTTTGAAGCACTGATCTGAACAAAAAAGATGAATATTTATAGAGGGATTTTCGGTCGACGCCACTCTCCGCCATACTGCGCGTGCGTCATACAGAAAGAGCTCATCTCCATTGGTTTACATTGGGAAACTTGTTTGAATTAAACAATGAAACGGGACGACAGCTAGCTGCTTTCATCAGGTATGAACCAGTCTGATAGACGTCTGTCCCCTGAAGCTTGAGACAGCATTTTTCTCGCCGTTTTTCCCACTTAACTGAATGTAACTTCTAAGGGACGTAGGATCGAACGTCATCCATAAATGTTAACTTAGCAGCATAACTTTTGCCATTGACGTTAGTTGACAACGGAGCTTTTTTTACTTGTTTCCACTGTTTGTGTCTATGTGCGGAAGCTCTTTCTATAGCTTTTTGTTGTGGCATTTAAAGGTACACTGTGCAGCTTACTGACAAAAGAATAGACTTGAATAAAAGAGTGTTTTTGTCATTTAGATGTGTTTGAAGCACTAAATACTAATCAAAATGTGTCTTTACTTTGAGTGGGTTTACATGATATCACAAAATGTTCCTTTAGTTTCTGGAATAATGCACTTTGGAACATCAGTTTAACAATATTCCAAAGAATTTAACTTTCTTCTGAATTGTGTAGTTGACTTTTCACCTTTAGAATATTACATAGTGTACATTTTAATCACTCAAGCAAGGCTGACACTTGTTGTTTTTGAAGTGAGAGTACATCAACCGGCTTCCAGTTCACAAGTATATGGGGTTTATCAGTTCAATTGGCATTTTAGCACATTTTTTTAAGACGGAAGAAAGAAAAATCCCTCCATAAATCTTGAGCTAAAAATGGATTAAACCAGGACTAAAACTGGAGCACCAGAACCAGCTCTAAAACATCAGAACGACTAAAGCAGAAACAAACCAGGACTACACCAATCCACTTAATGCTTCCAGTTGTTCCAGGTCTGTGAGATATTCTCACATGTTGGTAAATCACACTGAGGAGACTTGCATCCATGATCAGCTCCTGAGGATAAAGTCGATCCATCTCACCTTCAGGCACACGCTGCTGCTGAGGCAAACAAATCATTTTTCTCAATGACACTGAACAAGGTTATGGGGAAAAGCAGAAGAAGGGAAACTTTAATCTCTTCTATTTCACTTTGCACAGTATTGCAAAATCAGCTGTGATAAAAATGATGCTGTATATTGCATTTTTAAAGGGCTTTTGTTGGATGAGAATCAGCACACTGCATTTTAACTTTTCGATGACACAGTTCTGCTTAAAGACACTTTTTTTTACTTTGAATGATATACTGTAGATGAATAACTATGGAATGTGAATATGACCAATGTATTTATTTTGTGTGAAGGAAGTAACTGTCAGTGATAGGCATCCTCTGATTTCTACTTTTCTGCCTAAAGACCAAAAGCGAATTCGGCTCGATTGGAAACTAAAGTCGCAACAAGTTATTTCTTTCTCTAAACTGGCACGGTTTGCATTCACAATATACTTTTTGCCAATTGAACCATACGCAAACAGCAAAAAGATCAGCGGCTACAGCTACATCCAAAACAAACATGCTGGACTTTATATTTTTGATTTCGTAGATCTATCCCACAACTTCTCTCACATTAACAGGTCCAGTATGAGTGACGGACAAACGGACTGACAACACTCTAAAGACGGAAACGTAACAAAAAATGTATCTATTTAAGTAAAACTGGCTCTGAATGGTCTGTCATCTGTTCATTTAGCTGTATAACTAAATTGGATGAATATAAACTCCTGCATATTTTCCCCTCAGTGATGTGAGCTGTAGTGTTGCTTTCTGTTGCTTGGTTGCATCTTAGATTTAAAATGTATATAAAATAAGATAACGGGGAATTACAGTCGTGTGATCATAATTATTTCTAACAGAATCAGTCGCTGCTCTTCTCCTCTTACTTCAATGTGTTTTTACGTATTTTTTGTCTCATTATCGATCTCACACACGTTATTTGTTTTGTCTATGAGTCTTACATTTGTCTCAGCGTGGATAACGTCACTGTTCACTTCCTGGTTTTGTTTCGTTCTCAGTCCTTTTGCGTTCATAATACAAACGAACCGTTCCAGGGCCAAGACCAACCTCTCCAACCAGACCAGCTTTTGAAATTTTGGACCAGGTCAGAGTTTCTTTGTGCGTTCACAATTAATCAATCTAATCAAACTATCCAGGCAAACGAATCCTGATCCAAATAAAAAGAAACTTAAACTCTATCAGCTTCAGTCACATCTACAGTCTGTCCGTATATGGCAGTGGATCTCTCTTTTACAGTGGTTCTCCTCGAGGTTTCTCTTTTTCCGATTGGGTTTTTGGATTTTTTTTTTCCTGCCACGAAATCACAGTGAATGCTCTTGAACAGTTTTCCATCTGTCTGTTTGCTGTGAACGCTGATCAATCTGCTTCTGCATTATTTGACTTTTTCATGGTTCGATTGACATTTTGTTTGCTAAATCAATAACCTTGTGAAGCTCTCAGAGGCGACTACTATTGTTGTTTTTCTCTGTCATGGGGCAACATCAGAGGCCAACTTTGACGTCTGACACAGGTTCATTTTAGGGCTGCAATTAATGATAATTATGGAAATCTATTAGTTGGTCGATTATTCTTTCAATTAATCAATTAGTTGGAATGCAAAAGTGACTTGAAGACAAGATTTTTGGCCATATCAAAGAGAACTTCATGGAGATGTAGATTTTAAGTTTGTCAAAACTATTGAAAATCAGATTCTCATCTACAATAAAACTGGTATCGAAACTACTCATTTGAAGAAGCATCCATACATTAAAAATAAAACAAAAATCACATTAACAGGACACAATTGGACAATTTTTGATTACTTTTTAATTAATCCTGAGCCTAATAAAAACACGTTTACAACCAAAATATTTATTCAATAAAGCATTTGTATTTTTGCTGTAAAGGTCAGTTTATTGCATAGATTTTTTTTTGTGAAAAGAGCATTTTTAATGATTAATGCTAGATAGTCAGGTCCGGAGGGATGATGGTTAAGTTTAGGAGAACGGGTAAGTTTAGGAAAAGGGTTAGGGTGATGGTTAAGGTTAGGAAAAAGGTTTGGGAAAAGGTTAAGATAAAAAATATACCATTTAAATAATAACACTTGATGTGTACAAACAAGTTTTTGTAACATATATAAAGACAAGTTAACGATTATTCGATTACTATATTAGTTGACGATTATTTCAATAATTGATGATTAACTTGTTCATTTATAGTTCACAGTCAAGGCTATTCAGAAGCGCATAAAAAGTACACAAGACATTTTAACACACTACTAAATATAGACTCTAGGATGATGATTTCTTTATATAGCAGTTTCATATGTAATAATCCATGTATGACTTAACATCCCTGATTTATGTTGACCCAGAATGAACCCGGACATTAATAACTCCACATGACACAAAGCTAACATGGATGTTGTTTGTATGTTGTTTGTGTGTATGTCAGGTTGTTTTGTGTTCACAGTAAAGCAAATGCATTAGAGAGGAGCACATACATGACCTGAGGCAGTGTGATGATGCTTTCTACAGACAGACAGAGAGAGAGAGAGAGAGAGAGAGAGGAGAGAGAGAGAGAGAGAGAGAGAGGGAGAGAGAGAGAGCTTTTATGTCTGTCAGGTTCAAGGTGACTCGCCCATCCACTTCATATTATAACCACAAGGGATGCTTCTCTGTGTATTTATATTTTCCAACTGTATAAGACAGGTTAAACTACATTTTTTATTAAAGCTCAGTGACTAACCCTTTTTGCTTGTTTTCACATCATTTAGCTCTTTTGATGAGATTTGTATTTGTCTTTTGAGCTGAAAAAAGTATAGCAATAATTGCACTACTGTTACCTAGCAACCACACGAAATACAGACCAGAAGTGATGTTTCAGCAAATGATCATGAACTTTAATTGTGTTACATGATTGTTTAAGCTTCCAGAAAACTATTTGTCAATTTTTGATGAAATGTGGCGGGTCTCTGTTAATACTTCCTGTAAGTTTCAACCTTTATTTGCCTTTTTTTCTTTTTCTTAAATCTTCAGAAAATTATGATAAATATTTACCACAAGAAGCATCACAACAGACCAAGTCAAAATGGGGTTGTGTAGGCTTTAACTTAGTTCATTAGATTTATATATGCATATACAGTATATAGGCCAGAAAACACTAAGCACAATATAAAGTTGTTGACTTGATTCCAAAGCAAATCAGTTAGTTAGTTACTTAGTTAGTTACTTAGTTAGTTAGTTACTTAGTTAGTTAGTTAGTTAGTTAGTTAGTTAGTTAGTTAGTTAGTTAGTTAGTTAGTTAGTTAGTTTGTTTATTGTCCCATACGGGAAATTCGTTTTCACAGACTGCATACAGTTATGTTACGCCTCATTACAAACATAAAAAGACAACTTCACAAACATGTAACGACAAAAACAACAACAATGACATGGTCCTGTAATACTGTGATCAGGTCTGATTATGAAAATTGTCCGTGTAGTGCTAGTTGTCCAGGTATGCCATGTAGATGTGCAAAAGAAGCTACAAACAATAATATTACTGATTTAAGGTAGGTTATTTATGTAATTAAGTCTACTAAAATAATGTCTAGTTCATATTTCAGTCATTTTTGGGTTAATTTTCATGAAACAAAAAGGGACAGAACAACAAAACGCACCTCAATAAGAATATAACAATAGAGGTTTTGCATGTGATTTCATAGTTTTCTAAATGTGAGAACTGAGTGGAGAGAAAAGACAATTTCTCCTGTAAGAGCTCAAAATTAAGCTAAAACAGGGGGGGAAAGGCTATATGTGAGAAATATTTAAACCCACAACAACAATTGGGTTTGTAACTGACATCTAAAGGCAAAAAAGCAGGTAAACAGTGGCAGAAAAGCAGGTAAACAGAAAGACTTTAGCTTCTCTTACGTTAGTCACATCTTTAGGATACCACACAGTTGAAGAAAATACCTTTTTCTTCCAATAAAAGATGCTGTGAGTTTTTTTGGCGAGAATATAAGTTGTATTTCTACTAAAATGTATAATAAAAAACTCTTGCTGGTTTCCATTTCTCCAGATTAAAAACTAATTTGTGTAAAACTCCAACTATGAAGCTTCGTCTGTAAAAAGCAAAAAAGTACATTTTCTCCATTGTGTTGCTCATAATTTTGCCTCAATCAAAAAGTTTAGGAGCATTTTTTAAATAAAATTATGTCTGTGCATAAACTCTAGTCACCTTATTTTGCCCAGCCCACTTTTCTTGGCAGTACACTTCCTGTTTAGCTCTGTTAAGGTAGCTAACATGTTAACTTGTCTGTCTTGTGAGCCGATCTCAAACAGAAACAAACTACAAAATACAATAAATGTCTATGCTAATAATTTAGGCTGGCTGCAGCTAAACTGGAAGTCTGTGTCCACCAAAAGTGGGCGGGGCAGAATAAGGTGAATAAGCTGCTGTTTTGTTCCTCTGACTGAGAAATTACAGTGAAATCAATCCTTTTTTAACCACACGAAACAGCTATGGAAGGACACATGAGGACAGAACGCAACACTGAACTAAAACACAACCATCTCTAATGACAAGTCAAAAACCTTCATATAAAACTACAGGCACAAATTATAAAACACAGCCTGTCCTTTTGCTGAAAGTGCATTTTGCTTTGAATATTCGCTTCTGTCCTCAAGCTACACTCAGCTAAGTAACCATTCCAGGAACTACTTTCTCTCAGTCTCTTCTCTCTTTCTCTGCACAGGTGACAATTCAGCTAAGGATATTTTCACTATCGACAAACGCCTAGTGTCTGAGTCCATCCTTATAGACGCGAGGACATTATCACTCAGACAAAACACAAAGTGACTCATGGTGCTATTAAAGTTTCATTTCTCATAAGTTTATCTTTGGACAGGCTCGGAGGCGGGAGAGGAAGACATGAGTGACAGCAGGACCGCAGGGAATTATGGGTATAAAGTTGGCTCGACAAAAGCAGGAAGAGGAGCAGAGAGAGGAGGGGGCACAGCAGACGGAGAATCCAACATGGGGGTTTCCATAGATAGTTCAGCGAGTGACGTGTTCAGACAGACGTAAACGGATTATTTTTGATTAGTTCACTTTGGGAATGCTGACAAAACACAAACATTAACTCAATTTAAATTTATTTTTTCGTTGAGCAGCTGTTCTCAGCAGTTACAAAAGGAGGTTTATTCCAAGTTACTTCCTGCATTACTTCTTTGCAGCTCTTCAACTTGTGTCTCTTCAAAGGATTTTGTGATCATATATAGTACACTTTTGAATGCAAATCTTAAAGGGGACCTTTTTTTAAACAATCCACTTTTCTGAGTTTCTAACCATGGAAGTAGATTTTCTCGTTTACTCAATGTTGTGTTTAGATTGATTCATGCTTGTTTGTCCTGCATTTGATGTTCCAGTGCCCAGAAAATTCTTGTTTTCATCTACTACCAATCCTACTACTTTTGCTGGTTTGAGCAAGCTGCACCTAAACGCTTGGTGTTGGACAGAGGTTGAGGCGCCGAATGTTTAGGCAAATCGCCTCTGCTGAGCTGCCCCAGGGCAAAAAAAAAGCCTGCATCACTGAATGAGGAGAGGGGGCTGCTTTGTGAAGCACTTTGGAAGACATCTGTCTGTGTAAATGTGCTGTATAAATAAATCATTCAATCGTTCATTCATTGAACTGTACCTCAGAACCTATCTGCTATTTTTGTTACGTAAAAGTAGCTAAAGGTTATGTACAAGAAATACTGTGTATTGTTTTCGAGTCTTGACGCACCAATAAACAGGAGGCTGGTGATGTAATGTGAACTATAGCTGTGTTTTGCTAAGTCTCAACAAAAATGTAAAAATGAAAGCACTGGTTTATCACAAGATCAAGTCAGCATTTGGTGAGAAGTGAATAAATGTCTATTTTCTTTATTATTATTACTCGTCTGATCATTTCAAACATTTCAAAACCATTTAGATACACCTCGATGTTCTGACAAGCTGTGCACCTTCATCGAGATCTCTGGCTTAAACTTTAGTGGTTGAAAATATGAATCCCTCCTGTCAGTGGAAAGACTTTAGCACTGCCTCGATCCGTCCCCAAAACCTGACTTTATTATACCGAGCTCACACTAAAAACATTTGACAACAGCCTGCATCACATTAACAAAGAAAAGTCAGTGAAACTAACCAGAACGCCTAAAACCTTTCCGTGCGAGCAAACTCAACGTCATTCTTTCACAAAACTAAAACGCCTCGTCGGGATAATTGGCTAATGGCAAAGTGAAACAAAGAAAAGTGACACAACAGTTTGCAGCCTGTGATTTTCCCGGAGCCTCTGTCCACGGCTCAAAGTGACGAGGAAACACAACTAATTACATTACCACAGAAACTTTCAGATTGAGTAAAACAGATCCAAGCTCGTGTCCTGCTGCTTTGACTGACTTTTGTTGCCAATTTGTTTCTCGCAAAATGATCTTACTTTCCTCTAATTATCCATGTTTGTTGTGTAGTTTTATTCTTGTGACTTGTTCTAAATATTTTTCAAGAACGTACAATTCTTACAACATTCTTTATAAGATTACAGCTGTTGTGTTGATTGATTCAGAGGCTGGTTTGACAGAGATAAAACTCACCTGAGCAGAACTGCAGCAATTGAAGTCATGTCATTTAAAGACTTCATTATTAATTGTTTTGTTTGTGCACCAGAGCAACACCGAGGATTCCTGACTGAAGAGGACATGCTTTTGGCTGAGATAAGACTGATCATTTGATAAACAACCCTCCCATTGACATTTCATTGAGTTTTTTGGAAGTGTCTGTAACAGGGGTGGGCAATTATTTCTTCCTAAGGGCTAAATTCAAGCTCATATTCAAGTGGTAAAGGGCTAGGTTATCATTATAGCAAGAATCATTTTGTAAAACATAACGTAACAAATATTTTGACCATTTGTTGTCAATATCAATATTTCAATTTAAAGAAATATAAAGAGTGACACTTATTTTTTTATTTTTATTTATTTATTTTTTTTATACACTTGTCTGTCATTAATTGTTGCTGGTGTTTGTGTGTTCGTTGCAATGTTATTTGTGTCTAGAGGTTTGTTGGGTATTGTCTGTGTCTTGTCGTTTAAGTTATGTAGTTTTTTTTTTTTTTTTTTTTGGTGTTGATTGCTTGTTTGTTTGCCTTTTGTAGTTTTTTTTTTGTTTTTTACTTGTTTTTTCCTTTTTTATTGTATGTTATTTTATTGTCTTTATAAAAAAAAAAACAGAGGATGTACAGTAACTATGACACTTATGATGAATAAAGAGGAAGAAAGTCTGCCAGTCTGCCCAGGTCTAATCCATAATAAGGACGTTGTTATTTAAATTGAAATGATCCAATTCCATGGGGGCGTACGTTTTCTAAACTGCCTGATTGGAGTTGTTTAAGATTCAAACTATAGTATTATGAATGAATGTGAGGTTTTTCAGTTTTGACCTCTGATTGACTCTTTAAGTGAGACAACGCGCTGTTTTTTTAGCCTCTTAAAGATGTGAGTTTTGATTGAATTTGGAGTTGAGGTGTTACTAAATACTGTGTACATTTCTGAAGGTGAAAAGTCATTTACACAATTAGTAAGAATTAGAAAGTTAAAACTATACTTTGGGACTTTCTGAATGGAGATGAATACATTTTTTGCCATAATATAGAAACAGCTTTTCTGCAGAAACAGACACGTTCAGGCTCCTCCTCCAAGCCGAATAAAAGACTATTTTGTGACCATGCAAGCCAGTTCAAAGCCGCACCAACTAGATTTAAAAAAGAAAATGACAAAGTACATACATAGGCCGCACTTGTTAATAGTAAGTCTATGAGAATCTATATTTTGCTGCATTGCCGTATAAGCCGCAGAGTTCAAAGTTTGTGAAAAAAGTAGCGGCTTATAGGCCAGAAATTACGGTAATTATTTATTGTAACAAATACATCTAAATACACAATTTTTTAGGGGGCAAAAAGTTGCTGGGTGCACCTTTAAAAATGCTCACATGAAGACAAAGACACATAGCAGACATTCCAGTGTTTTTGTGATCCCAGAACAAGATGGAGCTTCCTTAAAATGTTCCCCAACACAGAGTTTTAATACAAAGTCGCGTTTTAAAACAGTAATTGCATTTGTGCAGACATGGCCTTAAGGGAAAGTCTAAACATGTCTTTTATCATTTATTGTTCCCTGCATACCTCTGCGCTAATTAATGAAGCACTTAATTTACATATAATTACTGCAGAGGGCCCAGGGCTGCTCTGTTTTGTGTTTTCTCCGAGTAAACTCATAAACTCAGCACGCAACGGACAAATAAACAAAGATGGTCACATGCAAGTCTGTTCTGGAGCTTTTAAAACATGATAGCACAATATAACTAAAAATGTCCAGCTTCTGATGGGCAAAAGCAAGAATAAAAATGAGAAAATTATATGTTTTTTTGTTAGAAAGTCCTACAAGCTTACATCTTCTCTGCACAAGCTTGAGAAAAACAATGCAGTTAGATTTACAGATGTCTGGTTCACTAACAAATTTCCTCTTCAACTTAAGAATAATTCACTAGCAAGGACCACAACGCAACAAAAGAATGCCGAGACAAGTCGTGGCGTTAAGATAGAACAGTATCAGTAGAGGTTTCTGAGTAATTCGAGGTGTGATCGAGGAGGCAAGCGAGGCATGGGTTTGCTGGTGAGAAGGTTGGTGTGGCCCTGCTCCTGATCCTTAGTTAAAGTGAGGCTAAACACGCAATCAGAGACTTACTCTGCCAACAACTGCACTCCAAACAGACTCCCAAAAGTGGGAGATGCTCAGACGGCTTTTAAGGGACATTGATTGACAGAACGAAATATGGTCAGCGATCGTAGCTGGGCAAGTGTTGTGTCGGAGCGGTCCTGATTTAGGTTTACAGCTGTGAGACTGCGCAGGTTTAGCTTACTTGCACTTCAAGATTCCTTTTAGCAACCTGGCAGACAAATGAGTGAAACCTTTTCTTTACATAAGCACATGAGCTCATGTAAGTATTTTCTAAAATTGAAAATGAGAAAATAAAACACTGGCAAGAGAGTCAAACCTGTGACCTTTTGTGCTGCGCATCACTCTTTTATCCACCTGAGCCAAATAACTTATCATGTCACCACTGAGTGAGTGACTCCAGAAGGAGAAGTTTTTCCACCTGGACGGCTTGGTGTGTACTGAACTGGCAGCGTTTGACCATCGTGGCAGCACTGTCACAGTTTTTGTACACATAACTGCAAAATAAGCGAGTTTGCACAAAAATGTCCAAAAAAGACCGGAAACATTAGAAAATTTAATTTTGACCACAAATACACAGGTTGACAGTGAAAGAAAGTTGATTTTGCGTTTAGTTTAATAATTTCATTATTAAAGAAACCGTATGTAAGTTGCACAACTAGTGGTTTAAAAAAGATAGTACAATCACAGAGGAACTTGAGTTGCCAACTCTCTCAGACACTTGACTCTTGTCATGCTTTGTTCCCAAGAACAACAATCCTGCGTAATGTGGGTGGAGCCTATTGAGAACTGTGTGGAAACAAGTGCTTGAGCCTATCACAGACAGTTGTGTCTGTGTCATTGTGCAGCATCAGTTCAAACTCAAACCTGACTCATGGTTCAGAATCAGCTTCAGGGTCTAACAAGTCAACCTGGCAACCTAAATGAGAGAGTCATGTGAGGCTCATTCTGCTTTCTGATTGGATAATCCTCTTGAAAACCAAAACTCCAAATGCAAACATCAACAAATTAAGAGTAAGTCCGATTCACAGTTTGTGTAATCCTAAATTAAAATCTCGTGTACAGTTCCTTTAACTCCCAATATAGTTGTAATCTCCCAAACGACCTGCTCAGGGGCTTGCTTTTGGATTTTTAAATAAGTATAACTAATTAATAAACCTTAATCATGTTTTTGCATTGAGTACTTGGCAGCTGTTTCATTTGTCCCAATTCACAACACAAAACAGCTCTTACAAGTCCCTGTGACTGGCCAGGTCTCTATGAATTTGCAGACTACTTGGTGTAGCAAATTTTCAACATTTCTCTTTCTCACTCTTAAAAGTCTTTTTTTTTTTTTTCCAAGTTCTGCCTTAGCAATAATCTTTTGGAGGGCAACATAAATATTGATTATGAGAGGAAGTTAAGGATCTCAGTTGTAATTCAAGCATAAACAACATTCTTAAAGTTTGGGAAAATATTGATCTAAAATGCTGCTAAACATAACCAGGATAGTTTCATGAATACATATTTTCAGTCTTCATATTGTTGTTTTTATTTATTCATCTCTGAAGCATGTGTCTGCATCTCTAGATTTAATAAAAATCACTAAAAATAGTTTGATTCTTGCTTTGTAATCTTAATTTTAGAAATGTTGACAAATGTATGATCTTGTTTATTTATAGTGTCTTGTTTCAAGCTGTTCCAGCCTAAATCATTAGTCTGAAATGCAGTGAAATATTCTACAGTGTCAAACTCAAGAGTCTTATAAGGTTTACTTTAATTTTAAATTATCCGGGTGTCTTCATCTAATGAAATTATGTCTGAAACTTAAAAAGTAAATAATTTTTCAGACTAATGCAAATGCGTTTTCAGTATCTGTCACTTCAATAAATGTACAATAATCAAATACAGAAAATATTATTTGTAGTATGATTAGCAAGGTTAAATTTAGTTACAATTGGCCCTTCGAGGACAACCCTGACGCCAATGTGGCCCTTGACAAAATGAGTTTGACACCCTGTTCTACAGTATGTGAGTAATTATAGCTAAAATGACTCAACTTTAAATTTCAATTTACATACTGGTCTATTTTAAGCAAGGCTTTATTTGTCCTAAGCAAGCCTTTATAAAGTATTTTAATTTGTAGCCATATCTCTAAATAAACCATTATTTCACAGTAATTCTCACCTCATCTCAGCTGTCAGTTTAGTCAGTTTACATGTAATGAGACGAGTTTCACCTCTCCAACCTCAGCAGAAACAATCATCTTTTTGTCCACAGCAGCACCAGCCTGGTCTGGTCCAGTGTGTGAGAGAATCCAGGGCTGTGCAGAGGAATGTGGAGCAGAAAACCTCATCAGAGCTGTGATGGATGGACAAACCAGCTGATAAACAGCTCTTTGTCCTTTAGACACATTACATGGGTGAAGACCATCGTGTGCAGGAGATTGAAAAATGATCACCCATTTGTCATTTTACTGTAGGAAGTGCAGTGCGCAGGTTACATTAAACAGTAACATGTAATAATTAAAAAGGCAAAACAAACAGAACAAAACACAGTCAACAGAAAAACTTCTAAAAGTCAATAAGAAAAGAAGTGTTTCAAAAGAGACTTAAAAACATGAATCAATGAGTCTTACAGTGAGACCAAGTTTTCCCACTTGGAAATCATGAAGGGGTTTTCAAATTTCTATTATAGATTTCCTCTGTGAATCTAAAAAGAAAATCCATAACTCACGTTGTAAGATTTTTTTGACAATTTATTTCAAAAATATTGTGTCAAATAGGCATTTGATCAAATAATTCAAACATTGGGCCTCATTCATGACACATTCTTACAAACAAATTTGTTCTTAAGGGCTCCTTACGAACATTTATGGTATTCACAAAATTTGTTCTTAACGGAAAATGTTCGTCTGTAAGAACAAATCCTAAGAACACACAGAAGCACTCTGTTTCAGAATTTTATTTCATATTTATTTCATTCAAAAATGTTAATTCCTACATGATTGTAGGTTATGTATTTTTAGAAATTATTGTATATTAAATAATTTTAGAAACAAAAACATTTTCAGTTTCAGCAGAAAAATGACTCCTTTAATAAACCTGCAGCAGCCTGTCCCGCAGTCTCAGAGCCTCTGTGATCTAACCCTCACAGGACTCAGGACCCTGTGTCCCCCCCAGGACCATAGCCACTGTGCACTGACTGACTGTGCACCCCCGCTACAGCGCTGACAATGCCCCCCCTTTAGGTCCGGAGACTGGCTGGGCCACTCCAGAACCTGACTTGCTTACTACGAAGACACTCCTGGTTTTCCTGCCTGTTNGCCATGACAACAGAAAAGCTATTTTATTTGATTTCTACAAGCAAATGCTCTTTGGAGGAAAAGGAAGCAAAAAAATGACCCTTTTCATGCTGTTTCCTCCTACATCTAAAAACATGTCCAATGTGCCTCCCCTCCCCAGGACTACAGATGTAAATTAGGTGTAAGCTAGAATCTGGTGCAAGCATTTGTGCTTAATGCAAAATCGTACATTGTCCTTAATAAATATTCCTATGTTCCTAATCTAGATTTAAAGTGACACTTTTTGGGGGTAAAAAGTCAAATGCAATTTTACTGAAACAGAAAGTTAAAACATAAGTTTAGGGCATTTTAAATTGATATACTGGTTTCATGCTTCACTGTGGAATATTTTAGTTACAGGAACAAGATTTCATGGAAACAAGCAAGAGGAGCCCTCCTCTGACAAAAAAAGGCAGTTTAGTCAGACGTAAGCCTGATCAGATTAAAGATACCGTGATTTCGCCCTATTGAGCGCACCTGAATATAAGCCGCACCAACTACATTAAATAAGAAAAGTAAAAAAGTGCATACATAGGCCGCACTTGTAATAGTAAGTCTATGAGAACCTATATTTTGCTGCATTGCCTTATAAGCCGCAGAGTTCAAAGTTTCTGAAAAAAGTAGCGCTTATAGGCCAGAAATTACGGTATATGTATATTTTTTTATCACGTTGTAAATCTAATAAAAACATCCAAGTAAAAAAAACAAATTGCTCAAGTCTGTTTTTGGCTAAAAAGCTTCATGATCTACCTTAATTTTATTAACTATGTTAAAATAACGGAACCAGCAAAAACATTCTGCATGGCATTTAATGTTTTTATTCATATATTTTTATTATATTATTATTATTATTATTATTATTATTATTATATTATTATTATATTATTATTATTATTATTTTATCAAACGGTCTACTTTATTTTAAATTAATACATTGTTAGCGCTAAAACTATGCACTTTAATTCACATAGTCGTTCTCTGGTGAAGTATTTATCTCGTATGTGAAGATCTGAACTTGCTGCAGTGATGATCTAGTTGAAATCCACTCTCTGCTTTGAGATTTTAAATATCGATTCATTTTAGTGGCATTTCAGGAAAGGAAAAGACCCCATAAGGAATGAATGGAACGAGAAGAAACTCAGAACAGGCCCTAGCACTGTGAAGATCCATTTCATCAGTGTTCTTATCATAATTTTGTCACTAAATCAAAATGTTAGGAAGTTTTTTTTTTTTTCAAATAAAAGAATGTCTTCTCATGACCTCTGTTGAAGGATTGTGCATCAGTTCTTTGACTTTGTGGCGAGTTCTGTGTGGTATAATCAGTTATCGACGGACAGGTTTTGATGGACAGGCAGTGACCCTGAAGCGGGCGAGGAAGAGTGTCCTAATCTCACACGACGTGGAGCAGGAGATGGTGTCCGATGTGTCTGAGATGGGAGCAAGATTAAAGCCGCTCTGAGATCCGCTGAGTGCTGCTTTAAAGATGCCATGTGGACGACAGCTCAAGGCTTTTAGGGCTGGTGCTGCTGATCATAGTCACATACTGTAGAGCTGGGATACATGGTAAGTAATAATCACATTTTCCCTCTTGTGAATTAAACTAAAATTTCCAGATCAATTGTAATTGGTCTATCAAAAACAAAACAAAAGTTGCTTCAGTATTATTCGGTGTAGAGATTTACAATGATGCTTCAAATATGTATTGTTACATTTTCAAACTGAATTTGGGGGGGCTTGCAGATCATTTTTATGTCTGCATAGAAAGTGCATCTTAACCTATCCCAAGCTCCAGACCTAAACTTACTCATTTTAGTAACTTGAAGCTTAAACTTATCCGTTTCACCTAAAGAAAATGTCCCCACGTGGCTTCAATCAAAACTCATTTTTACGCTGTGAATTCTCGTGTATTTTTACGCTTTTCATTTCACGCTAAATGTATGGCGTAACCTAAGTACGCAAAAAAAAAGGCCTGAAATCATGGTCATGATACGCTGTGTTGTGTTGTGGTAAATGTACGCTTTCTTGTTAGCTTGTGTTGGTCATTTACCATAAAATTTCAACATTTATTCTTTTACAATCCCCAACATCTTTGACAAACATGGCTAAATACCAACTTTAGCTCTATTGCACAACTGCAGTTAAAGAATACTGCATAACATCATTAAGTGTTTGATGAATCTTTCCTTGGTTTTGTTGTATTACTCAATTCAATTCAATATACCAGTATTTTGTAGAACCCAATAAATTAAAGGTCTTCCACTATATTGCAACGACATTGCTCACTTGGAATGTTCACGGTAAGGCAGGAATATACAACAATTTTTCTCCGAGATTTTTAGAAAGCCATGGTCAAGGCACATGACCAATGTTGCCAAAATTTAGGGTTGTAAAAAATATCTATTTGTTTAAATAATGTTAGTCACTACTGCAATAGCATCTGCTTGACAAAATGTCCAAACCACACTAAGAAAAAACATATTTTTAATTACTTGTATTTGAATAAAATCAAGATATACTGTATAGATTTTCAGCAAAGTAATGATGACTTAATGGAGACAGCAGGTGATGACCTTCCACCAAAAAGTTACATAATGCATCACAGCACCATTTTCCATATTTTATCATATTCTTTCCGTTATCAATACCCCATAATATTTAATTTGACTGAAGTGTTATTGGCAAAGCTGAATGTCAAACAAACTAGACATGATAGTGAAATCCCCATTTGCTTTGTTTAAAATAATACTACCACTTAATCCATGTTTTCTCTTCACTAATGTGACTAGTATTCATTTATTTATTCATTTTTAGCTACAAGCATATAGATCAAACAACAGTAACCTACAATGATTTTTTTTTTCAACACAAGAACAAAAACACTTAGCTCAGTCTCACTCTTCTTGTTGGTTTGTGCACACATTAGTTTATTTTGCGTCTCATAAAGCTTCTGAGCTGCAGTGCAACCAAGCAGACATTACATAGACATATATAATGTGAATCTACATCATCATTGCTTCCCGTTTCTTTTTCAGCCCACACAGAAAGAGCAGTTTGGAAATGGTTTAGGCATGAACAAACTCCATGGAAGAGATAACGGCCTCAAAAGAACCGAGATAAATGTCATCAAAGTCTAAGAAACAAACAAGATTAACACTTCGTTTTCAGGAAATAGTGGGAATGGACATAAAGTGATCACAAAAATGTAAGACATTTGAAGACAGGACTGCAAAAATGGGGATTAGCAAAAGAAGACTTGATTATAACCAATAATGAGTAAATGTCAATATTTTAATTTGAGAATACACCAGATCCAAACTGGTATAAGACTATTCAGGAGTTGCAAGGTCAGAAATATCCAACTTGAACATTACTAACTTGTATCTAAACCAGTGTTTTCAACCAGTGTGTCTTGAGATACTGCCAAGTGTGCCTAGAAAAAATTACCAGTTACCAAAATTCAATCTACGAAATAAGAATAAACTATTTCATTTCATTTTTGCCATCTTGAAGTATTTGAATCAATAATTAAGCAAAACAAAAATCAACATTTATTAATCTAATGAATCATTTAAAGGTGCACTATCACTTTTCAAATAAAAGGTTCTGGCACTACTTTTACCATGCTCCAAGTCATATATATATTATAAATATAATATATATTATATATATATATATATATAAATATATATATATATATTATATATATATATATATATATATATATTATATAAATATATATATATATATATATATATGTATGTATGTATATGTATGTATATATGTATATAATATATATATATATAATATAATATATATATATACATATATATATATATTATTATATGTATGTATTATATATATATGTATATATTATATATAATATATATATATATATACATATTTAAACATGTTTTTGATCATTTTACTTTTCAAAAAAGCTTACAAAAAATCCTTCTCCATAGATCTGACCACTTGATCACTTGACTTTGCTTCTCTTTACACAAATTGATAATAAGAGGGTCATTCCAAGCTACCAGAAAATTAGGTTTAATTTGGTCATATTTGGGTAGGTGTGCCGTGAAAAAAGTTTAACCAAAAAAGTGTACCGTGACTCAAAAAAGTTTTTGAAGCACTGATCTGAACAAAAAAGATGAATATTTATAGAGGGATTTTCGGTCGACGCCACTCTCCGCCATACTGCGCGTGCGTCATACAGAAAGAGCTCATCTCCATTTGTTTACATTGGGAAAACTTGTTTGAATTAAACAATGAAACGGGACGACAGCTAGCTGCTTTCATCAGGTATGAACCAGTCTGATAGACATCTGTCCCCTGAAGCTTGAGACAGCATTTTTCTCGCTGTTTTTCCCACTTACCTGAATGTAACTTCTAAGGGTCGTAGGATCGAACGTCATCCATAAATGTTAACTTAGCAGCATAACTTTTGCCATTGACGTTAGTTGACAACGGAGCTTTTTTTACTTGTTTCCACTGTTTGTGTCTATGTGCGGAAGCTCTTTCTAAAGATTTTGTTGTGGCATTTAAAGGTACACTGTGCAGCTTACTGACAAAAGAATAGACTTGAATAAAAGAGTGTTTTTGTCATTTAGGTGTGTTTGAAGCACAAAATACTAATCAAAATGTGTCTTTACTTTGAGTGGGTTTGCCATGATCACAAAATGTTCCTTTAGTTTCTGGAATAATGCACTTTGGAACATCAGTTTAAACAATATTCCAAAGAATTTAACTTTCTTCTGAATTGTGTAGTTGACTTTTCACCTCTAGAATATTACATTGTGTACATTTTAATCACTCAAGCAAGGCTGACACTTCTTGTTTTGAAGTGAGAGTACATCGACCGGCTTCCAGTTCACAAGTATATGGGGTTTATCAGTTCAATCGGAATTTTGGCAGATTTTTTCAAGACGGAAGTAAGAAAAATCCCTCCATAAATCTTGAGCTAAAAATAGATTAGACCAGGACTAAAGCAGGACTACAAGAGCACCAGAACCAGCTCTAAAACATCAGAACGACTAAAGCAGAAACAAACCAGGACTACACCAATCCACTTAATGCTTCCAGTTGTTCCAGGTCTGTAAGATATTCTCACATGTTGGTAAATCACACTTGCATCCATGATCAGCTCCGAGGATAAAGTCGATCCATCTCACCTTCAGGCACACGCTGCTGCCGAGGCAAACAAATCATTTTTCTCAATGACACTGAACAAGGTTATGGGGAAAAGCAGAAGAAGGGAAACTTTAATCTCTTATTTCACTTTGCACAGTATTGCAAAATCAGCTGTGATAAAAAATTATGCTGTATATTGCATTTTTAAAGGGCTTTTGTTGGATGAGAATCAGCACACTGCAATTTTACTTTTCTATGACAAAGATCTGCTTAAAGACACTTTTTTTTTACTTTGAATGATATAGATGAATAACTATGGAATGTGAATATGACCAATGTATTTATTTTGTGTGAAGGAAGTAACTGTCAGTGATAGGCATCCTCTGATTTCTTCTTTTCTGCCCAAGGAGTCTGTTCTTTGCTATTCACAAGTTCACAAGACCCGAAGTCATATCGAGCTGGTTAATCTTGTCGTTGTGGCTTTGTTTAAAGTTTGCAATGGCTATTCAGGAATTTTATTTTTATATTTTTGTTGCAAACAATCAACCTACACACAATGCTAAAATTAGACTAAAAATTGTGCCTAAATGTACCCAAATTAACCTAATTAATTTCTGACAATGTGGGTGATACATTCAGAAAACAAGTGAAAAAATACTATTTCTATAATTTGGCACAAAACTGAACCCGTCCTAAACATCCTGAACTCCCTAACTCCTCCCTCTTCTGGATTATCTTGTCCTTGTCTTGCCGGTTGAGCCTGTTTCCCGCTGCCAATGCATTCACAACTACATCCAAAACAAACAAATGCTGCTGGACGTTATGTTTTTGATTTTGTAAATTTATCCCACAACTTCTCTCATATTAACGAGCCCAGTCTGAGTGACAAGCACAGACAAGGTGACTTTTCACTTTAGAATACGAGAAAGGAGGGCTGGGTATTTCGATCCAAACGCCCAGAGTAAAGACCATTCTATCTACGATCTATTTGAGTAAAACTGGCTCTGAATGGTCTGTCATCTGTTCCCTTAGCTTTATAACTAAATGTAGGATTAATATAGATCCCTGCATTTTTTTTCTGCAGTAATGTGAGCTGTAGTGTTACTTTCTGTTGCTTGGTTGCATTTAAGATTTATAATTTATATAAAATTATGGAGATAACTATGACATACAGTTATGTGATCATAATTTATTATAACAGAATCAGTCGCTGCTCTTCTCTTCTTACTTCAATGTGTTTTTGCAAATGATTTCATTATCGATCTCACACACGTTATTTGTTTTGATTATGAGTCTCACATTTGTCTCAGCGTGGATAACGTCACTGTTCACTCCCTGGTTTGTTTCGTTCTCAGTCCTTTTGCGTTCATAATACAAACGAACCGCTTCAGGGCAAGACCGACCTCTCCAACCAGACCAGCTTTTGAAATTTCGGACCAGGTCAGAGTTTCTTTGTGCGTTTACAATGAATCAATCTAATCAAACTATCCAGGCAAACAAATCCTGATCCAAATAAAAAGACTCCTAAACTCTATCAGCTTCAGTCACATCTACAGTCTGTCCGTACATGGCAGTGGATCTCTCTTTTACAGTGGTTCTCCTCGAGGTTTCTCTTTTTCCGATTGGGTTTTTGGATATTTTTTTTTCCTGCCACGAAATCACAGTGAATGCTCTGGAACAGTTTTCCATCTGTCTGTTTGCTGTGAACGCTGATCAATCTGCTTCTGCATTATTTGACTTTTTCATGGTTCGATTGTTTGTTTGTTTAACAAACAATCGAACCATGAAAAAGTCAAATAATGCAGAAGCAGATTGATCAGATTGACATTTTTGTTTGCTAAATCAATAACCTTGTGAAGCTCTCAGAGGCGACTAATACTATTGTTGTTTTTCTCTGTCATGGTGAAACATCAGAGGCCAACTTTAACGTCTGACACAGTTCATTTTAGGGCTGCAACTAATGATAATTATGGAAATCTATTAGTTGGTCGATTATTCTTTCAATTAATCAATTAGTTTAGAATGTAAAAGTGACTTGAAGACAAGATTTTTGGCCATATCAAAGAGAACTTCATGGAGATGTAGATTTTAAGTTTGTCAAAACTATTGAAAATCAGATTCTCATCTACAATAAAACTGGCATCGAAACTACTCATTTGAAGAAGCATCCATACATTAAAAATAAAAACAAAAATCACATTAACAGGACACAATTGGACAATTTCTGATTACTTTTTAAATAATCCTGAGCCTGATAAAAACAAGTTTACAACCAAAATATTTATTCAATAAAGCATTTGTATTTTTGCTGTAAAGGGCAGTTTATTGCATAGATTTTTTTTTGTGAAAAGAGCATTTTTAATGATTAATGCTAGATAGTCAGGTCCGGAGGGATGGTTAAGTTTAGGAGAACGGGTAAGTTTAGGAAAAGGGTTAGGGTGATGGTTAAGGTTAGGAAAAAGGTTTGGGAAAGGTTGAGATAAAAATATACCATTTAAATAATAACACTTGATGTGTACAAACAAGTTTTTGTAACATATATAAAGACAAGTTAACGATTATTCGATTACTGTATTAGTTGACAATTATTTCAATAATTGATGATTAACTTGTTCATTTATAGTTCACAGTCAAGGCTATTCAGAAGCGCATAAAAAGTACACAAGACATTTTAACATACAACTAAATATAGACTCTAGGATGATGATTTCTTTATATAGCAGTTTCATATATAATAATGCATGTATGACTTAACATCCCTGATTTATGTTGACCCAGAATGAACCCGGACATTAATAACTCCACATGACACAAAGCTAACATGGATGTTGTTTGTATGTTGTTTGTGTGTATGTCAGGTTGTTTTGTGTTCACAGTAAAGCAGATGCATTAGAGAGGAGCACATACATGACCTGAGGCAGTGTGATGATGCTTTCTACAGACGGACAGAGAGAGAGAGAAGAGAGAGAGAGAGAGAGAGGAGAGAGAGAGAGAGAGCTTTTATGTCTGTCAGGTTCAAGGTGACTCGCCCATCCACTTCATATTATAACCACAAGGGATGCTTCTCTGTAGATTTATATTTTCCAACTGCATAGGACAGGTTAAACTACATTTTTTAGTAAAGCTCAGTGACTAACCCTTTTTGCTTGTTTTCACATCATTTAGCTCTTTTGATGAGATTTGTATTTGTCTTTTCAGCTGAAAATAGTATAGCAATAATTGCACTTACTGTTACCTAGCAACCACTCGAAATACAGACCAGAAGTTATGTTTCAACAAATGATCATGAACTTTAATTGTGTTACATGATTGTTTAAGCTTCCAGAAAACTATTTGTCCCTTGTGCCTAAATTGTCTTTTGGCGATTTTTGATGAAATGTGAGAGATTCTGCTACTACTTCCTGTAAGTTTCAACCTTAATTTGCCAATTTTCAGCCAATCTTTGCCAATCTTCAGAAAACTATGATAAATATTTACCACAAGAAGCATCACAAAAGACCAAGTAAAAATTAGGTCTTGTCAGCTTTAATTTAGTTCATTAGATTTATGTATGCATATATATAATCCAGAGAACACTAAGCACAAAATAAAGTTGTTGACTTGATTCCAAAGCAAATAAATTTGATTATGAAATTGTCTGTGTAGTGCTAGTTGTCCAGGTATGCCATGTGCAAAAGAAAGCTAACAATAATATTAGTGATTTAAGGTAGATTATTTAAGAAATTTGGTCTGAATGTACTCAAATAATGTCTAAGTTCATAATTCAGTCGTTTTTGGGTTCATTTTCGTGAAACAAAAAGGGACAGAACATCAAACGCACCTCAATAAGAATATAACAATAGAGGTTATGCATGTGACTTCACAGTATTCTAAATGTGAGAATACACAAGAGTCAACTGAAAAAAAGGAAATTTTTTCCTGTAAGAGCTCAAAATGTTAGACTGATGTATCAGCCGGTTTCATTTCACTCCTTGGAAATCGTCAGGCATCTAAGAATTAGAGCTTGTTTGTAGGCAGGTTCTTTTTCGCATTAACCAATCACTGTCGTTTGTTCGTTACAGGACGTTGCATATACTGCGACTGAAAAATCAGCTGTAGTCTGGGAAATACATCGTTAACATGGACGTAAATGTGGACCAGAGGCGCAGCTCTACGGTCCAAGCTCAGGCTGAGACCAGCGGTACAGGTCGGCAGCCAGATACTCTTTCAGTATTCAGCCCATGCAAGGAATCGGGGAGAGGCAGCATATGTGAGGAAGACCATAGACCTGGAACTCTATACAAAAACACAGATAGCCTGACACAAAAACAAGGAGGACCGAGGACCTGGAGCGCGACAAGAAACAAACACAGGGAAAACCGAGGACGCGGGATAAAAGGAAGATTGTCTACAGTTGGACACACACATGAGGAGGACAGCTCACTTTACTTGGGCCCAGACACTTACAGTAGTCCTGCACGTTCACGGTAGAATAACACTTGTTGTGGAGTGCCGCAAACTTTCTTTTCTTCTGAACACACAAATTTCAAATGAATATGTCAATCTTCAACACCCAGCTTGGTCTGGCTATCAAACAACAGCTAAGACAGGAAAAAAAGGCTATATGTGAGAAATATTTAAACCCACAAGAACTCTGCAGAAAACGGTTTGCAACTGACATGTAAAAGCAAAAAAGCAGGTAAACAGTGGCAGAAAGGCAGATAAACAGAAAGACTTTAGCTTCTCTTATTATTTACATCTTTAGGATACCACATAGTTGAAGAAAATACCTTTTTCTTCCAATAAAAGATGCTGTGAGTTTTTTTGGCGAGAATATAAGTTGTATTTCTACTAAAATGTATAATAAAAATTGACAACTCTTGCTAGTTTCCATTCTGCCAGATTAAAAACTAATTTGTGTAAAACTCCAACTATGAAGCTTCGTCTGTAAAAAGCAAAAAAGTACTTTTCTCCATTGTGTTGCTCATAATTTGCCTCAATCAAAAAGTTTATGAGCATTTTTTAAATAAAATTATGTCCGTGCATAAACTCTAGTCACCTTATTTTCCCCCGCCCACTTTTCTTGGCAGTACACGTCCTGTTTAGCTCTGTTAACGTAGCTAACATGTTTGCTTGTCTGTCTTGTGAGCCGATCTCAAACAGAAATAAACTACAAAATACAATAAATGTCTATGCTAATAATTTAGGCTAGCTGCAGCAAAACTGGAAGTCTGTGTCCACCAAAAGTGGGCGGGCAGAATAAGGTGAATAAGCTGCTGTTTTGTTCCTCTGACTGAGAAATGACAGTGGAATCAATCCTTTTTTGACCACACGAAACAGCTATGGAAGGACACATGAGGACAGAACGCAACACTGAACTAAAACACAACCATCTCTAATGACAAGTCAAAAACCTTCATATAAAACTACCGGCACAAATTATAAAACACAGCCTGTCCTTTTGCTGAAAGTGCATTTTGCTTTGAATATTCGCTTCTGTCCTCAAGCTACACTCGGCTAAGTAACCATTCCAGGAACTACTTTCTCTCAGTCTCTTCTCTCTTTCTCTGCACAGGTGACAATTCAGCTAAGGATATTTTCACTATCGCACAAACGCCTAGTGTCTGAGTCCATCCTTACAGACGCGAGGACATTATCACTCAGACAAAACAGAAAGTGACTCATGGTGCTATTAAAGTTTCATTTCTCATAAGTTTATCTTTGGACAGGCTCGGAGGCGGGAGAGGAAGACATGAGTGACAGCAGGACCGCAGGGAATTATGGGTATAAAGTTGGCTCGACAAAAGCAGGAAGAGGAGCAGAGAGAGGAGGGGGGACAGCAGACGGAGAATCCAACATGGGGGTTTCCATAGATAGTTCAGCGAGTGACGTGTTCAGACAGACATAGAGTGATTATTTTTGATTAGTTCACTTTGGGAATGCTGACAAAACACAAACATTAACTCAATTTAAATGTATTTTTTCGTTGAGCAGCTGTTCTCGGCAGTTTACAAAAGGAGGTTTATTCCAAGTTACTTCCTGCATTACTTCTTTGCAGCTCTTCAACTTGTGTCTCTTCAAAGGATTTTGTGATCATATATTGACCCTATTTTGTCCCGCCCACTTGGCTTGGAAATGCACTTCCTGTTCAGCTCTGTTAAGGTAGCTAACGTGTTTGTTTGTCTGTCTTGTGGGGCAATTTTAATTAAATATAATGACAGTTAAAATAAACCCATCGACTGAAATCTACAGGCTAAATGCAGCTAAACAGGAAGTGCATGTCCTAGAAAAGTAGGCGGGACAAAATAGGGTCAATAGTCCACTTTTGAATGCAAATCTTAAAGGGGACCTTTTTTTAAACAATCCACTTTTCTGAGTTTCTAACCATGGAAGTAGATTTTCTCGTTTACTCAATGTTGTATTTAGATTGATTCTCGCTTGTTTGTCCTGCATTTGATGTTCCAGTGCCCAGAAAATTCTTGTTTTCATCTACTACCAATCCTACTACTTTTGCTGGTTTGAGCAAGCTGCACCTAAATGCTTGGTGTTGGACAGAGGTTGAGGCGCCGAGTGTTTAGGCAAATCGCCTCTGCTGAGCTGCCCCAGGGCAAAAAAAAAGCCTGCATCACTGAGGAGAGGGGGCTGCTTTGTGAAGCACTTTGGAAGACATCTGTCTGTGTAAATGTGCTGTATAAATAAATCATTCAATCATTCATTCATTGAACTTTACCTCAGAACCTATCTGCTATTTTTGTTACGTAAAAGTAGCTAAAGGTTATGTACAAGAAATACCGTGTATTGTTTTCGAGTCTTGACGCACCAATAAACAGGAAGCAGCTGATGTAATGTGAACTATAGCTGTGTTTTGCTAAGTCTCAACAAAAATGTAAAAATGAAAGCACTGGTTTATCACAAGATCAAGTCAGCATTTGGTGAGAAGTGAATAAATGTCTATTTTCTTTATTATTATTACTCGTCTGATCATTTCAAACATTTCAAAACCATTCAGATACACCTCGATGTTCTGACAAGCTGTGCACCTTCATCGAGATCTCTGGCTTAAGCTTTAGTGGTTGAAAATCTGAATCCCTCATGTCAGTGGAAAGACTTTAGCACTGCCTCGATCCGTCCCCAAACCTGACTTTATTATACTGAGCTCACACTAAAAACATTTGACAACAGCCTGCATCACATTAACAAAGAAAAGTCAGTGAAACTAACCAGAACGCCTAAAACCTTTCCGTGCGAGCAAACTCAACGTCATTCTTTCACAAAACTAAAACGCCTCGTCGGGATAATTGGCTAATGGCAAAGTGAAACAAAGAAAAGTGACACAACAGTTTGCAGCCTGTGATTTTCCCGGAGCCTCTGTCCACGGCTCAAAGTGACGAGAAACACAACTAATTACATTACCACAGAAACTTTTCAGATTCAGATGAGTAAAACAGATCCAAGCTCGTGTCCTGCTGCTTTGACTGACTTTTGTTGCCAATTTGTTTCTCGCAAAATGATCTTACTTCCTCTAATTATCCATGTTTGTTGTGTAGTTTTAGTCTTGTAACTTGTTCTAAATATTTTTCAAGAACGTACAATTCTTACAACAGTCTTTATAAGATTACAGCTGTTGTCTTGATTGATTCAGAGGCTGGGTTGACAGAGATAAAACTCACCTGAGCAGAACTGCAGCAAATGAAGTCATGTCATTTAAAGACTTCATTATTAATTGTTTTGTTTGTGCACCAGAGCAACACAGAGGATTCCTGAATGAAGAGGACATGCTTTTGGCTGAGATAAGACTGATCTTTTTGATAAACAACCCTCCCATTGACATTTCACTGAGTTTGAAAAGTCATTTACAAATCTCAGAAGCAATAAAAAGCTAAAACTATGCTTTGGGACTTTCTGAATGGAAATGAATAAATATGTTGCCATATTATAAAAAAAAATGTCAGTCAAACAAATCGATTTTCTGCAGAAACAGACGCGTTCAAGCCTTTCCAAGCTGAATAATAGACTGTTTTGTGTCCATTCAAGCCAGTTCAAAGAAAAAACACAGATTTGTATTCATTATTTAGTGTAACAAAGGCATCTAAATGACATAAATATGTGTTTATTCAAGTTTATTTTTCGCCAAAAAGTTGCGCAGTGCACCTTTAAAAATGCTCACATGAAGACAAAGACACATAGCAGACATTCCAGTGTTTTTTTGTGATCCCAGAACAAGATGGAGCTTCCTTAAAATGTTCCCCAACACAGAGTTTTAATACAAACTCGCGTTTTAAAACAGTAATTGCATTTGTGCAGACATGGCCTTAAGGGAAAGTCTAAACATGTCTTTTATCATTTATTGTTCCCTGCATACCTCTGCGCTAATTAATGAAGCACTTAATTTACATATAATTACTGCAGAGGGCCCAGGGCTGCTCTGTTTTGTGTTTTCTCCGAGTAAACTCATAAACTCAGCACGCAACAGACAAATAAAAACAAAGATGGTCACATGCAAGTCTGTTCTGGAGCTTTTAAAAACACAATGACAAATACACACTTTACAATTACATGATAGCACAATATAACTAAAGATGTCCAGCTTCTGATGGGCAAAAGCAAATTTAAAAATCAGAAAATGATATGTTTTTTTGTTAGAAAGTCCTACAAGCTTACATCTTCCCTGCAAAAGCTTGAGAAAACAATGCAGTTAGATTTACAGATGTCTGGTTCACTAACAAATTTCCTCTTCAACTTAAGAATAATTCACTAGCAAGGACCACAACGCAACAAAAGAATGCCGAGACAAGTCGTGGCTTTAAGATAGAACAGTATCAGTAGAGGTTTCTGAGTAATTCGAGGTGTGATCGAGGAGGCAAGCGAGGCATGGGTTTGCTGGTGAGAAGGTTGGTGTGGCCTGCTCCTGGTCCTTAGTTAAAGTGAGGCTAAACACGCCATCAGAGACTTACTCTGCCAACAACTGCACTCCAAACAGACTCCCAAAAGTGGGAGATGCTCAGACGGCTTTTAAGGGACATTGATTGACAGAACGAAATATGGTCAGCGGTCGTACCTGGGCAAGTGTTGTGTCGCAGCGGTCCTGACGTGCAGTGAGGTTTACAGCTGTGAGACTGGACAGGTCTAGTTGCTTACTTGCACTTTAAGATTCCTTTTAGCAACTTTGCAGACAAATGAGTGAAACCTTTTCTTTACATAAGCACATGAGCTCATGTAAGGGTCAAACCTGTGACCTTTTGTGCTGTGCATCACTCTTTTATCCACCTGAGCCAAATAACTTATCATGTCACCACACAGTGAGTGACTCCAGAAGGAGAAGTTTTTCCACCTGGACGGCTTGGTGTGTACTGAACTGGCAGCGTTTGACCATCGTGGCAGCACTGTCACAGTTTTTGTACACATAACTGCAAAATAAGAGAGTTTGCACAAAAATGTCCAAAAAAGACCAGAAACATTAGAAAATTAAATTTTGACCACAAATACACAGGTTGACAGTGAAAGAAAGTTGATTTTGGGTTTAGTTTTACTTTAATAATTTCATTATTAAAGAAACCGTAAGATGCACAACTAGTGGTTTAAAAAAGATAGTTGCCAACTCTCTCAGACACTTGACTCCTGTCGTGCTTTGTTCCCAAGAACAACAATCCTGCATAATGTGGGTGGAGCCTATTGAGAACTGTGTGGAAACAAGTGCATCAGCCTATCACAGACCGTTGTGTGTGTCCTTGTATAGCATCAGTTCAAACTCAAACCTGACTCATGGTTCAGAATCAGCTTCAGGGTCCAACAAGTCAACCTGGCAACCTAAATAAGAGAGTCATGTGAGGCTCCTTCTGCTTTCTGATTGGATAATCCTCTTGAGAGCCAAAACACCAAATGCAAACATCAACAAATTAAGAGTAAGTCCGATTCACTGTTTGTGTAATCCTAAATTAAAATCTCGTGTACAGTTCCTTTAACTCCCAATATAATTGTAATCTCCCAAACGACCTGCTCAGGGGCTTGCTTTTGGATTTTTAAATAAGTATAACTAATTAATAAACCTTAATTATGTTTTTGTGTTGAGTACTTGGCAGTTGTTTCATTTGTCCCAATTCACAACACAAAACAGCTCTTACAAGTCTCCTGTGATTGGCCAGGTCTCTATGAATTTGCAGACTGTACTAAAACAACTTGGTGTAGCTAATTTTCAAACATTTCTCCTTCTCACTCTTAAAAGTCAGATTTTTTTTTTTTTCCCAAGGTCCTGCTTTAGCGATAAACTTTTTGATTTTGAAGGGGAAAGTTAATATCAGTTGTAATTCAAGCATAAACAATAAAATTAATAAAGTTTGGGAAATAATTTATCTAAAATGCTGCTAAACATAACTGAGATAATTTCATGAATACTGTACATATTTTCAGTCTTCATGTTGTTTTTTTTATTTATTTATCTCTGAAGCATGTGTCTGCATCTCTATATTTAATAAAACTCACTAAAATTGAATAAAATAAAGTATTATTTAGTGCTAAAATAGTTTGTGTTCTTGCATTGTAATCTTAATTTTAGAAATGTTGACAAATGTATGATCTTTTTTTTTATGTATTGTGTCTTGTTTCAAGCTGTTCCAGACAATTTTTTTAGTTTGCGCTAAGATATTAGTTTGAAATTCTTTGAAACAGTGAAATATTCTACAGTGTCAAACTCAAGAGTCTTATAAGGTTTACTTTAATTTTAAATTATCCGGGTGTCTTAATCTAATTAAATTATGTCTGAAACTTAAAAAGTGAGCAATTTTTCAGACTAATGCAAATGCGTTTTCAGTATCTGTCACTTCAATAAATGTACAATAATCAAATACAGAAATTATTAGATGCAGTATGATTAGCAAGGTTAAATTTAGTTACAACTGGCCCTTCGAGGACCACCCTGACGCCAATGTGGCCCTTTGACAAAATGAGTTTGACACCCCTGTTCTACAGTATGTGAGTAATTATCTAGCTAAAATGACTCAACTTTAAATTTCAATTTACATACTGGTCTATTTTAAGCATTGCTATATTTGTCCTAAGCAAGCCTTTTATAAAGTATTTTAATTTGTAGCCATATCTCTAAATAAACCATAAAGCACAACTCCATTATTTCACAGTAATTCTCACCTCATCTCAGCTGTCAGTTTAGTCAGTTTACATGTAATGAGACGAGCTTCACCTCTCCAACCTCAGCAGAAACAAATCATCTTTGTGTCCACAGCAGCACCAGCCTGGTCTGGTCCAGTGTGTGTGAGAGAAGCCAGGGCTGTGCAGAGGAATGTGGAGCAGAAAACCTCATCAGAGCTGTGATGGATGGACAAACCAGCTGATAAACAGCTCTTTGTCCTTTAGACACATTACATGGGTGAAGACCATCGTGTGCAGGAGATTGAAAAATGATCACCCATTTGTCATTTTACTGTAGGAAGTGTTACAGTGCGCAGGTTACATTAAAACAGTAACATGTGATAATTAAAAAGGCAAAACAAACAGAACAAAACACAGTCAACAGAAAAAACTAAACATTCTAAAAGTCAATAAGAAAAGAAGTGTTTCAAAAGAGACTTAAAAACATGAATCAATGAGTCTTACAGTGAGACCAAGTTTTCCCACTTGGAAATCATGAAGGGGTTTTCAAATTTCTATTATAGATTTCCTCTGTGAATCTAAAAAGAAAATCCATAACTCACGTTGTAAGATTTTTTTGACAATTTATTTCAAAAATATTGTGTCAAATAGGCATTTGATCAAATAATTCAAACATTGGGCCTCATTCATGACACATTCTTACAAACAAATTTGTTCTTAAGGGCTCCTTACGAACATTTATGGTATTCACAAAATTTGTTCTTAACGGAAAATGTTCGTCTGTAAGAACAAATCCTAAGAACACACAGAAGCACTCTGTTTCAGAATTTTATTTCATATTTATTTCATTCAAAAATGTTAATTCCTACATGATTGTAGGTTATGTATTTTTAGAAATTATTGTATATTAAATAATTTTAGAAACAAAAACATTTTCAGTTTCAGCAGAAAAATGACTCCTTTAATAAACCTGCAGCAGCCTGTCCCGCAGTCTCAGAGCCTCTGTGATCTAACCCTCACAGGACTCAGGACCCTGTGTCCCCCCCAGGACCATAGCCACTGTGCACTGACTGACTGTGCACCCCCGCTACAGCCGCTGACAATGCCCCCCCTTTAGGTCCGGAGACTGGCTGGGCCACTCCAGAACCTGACTTTGCTTACTACGGAGACACTCCTGGGTTTTCCTGCCTGTATGCTTAGTTATTGTCATGTTTGAAGCTCCAGCAGTGACCCATCTTCAATGCTCTGACTGCAGAGAGGAGGTTTTGCTCAGTATTCCACACAGCCTCAATCATCTAGTCAGGCTAACGCTCCATTTTATTTCAATCCAGCAACTTGAAATAGGCTGATACATCAGGCTACCAATCATCGGCACCTACAGCAGAAATTTTACACTCAGGAATTCTAAGTGAGAGAACTCGCTAAATCAGAGGATGTTCACATTTTCCTCACAGCACATACAGAGGTAAATGATTCCAGAGGTGAGGGTCAGCCCTGATCTCTTCTCTGTTCTCTTTTTGTTTTCAGGATGAGCTGATCACCTGACCTGCGAGCATGAGCAGGTCAGAAAGAAATTGCAGCTCAGGACCATTTTAGCACTCAACAAAAAATAAAACATCTTTAAAATAACTCCAAAACGCATTGGCAGAAAGGGCACAAAACTGTGGTAATGTGCTCATGCTTTCTAGCACCAGTTAAAAGTCATATCGTAACATTTTGCACCCAAGAGAGGCCTGATTCCTACATACAACACATCGCAAAATTAAAAATGACCAAAAACAGAAGAGAAATTAGTAAAAGCATATGGCATTATTGTGCTGAACATTTCAAAATGACACATGTGCAATGTTCCTGCTGTCTTGAGAGGTGGGATGGATTATCTCAGCAAAAGAGAAGTGCTTACTAACACAGATTTATAATGAAAATGTTTTATATCAACTCATGAAGAGACACACACAACAATGCCACAAAGAGCTGTTGTCCTGCATCAAATTTTCCTTTTTTTTTACCCACAAACCATCTTCAAAAGTGTTTCCAATCAAAAACCTAAAACAAGTGTATTTTTCTAGTTTTAAGGAGGTCTTGTCAGAAAGCTTAAGTTTTGTCTTTCATCTCTCTTATTAGTGGAAAATAGTGTCAATATATATCTTTGCCAAAATATCCCTACATAGTTTTTAAATGCAACTTTTTGTTTCTGTGACAAAAAAAGCTTGGGATCAACTTAAAAGAGAATTTGGGGCTTTGGAGAATCAAACCCTGGGCTCATGCATAACAAGTATAAAGCAGAGAAAACTTCACACGTAAATGCCCTGGGACAAGCTGGAGCAGAGGGAACAGCCCCACAGTACCTCAAAACAAAGACAGGCTGTCGACTTGGAAAGAACACAGTTTGGAGATTCTGTTGGGAGAAAACATGAAATAAAAACTTTTGTTCTTTTGTATTTCATTGTTGTGAGATGCGGCAGAGTGGAAAAGCTTAGAATAATTGACAGAATGCAGAAGACTATATAATAGGTTGTTCAATAAAGAGGCCAATCTGCAGCACTGACTCTTCTGACCATCGCAATGACTCTCATCACTTTCAGGGTCCAAGTGTTTGCTCAAGGACACAACAACAATAAGCCCTGATCAGACCTGGAACATGGTTGTTTGGTAACTTTCTCATGTCGTAGTTTATGGTTTAAAACAGGGGTGGGCAATTATTTTTAATTGAGGGCCACATTCAAACATCTTCAAGTGGTGAAGGGCCAGACCACGGTTATTGGTGTAACAAATTCATTAAAAAAATCATATTTTTAAGCAACTTACATAAAACATAGGCTTTTTTTTGGTCAACAAGTAATAACAAGTGCTCCATAGCCAAGTCAATGAAATAGAAGATACACTATATAAACAGTCAAATTTCGAATCAAAAATGTGCTAAGTGCCACATTGACACAGTCCGAGGGCTGCATCTGGGCCCCAGTTTGCTCAGGTCTGATTTAAAATCCTTTTATCAGGTAAAATTTGATTCCTGCAAAATGGCTAAGCTAAAAGATGAAGCTAAACAATGCTCAGAGAAATCTGCCATGTTTTTACTTCAAAGATGTTGCCCTACCGTTGCAGACACTTTATGGGTAAGATCTGTGGACAGTTCGTCTCTCTCACATTAATCCCTGATGTACACTGAGTTTAAGCACGGTGCAGGTCGAGACCCATGCAAATCCTACTTAGAATGAGCCCATACACGGACCTCGGAGCAATGCAAACAGAAAGAATCCATATAGACTTTATTTTTCTGATGCAGACCACAGTGGACTGCAGCTGGTGCAACAGAAACAGGCACTTTAAAAAAAAAACAGACATACAGTACGTCCCGAATCTGCTCGCCCCCGCAGTCAGTTTACAGAGCCTGATCTCACAAGAAAGCGTACATTTACCACGACACTACAGGACATGTAAATTACGTTATGAATAGCACGAGTTCAAGGCTGTTTTGCGTAATTATGGTTTTAATCTGATTCTAATCTTGCCTCAACCTGCCCCAAGCTTCAGGCCTAAACGTACCCTTTTTAGTAACATGAAGCCTAATCTTACTTGTTACACCTAAAGAAAATGGCTTCAACCAAAACTCATGTTAAATGTACGGCGTAACATAAGGCCTGAAATCGTGGTTATAATGCTCTGTTTATGTGCCGTGGTAAATGTACACTTTCTTGTGAGACTGTGTTTATGGACTAAGATCATGATTGAGTGAATCAAAAATAACATTAATATCAATGACAACCTACTGAGGGATTATTTGTAGCAGAAAGAGCCTTATCTGATTGACACAAACTAGAGCAGCAAAACACACATTACATTCAGGAGAAAAAATGTAGAGAAAGCATCAGATGTCTGTCAGACCAGTTCAGACCTGACCAAAAACAGCTAGCTCTCTTCCTGTTTGTTGTTTTTATCAAAGAAGCTTCCCCAGCCAATGAGACACACAACATTTCTTTCTGCAGGCGATATAAGGAGTAGAGTCAAAAGTGACCGATAATCCCTCTATTCTACCACCCACCAGAAAAAGTTAATTGTGCACCTCTAGATACAAATACTGTAGGCGTAACTGAAAAAACAACAACATGACATTGTGCATCTTTAACAAACATAAATCATAACCCTGAGTATTCTACAGCCACAATCTAACTATCGTCACTATCTGGACGCCACAGGAGCAGCTCCATCTCCCACATGTGTCTCTGTAAATACCAAACATATTAAAATGGCTCATCACCTGTAATTCTCTTCATGCTCCGACGCTTTTGTGGCTCCAGGTGTAAAGTATTTCTGCAAATTAGAACCACAAGAGCGCACGCCGGAATAAATCTGGCTGCTAATGACGCTAGTTAGGCTTTGACAGCCTCTTTCTGCTATTGTTGTTTTCGCCGGATAATTCTTCAAAGAGGGAAAACAGGTGGAAGCAGCACACAAGATTATTACTATTACGTGATTCAAATGATATTTACAAGCCGTTTAACAGAAAAGATGAGTTTGTAAAAATGTGTTCATACAGTTTGTTTAACTTAGATCTCATATGTTGAAGGCAGCTGGTTACAGAAGTGCTGGAAGTGTGCTGTGAACTTTTAAATATGGCCAAAGAACTGGTGCAGATATTGTAGCGATGCATTTGTTCATTTTGTGTAGTTCTGATAATGAATATATTGGATTTATAGCCTAAATCATTAGATATTTAATTTCAACCAATATTGTAGGGTCTTAAAATGACCACTTCCTCTCTTAAATCCTTCATGAACACGGTTAATATCGACGAGTATTAATTTTTGTTGCAATTATGGTCAATAAACGTCATGGTCAATTTATGCAAACAGTAAAGTAAAACTAGAGCGGACCACCCAATCAGAGAGCTGCTTTTGACTCCTGATAAAGACTAAAAATGCTGCATTTATCATATACTTTTTAGTGGAAAGCACAAAGATCACTAATTAACAACTAAAAATAGTCTACAACTTTAATGGATGATTGTGTTTATTCTCATAGAAGCATAACTAAGTTACTTTGTCTGAGTATAAATGTTTAGACAGAAGTCAAATAGATACTGAACAATCATATTCAACTTAATGCCCAACCAGGACATTGGCTGAACTGACACAACATCTACTGGCAAAGACAAAATCACAAAACATTTACCTGACCTGCTAGCCTCTCCTACTTTCTGTTCAAATGCAGAAGGGAACAGAGCCAATCACTTCATCGTCCAAAATTAGGATGATCCGATCTCAAACGGACGCTCCCTCCTCTACCCCTCGTCAATTTCAAAACATTCAAGTTGCCGGACGTATCTGATAGATTGTTTCTTCGGCTCTTGGTTGAGTTTTAAACAATTCCTTAAAATCTGAGTAGCAACTTTCAGACTGAAAAAATTCTAGCGCTACACATTCACGATAACATCCAGTTCGCATGTAGCTGTTTCGGTGGAATTAAAACCCAGCGCTCTGATTCCAGACCCTTTGTAAAGTTGTCTGTCAAAAGTGTGCAGGGATTGGCTGGTCAAACAAAAACATCACTTTAGAAACATACTTAAAGTTGCACTGTATGGTATGTGATAGTAATAGTAGGCTTTAAGAAGAAGATGACACCACCTGACCAAGTTATGGATCAGTTCTGTGGAGAGGCGTCCCAGTTCACAGTAAAACACAACTTTTGGAGCATTAGACACCCTCAGTAATAAAAATGTTCAATGGATAAGTCAATATTTTACAAATTAATCTTAAAGCACTGACATGTGAGCACTTGCATAATGCATTTTAATAGTACCATGTTTCAGCTACATGTTATGAGTCCATTATAGTATTTAAGAGGATAAGCTAATGACAAATGTAAATCATTGAGTAGAATTAATGCACAAGTCACTGCAACACAATTTGTGATTAAAATTCATCTGAAATAACAATGTCTGCCCCACATCTGACAGTAAAGATTATCATCGTTTATTTTTCCTTTAGGCTTTACGTTTGTTTAAAACAACATGACTGCCAGCGGCGATAGGCCTTGTGTCTGCATACATTTTCTCCAGTACCAAGAAAAATGATTTTGTGAGACCTGTTTGGTAACTATGATGATTCCATGTTCGTTAACATTTCGCCCTTACACCTTTGGGTCAGTGTTTCCGCAGCTCTCATTACAGCTCATTGTTCATAGAGATAATACGAAAAGAATGTAATAATGATGCTCTGCAGAGACACTGACAGTGACCCCTGACCCCTGCCTCGTGTGAGTCGTGAGGTCAGGTAATGGAGGATATTTTACACCACACACCACACATGGAAACAACTGTTGTTTTAAGAGAGAAAGATGAAGATTGTGTGTATAGTTTGTGCTGTTTCTAATGGTTTTAAATACAATAAGTCAACATAATGAAGGGAGCGACATTTGTTTATGTTGTTAGCATGAGATAGTTGCTGTTAGCTTACCACAACACTCAAAAGTGTTTTTATTCTCATTCAAGTCAGCGAAAGATCAACTAATGTCAGGTACAACACTTTTTAAGATGTTCAGTGAATGAAAATTAATCCAGATGAAAGTTATTTGTTTGTAATTATCAGTGAAATGTGAAGTTTCTTTTAATCAAGAGCTCTTACTTGCATGTTGAGAGCAAAGTTCAGACTTTGAAAAGAGGAAAAAATACACTTTTTTAAACTGATTAATACCGCACTGATTAGAAGTCTGTATTCGAGAAAGTCATATTGAAAGTTTTACTTTTTAATAAACTACACTGAGGTTTGATCAAACAATCTGCACAAAAAAAATAATAAACATATTTGGTCATAAATCCAATGTGTTGGTCTTAATCAAACATACACACATGTGTATGTAAAGTGACTCAGTACAGGCTCAGCTCCATAGCCCAAACTATCCCAGTGGATTTATCCAAAACCATTGTTACAAGTTGTACAAGACATGACTCAATTGTTCTGACTTTTCACCATTTTATTACTTGTCAAAGGTTAAACAAGGCCATTTCTTTGGTTAAAATAGAGAAAATGTGTTGTTTCTTGGATTATATAAGTGAGATGTAAAGCTATAAATTGATCAAACGCATAAAGTTACTTATTTGCTCAGTCTTTGAACTATGTCTCTCAGTTGTTTTTGTTCAAAGAAACCCTATTCAGCTGTGATTTGATGTAGTCAAAGGTTCAGCGTTATTATATCTTTATTAGGACAACATCAGTTTTATCACTTCATTGATGTAATTCATTCGAATAACCATTTACTGATCTAAATATGGGTTTTTAAACAAGGTTTACCTTTCAAAGTCAGCGACATTTTTGTAGAAGTCAACAGCAAAAATGTGAAATTTGGCAAAAATATTATAATAAATATTAAAATGAAGCTCCAGCAAACTCCCAGATGACTTCACTTCAGACTCATCTGGGTCAGTTTTAGCAGAAGTCTTTTCATCATGTGACTTTTGCATTCTACACAACTAATAGAAATAATACCACTAGACATTAATCAATTATCACAAATGCTTGTTAGTTACAGTGTACACATTTTCCACTTGGATGTACAGTCTTACAAAATAGACTCCAAGCATCATATTCCTTTCCAACTCTTCCTAAAATCAGTCTTTTTAGTCCTGCACCTGCCTGGTCTTGATAAGCAGTATAATCCCAGTGGAGTTGAGTCCTGTGTGGACCATATTCTTATCGTAAACATGCAGTATGTTCGCTTTAAGTAGCACTTCAAGACGACCAGAGCGACAGAGTTCAGGGTCTGACTCCTGCATCAATGTTTCAGCGGCTTGTGAAACATTAATAATGCTGTTAACACAGCTCAGCACCAAAGGGAACGTACGTGACGAGGTCTGTCAGTCACAACTTTATATAACTGTGAAGTGGACAGGCAGCATCAGCAGACATGAGAGAGGGCCTGCATATAGGACTGAGACAACAGACACGTTTCATTAGCCCAGACCGGTTTACTTTGGAGTGGCTTATTTTCATGATGGTGAGACTTTCTACTTCAAGTCCAGGCTTCACATCTGTCTGGCGTCAATTCTCAAATAGATGTGTAATTATTCAAGTCTGTGGAGCTGTGACTCCAGGTCAGGCTGGTGGAAACAAGAAAGTACTTCCTGTTTATCATCACTTTTTTGCATTTATTTCATTTTTTGGACTCTGTTGTAGATTTCCGGTGGCGCGGCGCTGCTGAGATCCAGACTCAGGGACGCATGTAGTATGGGTTTGTTTGATGTTATCTAAAGTGCATTTGGTCGAGAAGAGAGTCAGAATGGAGAACTGTATGCAGGTTAAGATGAACTGAGAGATGACACAACTACAGTAGAAATGAAATTATGTTCCTTTTTCTTGTGGACTGTGTCACTTTTGATTGAACCTTATTTCTTGTTGATACTGTGTGTATGTGATGTATGTTTTTTGCCTTGATACGACAAAATTCTCCTGCGAGGAGACAATAAAGGCTAATCTAATCTAATCTATGCTACTTTATAAACCCGATTTATTCAATCCATTGTGGTTGGATTATGTAGAACATATTCACAAGATTTACATTTCCTTTACTCAACAAACGGGAAACAGCTGAGTGTGCTATGCTTTAAGTCTTTCGGAGCAACAAATAAAACTTTCATCACTGGAAATACAACAGTTTGTCACAGGATCAAGTCTGCGTTTGATGAGGAACATTATTTCATGTTTCTATCTGTACTTTTCTGTCTGGTTTTCGCCTGAGCCTGTGTTTTCTCTTGTCCAGTCATTGAGCCTAAAGTTGGAACTCGTGCTCCAGGGTAAAAGCAGCTTGCTAAGGACCCAGAGAGAGGGGCAGAATGGGATGCTTTGTGCAGTGGAAACAGCATTGGACCGTACCGTACCGCCCTGACCCAAGCCTATGGAAACAGGGCTAATGTAAGAACACTGGCACCACTGCTTTCTTAAAATTATGTCACTTTCAATAGAAATGTGGAAATTCTGTTCTCTGTTTTGCAAGTCTCAATTCTTTAGTCTCCAGTTTGAATCAAGTCCCAAGTCAAAGCAGCTCAAGTCCAAGTCACTACACCCATAAATCCAAAACAAGTTCAGGCCAGCATAGAGTTCTGAAGATTTATCCTCATAATTAATAAAAGATTACAAAATGACTGCAGCTGAGCCAGAGAACACACAGATTCATAATGTTTCCGTTCGGCTTATGTCGGGTAATGTGCTTTTACAGTTTTATGCTGATGCTGGTTATAAAGTTGCACAAACAAACAGCAAAGACGAGATGAAGAATCTAATACAGCCTCACAGAGATTTCCCAAATGTCTCTGTGAACATCTGAAACACTCCGCCTGAAGCTTCCCCTCAGGACCTGCACAACATTCAGTCTGATGTAGGCTGGTCTAACATAACAGCACATACAGCAAATGATACAATCTGTGCAAAATCTGTTCTTTGTCTTCTACCAGTTAGCTCATACACTCACAATTATAAATTATGCTGATAGTATAATGTCTGAGCTAGAGTTCAATGTATGTCCATTACAATAAAACACTGTCAAGATTCTCAAACGTTTTTGCTTCAAGTACTAAAAGAAAAATTGCCTTTTACATCTTAACATAGATTTTTTTTTTTTTTAAATGTGAATAAATGTACCTAGCATGCCACTGACAAGATATCAGCAGAACCACAGCTTGAGAAACACTGCACTAGACTGAAAGGTAAAAATCATGCACCATTACAAAACGCTACTGGATTTTTAAAGTGCATATGAAGGATTCTCTGATGAAATTGTGTGAAATAAAAACAAAAGATGACAGATAATAGGGCAGGGGTCCCAAGTCGTTCAAAATGAAAGACTTTTTAATAATTTCAAGTTATAAAACCTTCAAAATTGGGTTGTTTTTATTGTGCATCATGATCCTAGCGCAGCCAAACAGTCTTCAACAAAATAAAAGTGTGAACATACTGTATATTTTCAACTATCACAAAACCATGTATGTCTAAAAATGGTTGCTAGGTAATTTTATAAAAAGTGTGGCTAATACAAATAATCATTTTGTTTGATAGTTAATCTCTCACATTCCTTAGTGTGATAATTGTATTTTTTATAATGCATAAAATATGATCTTGTAGCTATGCATCCCTGCTTCCACTTTGCATTTAGAGTTACGTAACTGCATTTTAGTCAAAGACCTTATGCACTTAATCACAAACTTTTCACCAATGAGATTTTTAACATAGACAAAAAAAAGTCTGATATTCCAGCTAAAATCCACCTGTATTCCTTCACATTAACAGGACTGTGATCATATCTAAACTTGAGCAGTTTTATTTTGAGCCAGAAGAGGAGCAGAGAGGCAAAGAGCCCCGAGGCAGAAAGAGAGGGGGGGGGGGGAGAAAGAGAGAGAGAGAGAGAAAGAGAGAGGAAGAAAGAGAGAGAGAAAAGAGGAAGAGAAAGAGAGGAGAGAGAATGAGAGAGAGATAGAGAGAGTGAGAAAAGAGGAAGCGAAAGAGAGGAGAGACAATGCATTTAACGCAAACTAGGGAACTCGGCTCCAACACTTCCGGGCGAGTTTCCGCGCTGAATTTCCTCCGAGCAGTGTTCAAACACTTCTTTCTCAGTCGGAGCTCGGAACTTCACAGTTTCCGAGAGAACATGAATGCAGCAAATGACTTAGGACACTTGTATCTAACATAAAGAGCAGTTTGAAAATACAATTCCTCTGCATTTTGTTATTCTTTTAGAGACCGTTATACGCTAAGATACAATATTTTGTTTTTTATTGTGGATACAAAAAATACATGTAAATGTCTTGTTTTTTCTGCATTGGCATATTTTTTATGATTCTTTTGTCTAAAATACATATGCAACATATTGAGACAAGGGATGCTGTGTGGCGGCTAGTGGTGTGGAGTGATGGGGGGAGAGAGAAGGAGAAAGAGAGAGAGAGAGAGGAGAGAGGAAGAAAGAGAGAGAAAAGAGGAAGAGAAAGAGAGGAGAGAGAATGAGAGAGAGATAGAGAGAGAGAGAAAAGGAAGCGAAAGAGAGGAGAGACAAAGAGAGAGAGAGAGAGAGAGATGGAGAGAGAGAGAGTGAGCGAGAGAGAGAGAGATGGAGGGAGAGAACAGAGAGAGAAAGAGAAGAGAGAAAGGAGGAGTGAGAGAGAGGTAGCGATAGAAGGAGAGAGAGAAGAAAAAAGAAGAGAGAGGCGAGAAGAGGGAGTAAGAGAGAGAGTGTGAGAGAGAGGGAGGAGAGAGAGAGGGGAAGAGGGCGAGGGGGGGGTGAGAAGAGGGAGAAAGAGAGGAGAGAGAGACAGAGAGAAGGAGAGAGAGAGATAGAGAGAGAGAAAGAGCGAGCAGAGGAAGGGAAAAAGAGAGGGAGAGAAGAGAGAGAGTGAAAAGAAGAGAGAGAGAGAAAGGGGAGTGAGAAGAGAGAGAGAGGGAGAGATAGAGAAAGAGAGGAGAAGGAGATAGAGAGGGAGGGAGAAATAGAAAGAGAGAGAGAGGTGTTTATGGGGATGAACAATGCTCCACGGTCTCCGCTGAAAGAACTGTTTCTGTGCCACAGATGAGCCCCGGCTCTGAGCCTCAGCTGCTCTGTCCACACATCAAAACACTGGAGTCACAGGGAAGCACTCGTGTCAGGCTTACTCATGGAAACGCAACAGTATTCCTCGGAAAAATAATCCTAGAGCCGAGCGAAAATCTGTCAGAGAGAGGACAATGCGGCAAAAAAACGTCTTTAGCAACCTTCACCTTACCAACTCCAAAACATAACCTTTTATAAACCAAGCACATTTATTTTTATTGGATAGTGATTTAATTAAAATGTGATTTGTTGCACAGCCCAGAGACATAACTTAAGCCAGGTGTCCACTACCTACACGATATTGGCCTCTGATCAATAAATGTCAGTAAATTACGTAGTGTAGAGGCAGAGGCTCTTCTGTCACTGTCCACACTTTGAACACAGAGCAGGACAGTTTCTGAACAGCTGCATCTGAACTAAAACTAGCATTACTGATCTGAAAATGTAACTGTACTAGATTACCTAAGAAAACAAAACTAAGGCCTTAAGTTTATCATTACTCAATAAAAAAAAAGTCCTGTTTTTTGAGCGTGTCAATACGCCTCTAGATACGTATCAGGATATGTATCGGCATACTTAAACTCTTATACCAGTAATTTACACATATGAACTTGGACTACAGCTTTAAGGCTGAAACTATTGAGCTGAACAATTGCTGCATTCATGTTCCTCGGGAAACTCGGAGGTATCTACATAACGATCGAACCTCCCAAAATCAGAGCGTTCATGACAGCAGTTTGTAAAGCACATGTGGAGCAGTGACACCAACAAACATTTGCATAACTTCATCTTGATTTTCTTTGCAGATTGGTGGAAAAAGTCAAGTGGAAACTCTTATTATTGTAACTCATGAACTTACTGAGGAGCTGTATCTTTTCTTGTTGGTAAAAGTCTGATAAATAAATGATTCTGGACATTACCTGTAAAGGCGCATTGATGTAAACTCATTTAGTCTGCGTTAAGGTTTTAAATGTGTTTTACTGGTGAAGCAGAACTCTCAGTGTGATATAAAACTAAATCCCTGTCATTTTGAGTCAGTGCTCTGCTCCAATCTCATGCGGTCCTGCCGTGGGTCCTGCCCAGGCTCTTGTCATTTGACGCAAACTAGGGAACTCGGCCTCCAACACTTCGGGCGAGTTTCCGCGCTGAAATTCCCTCCCGAGCAGCGTTCAAACACGTCTTTCTCAGTCGGAGCTCGGAACTTCACTGTTTCCGAGAGAACATGAATGCAGCAAATGACTTAGGACACTTGTATCTAACATAAAGAGCAGTTTGAAAATACAATTCCTCTGCATTTTGTTATTCTTTTAGAGACCGTTATACGCTAAGATACAATATTTTGTTTTTTATTGTGGATACAAAAAATACATATAAATGTCTTGTTTTTTTCTGCATTGGCATATTTTTATGATTCTTTGTCTAAATACATATGCAACATATTGAGACAAGTATATCAGGTTATGTATCGGGATATGCAGTAGTGTAAAATATGCTTGTTTTTGCTGCCTTTTCTTAATCCTAAAGTTAAGCAAAAATGGAAAAACAAATAATGTTAAGTTCCAATTAGGGCTGGGTATTATGTATAACATTATTTGTTTTTCCATTATTGCTTAACTTTAGGATTCAAAAGAGGCAGCAAAAACAAGCATATTTTACTTTACTGCAGTATCTGCCCGCATTTATTGAATTACCCAGCCCTAATTTTCCCTGTTTACCTGCACTGTGTCGCCTTTACAACCAGGACTAAACGCTGCTCAAATCAGAACAAACATGAACATACTGTCAGCGTTTGAGTCTCATGCAGCCTCTCTGAACTCGTCTCACTGTACACTTCTGCATATCTTAGCATAAGTTAGTCTCTCCAAGGGTATAATGTTGTTTTTTTTCTGCCGGCTGCACAGTGAACCTCAGCCGGGACACCGCTGTTTCATGGCGTGTGTCCAAAAAGCTCATCTTAAGGTGGTTACTCTGCTCGTGTCTTTCTTTTTCATGTTTCAAGGGTGAATCATTTTGCCTGAGCTCCCCACAGACAAAGCCGCAACTGCGAGAAATCCTTCAAAGAATAAACGCTGGACAAGGACTCGCTAGTTTTTAAGCTGTCAGTCTATAATTTTAATTTTAAAAGAAGATGTCAAGGCAAAAAAGGCAAGCTGACTTTTACCAAATAGTGACTTGTTGTGAGCTGTGGAGAAAAACAATCTTCAAGTTCACAGCACAACCAATCAATATAATGGTTTTAATTCACAAAGCACAAAATCAAAATGTCCAAAACTTTTCTTTCAGTACTTTCAGAGCTCGCTGTTTCGTGTTTACAACAACAAACGACAATCAATTGTTCCTTTGGTGCATTTACTGACCTTTAGCGACCAAGCCCACCAATTATTTCAGACTTCTCGTTTCTTGTCCTTTGGCGAGATCTCGAACTTTTCTAAACTATTCCTTTTTTGTCCATCATCTGATAAACGAAAACTAATCAGCTGATGGGCAGGTTTAACATGAAAATAAAGTTGTAAATAAAGCTTCTCTTGAGTCAAATCTAAATTCTATATTCTGGGACAACTCTGGCTCAATTTGTACTTTCTCATCTCATTTTCAGTCAGATTAACTTCAGTTTTTAAAGATGACTTGTCAAAAGCCCCCAAAAGACCTCATCGTGTCAAAGAGTTACTTATAGTTCCTTATACATCTTAGAAAAACAAATATACATGTCACCTTTAAAAATATATATCAAGGCTGGATTTAAAATCTGACTTTCTTTGTGCAGTGCTTGTTCTCACTTATATATAAAGTAAATCAGACATCAGAGCCCAAAACTACAAAACCTTAGCTTCATAAAGACGGCAGTCATGTTTATTCTGTTAAAAGGTTGTGTTTAATGTACAATGCGATGACGTCATAAGGCCGAACAGGCAAGAGCTAGTTTTTCTTATTGAACATTGTACTTTGCCATGAAGTACCTATAAGATAATTTAGCAAAAGATCGACCTGGTGATTTTATTGGTGATGAGACACATTCATTTTGTGTCCAAAAAATGGAATGGAGCTTTGACAAACCTCTAAAATGCTTTAGTTTCTGGTGTGAAAATCTCCATGAGTAAAAATAATTCATATTCTCTAAACTCTAAACTAATTTTTTAATAAACATCTAACCTGATCAGCCAGACGAACTCTCTCGCAATATTTGTTGATTCACAATTGGTTTACAGTCTGAACCATTGGTTTAACAAACCAATCACATTGCAGCAGGGGGGGTTCAGCAAAAGACGACAGCAAGTAGTGCCTGAATCAGACAAAAAAAAGACTGCTGCTCTTGTGGTTGTATGTGTTTCTGTTGTGTTTGACTCTGTTTTACCAGAAATACAGACAGAAATACTTTACTTTTTGAAAGAAGAGCACGTTCATGTATGACACTTGTTCTATCCCACGCTCACATTGAATACGGCATTACAAATCAATGCTGTGATTGGTTAAGCACAAACTAAGGTATTTTGCACACCCAATCAGCTCAAAGTATTTCATTGAACTTCCCACCTTTTTTCAAAGGTTTTCAGCAAATGAAGTTCCATATGGATAATGTAAAATAACTCAAATCAGAGTTCAACACATTAGTTCAGGGTGCAAGCCATGGTAACAGAATGGTTAGAGTTCTGGCTTCCCAATAAGGAGATCATGGGTTTTGGCCAAGTCAAGTGGAGTTTGCATGTTCTCCTTGTGTCATTGTGGGTTCTCTCCAGGTACTCTGGTTTACTCTTCAAAAACATGCATAGATAGTTCAACTAACAACACTTTACATTCTACTACTGAAAGAATGAGAGAGTAATGATTGTCTGTGTATGTTTTAACCCTGAGATGAGTTAGTCACTTTTTGAGTTGTCCAGTTTCTTTCAACTAATGTATGCCCAAAGTCACAGATGGTCTTGGTCACCTCCATCCCAAAACAAGAACAAGGGGTAGAAAATAATTAAATATATTGTTCAATGCGGGAGATAGCCAATGCCAATGTAAAAATTATTCAAAGTAGATGAGTTTTAATGCATTTTAATACAAAATTCACTGCTTTGTTGTCAGATCAATCTTGCTGTACTCGTCACAGCAAATCAGATCAGATCAAGTTCGCCAAGCCAAACCCCAAACAAACCACACACCACAGACAGACTCTAATCCTCACATCTACAGCAGCCACAACATTATCACAGGTCAAACACAGTCTCAGTTGTGGACACTTTCTTTCTGATGCGGCGCGATCGGATTTGGCACCTCGCACTTCTACAAATCACATGTAATATGATTTCATCCATGAGTTGGTCCCTGTTGAGCGGGTAACGAGGCGAACTGCGGTCAGGGATATAGGTCAGGTATGTCCACTGGGCCATGAGCTGCACCGATGCTCAGGGAAGAGGATGCCGTGTAAATGTACAGTAAATGTATATCGATTAAGGCAGTCTTTATTTTTGGAAGCACCACAGCTCGGACACACCCACGCTGGGATGGGGGTTGAAATAAAAATAAAATTGTGAAAAAGGTGTATATAAGTAGGCTTGCACTATTGACATTTCTTTCACAACTAATTTACTATGAGTCAATACAAAATCTGAGAGAATTTTGACAGTGATTTTTTCTCATGACAAAAAAATGGAAATATATTTCAATATTTACTACTGCTGGGCATCAAAATGGTCTTAAAGGTGCTATACACAATTTTTGCTTCTTTAAAATTGTAAACAAACAGAATTAATTTCAAACACCCTACATCAGCCACATGTTTTGCTCACTTAGTTGTTCACCACAATGTGTTTTAAGCTTTTTTCACACCCGTTAGGAACGTGACAGACGCAATGCTAACAACAATAACAGATGAATTTAGTGGAGTTTGGCAAATAAACGGGACATTATTAGTCATAGTCAGGACATTGTAGGCTATTTCCCCTTGAATAGATACATCATCTATGCTGAGGTTAATTGATTTTGGGGTCATTTCATTGTAAAAAATTGGCCTTAAAACTGAGAAATCTGGGACTTCTTTTATAAAACTGGGACATGTCAATGTTTTTGGACACATTTGGTGGGACATGGGCACACTGTCCAAGGTAGATGTTGGTTACCCTAATGTTGCTTATGTATATGTCCTAAATTATAGCTAAACACTAATTCTAATCTTTGAAACAAATGAGTTTTTGTTCTTATGTCAGTGTTCCACTCATATATTTGGGCTTTTTGCAAACAAAATTCTATTATTGAAAAAGCAAGTTGGAAAGTTGCAAAACCATTTCACACAGAGAGATTGCTGGTTCCATCTTAAACAAATCTTCAAAGAACAAATGAAGTCCTCAATTAGGCAAATATTTTCGTTTAATTCCAGGCTGATATTTCAATTATCTTATTCAAACAAAGCTGCTCTTTGTTTTGTGTAAATGTAGTTCACAGCTCTAAAAATTCTGACACGGAAATATGAAGCTGATTTAGACAGAAGTTAGGTTTCAAAATGTATGTCATTTAGTTTAAAAAAGCTGTTCAGTGCATTGTTGCTTAATGTTTTTTGAAAGACACAACAAATGATTAACCAAAAACTATTAAACTGAAAATATAATGCAATTTAACGTGTATTCTGTATACTAACACCTTGTAAAAATGTATGTTATACCAGGTATTCCCTAACAAAGTACATTTTCAGAGTACAAGCCTTTATTCTTCCCAACACTGTGGTGTAAATCAATAGAAACCATTTCATTTTGTCGTCTCAAAGTCACAAAAACGCACCAGTGAACCCTATAAGTGAAGCAAACTTACATGTTTAGGATTTTTTTTCCGCTGAATTAGCCCTCAACACCGCTGAAAAGACAAGCACCTGCTCTGAATGTAAGTACAGTACAGCCATGAGCCTCTGCGTAAAGCCAGCTAATGCGTAAAATGGAACAATTACGCACAGACTTACCCAAAAGTCCCACCACGAAAAGTTTGAGCAGCACAATCCCATTTGAATCCATCACCGAGGCGCGTCCGTCCCAAGTTAAGTTCGCGTGAAAAACCTCAGCCGCTGCAACTCCACGACACCGCGCGTTTGAAGCGAACCATCATCGTAGTTATCCACAAATGAACGAGGCAGCTTTGTCCGTCATGCTGCCGGGACAGTTAAAGCTCATCTGATGGGAACGAAGCGGCAAAATGTTGGAAAAAAAATAAATAAAAATGACAGGATCCAACAGAGGAAAGACAAAAAGAGAGAAGGAGAGAGAGATTCCCGGAGTGTGCGTGCTCTCGTGATGAGCGCGTCTCCTCGTGTGCGTCAGGAAGAGTCAGGACCACCACTGTCCCGCATCTTTACAGAGAGAGGAGGGAGGGGGGGAGCTGGGGGAGGGTCTACACTGGGATAATCCGACCTACAGCCAATGGGATGTCCTGTCAGTGCATCACATACACACAGAATATAAACGCATTAATGTGACTGTTTGAGACATAATCAAATAAAGACTGCAACAAAATGTAGCCTATTTAGTCTTATTTAACCAGTAAAACTCCGATTGAACTTTTTTTTTTCAAACGGGGTCAGCAGCACACCATTAAAACCATTAAAGATACAATACAAAGTAAAATACAAAACACAGAATCATTATGAGCTAGTATGCATGAGCTTGCATCAGCACTTCATATTATAATATGCCAGTTTTTTTTATTTGCAATAAAGCCTGGTTTACTTTCTTTTACTGTAATACAGACCTGGGCAAACTGCGGCCCAGGGGCCAGATGCAGCCCACGATCTGTTTTAATCAGCCCCCTATGTTTTTACTCATTACACTGCAAAACATTATGGTCTCTGTTAAAACTAGAACTACTAGAATATTCATATTAATTTTACATATTTTAACCAGATTAAAATAAAATTGCTAATATTTGCAGCACCATTCACTTGTTTCAATATATTTTAGCTTGAATCAACCTTGAAAAATGTGAAATAATCTTGGGCCATCGAGTAAAAATAAATATTAAAATCCAGATTTCAAGACATTTCAGCAAATCTAGAAGTAAATTTTTTCCATATACAGTATTTATTTTATTTTGACTGACTTGGCTATAAAGCTTGTGTTTGTACTTGTGTTCCTAATATAAATGGACACACTACCCCACATTTTATAAAAATGTGCAGGGAACAATTCTACATTTTTATACCAATACCAATAATTGTGATCCGACCATTTGCTGCTGATCTGGATTTGAATATGACCCTCGAGGAAAAATATGTCTCTATAATTTAGACTTAGTTACTCACAGTAAGCTACCTGCAACTTTTCAGCCAAAAATTAAACTTAAATAAAATCATCTACTTGCATGTTTTTATTGGACTAAAAATGTGTTTCTTTTCTCTGAGCAAGCTTGCATCTTGCTAAAATCAAGTGTTTTGTTTCCAGGCCATTGATTGAAATCGAACCGAATCGTCAATTATTGGGTGGTGAGTTTAGAATAAAAAAATGTGTAAAAATGTGTAGTTTGACGCAAAAGTCAAACTTTGAGACAGTTTATTAAGATATAGTTTAAAAAGAATCAAATAAATGGAACATATTAAAAGTTTTTGTTTTTGTTTATGTTCAGAAAAGCATTTTTCTATTGTTTTAGAACAGGTTAAACTAAATCGAATCAAAAATCGAGATTGAGCAATATGAGAAAAAAAGTCGTGATTATATTTTTTTTCAAAGATCACACAGTACTTGTTTCCATGTAAATCTTGTTTGTTTAACTAAAATATTCCACAGTATGTCTTAAGCTTGTGTATATCAACAAAACGAGCCACAAACCATTGTTTTAGCTAATATTTTAGTGGGATTATGGGTTTGATTCTTTGTTATGAAGTTGTAAAGAAAGAGAAGCGACAAGCATGTTCTCACTTAAATAACCTAAAGGATAAAAAATAAAGAATACAACAAGATCATAAAATGGCCTCCACACTTAAGAGTATGCTACAATAGACTACTCTTTGTGAATGGTGTACACAGTAATAGATAAGTGTTAAAGTCTGCGCTGACTGAATTAAACGAGCTGAATCTAAAACCATGAATGTTATTGGCTGAGCAACACCTCTCTCTAGTGGCTGAATTTGACATTACAGAAAAGTACATGAGCTACAGTGGAAAGGGTTTGGTTTTAGGCAAGTACTGAATGAACTTGTCAGAGTCAGAGGCCGGTAGAGCAGCCGAAATGTGTTCAAGTAAGACTAAAGTTACTTCTGTGTAATATTGTGCAAGTAAAAGGAAAAGGTAGTGGCCTAAGAAACTAATGAAGTAAGAAAAAGACCTATTAGGTGTGACTTTGTGAATATTTGTGAAAAAAGCATTTCTCCTGCAACTGTTACGTCATGCAGCTACCTCTAAAAAAAAATAATAATAATAATAATAATGATAAAAAAGATATACTCAAATTGACAATCTGCTCATTAGGTGTCAGACTTGAGTCACTTTTTTGATGACTTGACTTGACAAAATTGATTAAAACTTGAAATTCAACTTGGACTTGAAGGTTTGAAACTCAGCTCTTGCTTTGAACTTGAAGCTGGATAAAACTTTTTCTCAAACAATTTAAATGTCTAATTTTACGTTGTAATAAAAATACAAGTTCATGGTACAAAATTTTATATAGACCTGGATCTGTCTTAGAAGTATGAGCCATTGACTATAGGGACACAGTCTCTACATTTAAGGCCTAATACGTTCCTTATCGAAGTATCTTATGGTCAGACCAGCTAAAAATAGAAACTAGACCCATAGTTCTAGTCAGGCTGTCTGACGAGCAAACGCATCGAAAGAATGGCAACTATTCTCTTCCTGTAACAAACATTTAACTAGTAGTTCATCTGTGTCTGTTCTTTGCTGTTCACATATTGGCCCCTGTCCCACTGCCCTTTTGGGAAATTAACTGTCTCAGATCCTGCTGTTCAACTGACTAAGGTTGGACCATTGATGTCCCCTGTATCCCTTCCTCCTTCTGTACACCTGCCATACCTGCTTGTCAAACCCTGATCCCGTCAGATCTCAGAAGCTAAGCAAGAAAGGGCCTGGTTAGTACTTGGATGGGAGACTGTTGGAACACCAGGTGCCACAGTGGGACAACAGGAGTAGATTGTCGTTGTGTCCTTGGGCAAGACACTTAACCCACACTGCCTCAGTGTCTGCGTACACTGAGTGAGTGGATACTAGATTGTAAAGCGCTTTGAGTGCCTGGAAAGGTAGAAAAGCGCTATATAAATAGACAATTTTTTACCACACAACTTTCTCCAGGATTAACCTGTCCTCGTCCTGCTAGGCGAGTCGTTTCCCTTTGTTAATAGACTCTGGTTCTACAGACTTAAACTCTACATCTGCAATTAGATCGATCTGTGTCAGTCCTTCAGCCTGTCCACTGTGGTTCGCCTTCTTCACGCTTTTTTTTTTTTTTTGTCTTTAATTAGTTTTTTCGTTTTGTTTGTTTTTTAGTATTTTTGTGACTTTTTTGTGTGTTTTTCTTTCTTTTTTTTTTAGGTTTTTTATGTTTTGTTTGTTTGTTTGTTGTTTGTTTTTTCTGTGTTTTTCTTTGTTCTTTTTGTTTGTTAGTTTTTTGTTTTGTTTTTTGTCAATGCACTGGACAAAATGTTTCTTATTTTCTGTTTTAATGTTTGGCTTTGAACAATGAATGTTTCATTATTTTATTTTCTAACACTGATGTTTTGCTAAATTAACAATCTTGGACGTCCTCAGAGACGACCGTTTTTGTGATTTTGGGCTCTACAAAAATTAATTTGATTTGGCGAGGCTTATCAGTTCTCATCAGTTTTGAACAGGAAATACAGGTCTGTTTTTGTAAATCATTTTAGATCAATAATGTGGTTTACATTAGTGAACAAAATGTAAAGTGATGGTCTGTACATTCAGTAAGTCGCAGAAAAAACATAGTGATACATTTACAACAATCCTTTCAGTCATTGTGGTCAGATTAAACTGTTCCACATTGTTCACCTGCAAAAAAACATTTAAAAACAGATTTTTTTTTTTTTATAAGTTACATAATCAAGAAGGTAGATTCATTTGTACACTTACTTTTTTCCGCGTGTACAGAAGCATTTTAATGTGATATAATTGCATGAAAATTCATTATATAATTACCTGGTTTTCTAAGAAGTAAAAGCAAAAGTACTGAAGGAAGAACGGTATTTTCATCTTTTCTTTTCCGCATTTTAGTGTCTTACTATTTCCTCCATGAATGAATGTGGCTTTGGAGGAATGTTAAATATTAAAAGCTTTAAGGAAGAGACGAGTAAAGAGAAAATCTAATGAATCCCCATGATTAATTAAAACACATTTTCACTCTATGTTGTGCTGAAGTTGTATTTCATTCGGTCTGTTTTTTATCACAAAAATTCAGCATTTTTAGCCCGATCTCACAAGAAAGCGTACATTTACCACGACATTACACAATATGTAAATGAGGTATGATTAGCACGAGTTCACAGCTGTTTTGCGTAATTATAGTACGCGTCACAGTCCTCATTCATTTCAATGGTGGTTGTTAAGACGTGTTCTTATTTATGAATTTTAATGAAATCCTGATTCTAATCTTAACCTGCCCCAAGCCCCAGACCTAATCTTACCAATTTTAGTAACTTTATGCCTAAACTTACCCGTTTCACCTGAAGAAAACGTCCCCACGTGGCTGCAACCAAAACTCGTGTTTTTGTAACACTGTGAAAACTCGTGTCATTTTTACGCTTTTTCATATTGTGCAAAATGCACGGCGTAGCATAAGTACTAAAAACAGCTGTGAACTTGTGCTTAAAATACGCTGTTTTTGTGTCGTGGTAAAAGTACACCATCTAGTGAGACTGTGTTTTTTTTTAGCCTGTGTTGTTCACCTTCATCAAATGATAGTACAAAAAGAAAAAGTAAAGTTTTAAACTCCACAGACCATTTGTTTAAATCATTTGAAGATTTTCACACTGCAAAAAAGGAAAATCTAACTTACATAAAATGACTTAAATTAAGCTTATTAATCTTAAAAGACAAATTTTAAGATTTTTTCACTTCAGACCAACTCTTGCTATGATTTTTTGACTTGTTTTGAGATATTCTATCCTGATATACCTTATAAAAACTTATTTTAAGCAAACTTGCATCTGTTTTAAGCCATGACTGCTTGAATCAAGAATAAATTTGCTTGAAAATCTTGTCAAGAGAACTTGAAACTAGCATTTTCTGCTCAAAACAACTACGTTCACATTTACTTACTGCACAGGCAGATTATTTCACTTGAAATAAGAAATTTTTACTTCAAAACAAGCAAGATTTTCTTATTTTTTGAAAGGCCTTTTTTGCAGTGCAGCTTTAAATTTTGAATCTACAGCTATTTTGCCTTGTTTAAACGGTTTTAATTATTAGTACATCGCAAAATATTAAGGACTTTCTTAGGAAATCTCATCTGAACAAAATATAAACCGAAAATACGTATATTAAAAATGATAATAATCTGTACATAGTTTACATTATTCTGCAGTAAAACAGTTCAATTCAGCCTGAAAAAAGCTGCAAAAAGATACAGGATTTAATTTTGCGTCACATAATATCTATTGTCCACAGTAATGATTTTGTCTTGTGCATTTAAATGAATGTACCTATTGTTAAATCATGTTCACATTGTCTGCTGATCATATTTCGTTGGCCTCAGTTGAACCGGCAACAGGCCTGACATGAACCACACCAAACATGAAGAAAACAGAAAGTACAATTCAATTATGTTTGGGACTTCTTGAAATCTGAGAGTGTTGGGTGTGGAGGAGGAATTTGGAAACTGCTCACTTGAAAAAGCACTTTGTGTTTGTTCCCAAGGCAGTGAACAGCACCTAACTAATTAAATGCACCAATATTTAGACATAACGAAAACAATTAGGCTTAAGAAATGGAATGCTTTTATCGTTAGAACACGGAACAGGCCCGGAAAGTACAAGCTCTGAAGTCATCGTGTTTGTTCGTTTGTGTTTGAGAGTGTTTTCATGTTGATCAAAGTCATGTTGCAATAAAACTGTTTATTTAATTAAACCTATGTGTTTGGTGCAGGGTGACCAGATGTCCCTATTTACCTGGGACAGTCCTTACAGTATGTGCCATGTTCCAGCAAATGTATCCAAATCCACTTTTTTGTCCCAGTTTTACTCAAGACATGTCCCATTGGTCCTGATTTTTGACTCTGACACGTTCCAACAGTGAAGGAAGGAGTTTATTGCTATTTATTTTGTCAAAATAGAGAAAACTGTTCTTGAAATTTACCAAAACATAAGTTTTAGAGAATATGCGCGAGCATGAATGAGCCATGATAAATGCATAAGAATATACTTATTTACTCATTGTAATGTTAATGCATCTTTTCCTGCCTTGTAAAGCACTTTGAATTACTTTGTGTGTGAATTGTGCAATAGAAATACATTTGCTTTGCCCTGCCATTGTTTTCACTGAATGTTCATACATTACCCTCTACAGCCCTTGACTGGGTCCCAGTTTTTAATTTTGAAAATATGGTCATAGTCAGATGTAGAAAAGTACCAAAGTGGCACAAATGTAGAAGACATACATCATATGACAATCATATCTCATCTAGTTTCTCAGTCTCAGACAGAATCACTTTGGAAAGGTCTGTCCAGTGCAAACAAATGCCCTATGACCCGTAACCTTCAGCAAACACATGGCCCGGAGGCGCAGTGTTTGCACTTTGGCGCAGGTCTGCGGTCAGACGCAGAAGTGAACTTTGCCCTCCGCAGTGACAGTGGCACACCGGGCCACTCTGTGCTAAGACTTGGGTGAAACATTTCACACATTTTTAGGATGCCTCGTGTCGTCAGTCCGGGACGAACCGGTTAAAAAAGCATGTCAACACGTGACGTATCAGAGCCGAGGCTGGGAGGTGCAGGAGGAGAGACAGAGACGCCTCTGAGCGCGGCACAAGCGCGGACTCACGCTAAAGAGAGGTAAGTCCCGAGGCTTTTATCGTATTTCACTGCGTCTTTTGACAGTTTTTTATCATTTCCCAGTGTAAAGAGTGTTTGTATTGTGCGCTATCGTGGATATCTGACATTCGTGTTTCCCCTGACGCTCCTTTTACGCAGAAAATTCCCGAACAAATTCCCGAACAAACGTGCGATGGAAGTTTGCTTTTATGTGTCGTCCGGAGCCATAATGACTTCTGGCCACTTGCTTCCGTACAACACGCTCACAGACCTGTCCTTATCTGCTGGACTCGAGCTCCCACAGGTGTGACATAAGTTAGCCCGAAGTGAGACGCAGCAGTAAAGCGAAGTGAGGCACACACACGCACACACACGAGGAGGGTCCGTGGATGTAACCAGCCCTCATGGAGCCTGTGGTCCGGACACTGGACACAGCTCTGTGCGCAGTTGCGTCTGCTTTACGTGACGAATGTGTTGTAAAAGTCAGGGGAGTAAATATATACAAATGTCCCAGCTGTTGCAGTTTAATCTCAAAGAATATAATCCATGTTGTATTCCAGAACTACAACCTAAGTACAGTATTTGCTTTGCTTGTTGTAATTAAGCATTTGTCATCACATACTTGAACCAGACTTTATGGGATTTGTTTTCTGTTAATGGAACTTACTATAGTGGCATGTTGGCGCAGGTTTAATCCATTGTAACTCCCCTGAAAGACAATAATATCTGTTTATGGACATCCCTCTAAGTCTATGCAAATCCCAACCTTAAACACCATTATTATTTCCATTTTAAAGCCACAAATTAGGCCTTACAGTGTATATTTTATCCCCTCTGTATGATAAAACGAGCTCCTACATGCGCCTTGTCCTCAAAGTTCCTCTATTAGACACACAAAGCTGCTTCTGTCTGTGCACGCCTGCATTTCTTCCACTTCTGATTATAAATACACTTTGTCAGTCTCTGTAACCATGTACTTGTGTTTACAACTGGGGTCTGCAGCTGGGGTCTGCACTCTGTCTTTGGAGATACAACACGTAAAGATAAAATATTCGCTCCTGAAGTGAGATATTAGGTGTGAGGAGAGCTGCTTGGTTACGGTTTTGTGTTAGCTTTCTTTGCAGTGGCTTGAACTTGAATTTGGCTCAGTTTAAATGTTTTTATTGCAGATCAAAGCTGGTTTGACTTGTACATTGTGAGACTAAATACGGCTTGATGCTTCATAATTAAAAGGCAGTTGACTGTATAATGAGATTTTATCATGTGGTTTTATATGATATTTTGACAAAACTCAAGATCATTTTAAAACTGCCCAGAGTAATGTTTGTTTTAGTAGTTGATTGGGCAATTATTCCTTTGTTTAAAAACTGACTTGAATTCAAGGTTTTTGCCAAATTTGAGCTGAAAAAATGTTGTTTAAGGTCGTCCTGGGGATGTAGTTTTTAGAGATGTCAAAAGTATCAAAAATCAGATAATAATCAATACAAAAACTGGTATTAAAACTACGTAGATACTCGTTTGATATTCATTGATACTTCAAAAATAGCATTAACTAGCTAACCTTCTGAGGAGTTTTAGAAAATCCTGAGGTTTATCAAAGTTTAAAACCAAAATATTTAAGAAAGTTTCAGTCTATTGTATACACATCTGAAGGTAAAAAGCATTTGTAATTATCATTGTGGCATCACAAGTAATATCAAGAATTGAGACTATCCTTTAGTATTGCAATTAACAACACTAGGCTCAGGCAAGCTAAATTTTATGCCAAAAACCCTAAATGTACTAAATTTCTGTTCAGTCTGATGCATTTCCACAGCTCTTGCGATGTGTGGAACCTTAAGAAATGATTATTCGATGACTAAATTTGAATTATCAATTGGTTTAGTTCGACTAATCAAATAACTTGTTGCAGCCCTAAAACAGTTGAATGATTTTATGATTTGATACTGGGATCAGGTATTTGCGTTGATACAGCCGATATGTTGATTGAGTTTTGATTGGATGTAATGAGACAATTTACTGACTGAGACTGACTCAGAACATCTCGTAGTGTTTTTAGGTTTTTACTGGCATAATAAAATACAATAGACTAGTTCTATGTCTATAGACAGAGAACACTATGAACTATTTTTAATAAGTTATTTGTGCTTTGAGAAGTAACAAAGAAGTCATTTCAGTCCCTTCACCGGTAGCAGTGGATATCAGGTGCTTAAAGTCAAAATAACAGAATCAGTGTTGGAGCTGAAAAGGCAGGTGTATCTCTACTTTGAAGTCCATGAGTTATCTAAACTCATTTTCGTTTTTGCAGTATTAGTAAATCAGACAAGAAGACGTTCATTATTTCATTTAGGTAGTTTCTTTTGCAGCCAGAAAACACTTGACTTCCATAAGTACGTTGCAACTTTTTTAGGTTTCCAAAGTGCTGTAAATGTTCTCGATTGCATGTTCAAAGTAAACCTAAGCTCTAAAAAAACATTTTTGTGTTTAAATATCGTTGGTTGAGTCATTTTTTGGCGATTTTAGTACAAACTGAGCAAATGAGTAAGTTTCTGGTCAAAAAGTCACAAACCTCCTGTGTCTCATTGCTGTGGTCAGTGTCATTGTTAGACCAAAATGCATTTGTACATGGATACATACAGTACAGTACATACCACTGTACAACCCACCCACAACTGAAAGGTCCACAAGTTTGACTATTGTTACCTTTTTATATTTTAATATAGATACTTCAGCAAAAACATCCTCAAAAGTGTGTTAAGTTTCATTCACAAATGTTTGAGTAATCTTGCATTATTTGTCTGCTCTGTTCCACCTTGTGATGGCATTATGTAGTTTTAAAATTAACAGCTATTTTTTGGTTTTACCTAAAGTGTCCAATATGTTTGTTACAGTGAAAAGTGAGAACACGCTCAAACAAAAGCTTTGTAGCTTTAAGAATATGTAAATCCAAATATTGAAATGATTAAAATGACTCTAGCGAAGGTGTGAGGATCTTAAAAAAATTGAGCATTTGCTGTATTACCATTTCTGGCATGTTTTGAGTCAGTGTCCTTACATAGTTAAAAGTAGGCTCTTTAAAGGTTCAGTAGCTGATTTTCACTCTGCAAACATGAGTTAGGTTTAAATCTGACAACTTCTTCTCAAATCTTTTAACACATGGTCAATATTGACATGTGTTCTTTCATTTTGGTTACAATTACAGCTTATAAACGTCTTTTACAAACGGGAAAGTAAACCTAGAGTGGACTACCCAAGCACAGCCAATCAGAGGCATTCAGCTCCTGATGAGAACAAAAATACCTATAATTATTCTGTTCAGACACTGCTCAGTGGTCTTCATTTTCATATCATATACTTGTTTATGGAAAACACAAAGTTTACTCATTTACAACAACAAAATTAGGTACCTTAACTTTAAAAGAGTTTCTGGAAGAACAAAGCTATTTCTACTTTGGCATCAGTTGAATTGGATACTGACAAATACTTACAGCCACAGAATCAAAATTAACATGAGAACTGAAAAAAACTTGATCAGTACTAGTACTCACAGCCCCTTTTTCACCTTCTCCTTATGCTTTTCCAGCAGAAAACTTAATGTGTTTGTGGGAAAACTTTTGCATGTTAAAACAATGTCTTTTAAATACATCTCAAATTATGTCTTACAGAAGTTGGAAATAACCTCACTTAATCCTTGTTGTTCGACCCATTGCTTACTTATTATTATTTTTGCCAACCGGAGGCTTATTAAAATCTCTTGAAAGTGACAGATGAGGTGTGGCGGACTAAGACTTTTGTTTCTCAGCTTCGCAAAGCCATTAGATCTGCTCGTCTGTGAAGGAGGCGAAACGACTTACAGGTGTTGGAACGGCACAGTTACATTGTCAGTGTGTCTTCAGTTCGGTCCGCACCCAAAATGAGCTCAGCCATCAATGCTTGTGGTTATGTAAGTATTTCACTGGCAGATACACACCCACAGAGAGAGGAGTTGACCTAAACAGAGAGAGGGAGGAATAGTTTTTAGATAGACACACACAAACGCCGCCAAAAGGAGAAGCGTAACAATTATTACTCACAGAGGTTTGCTGCAGCATCAAAACACAAACATAGTCCTTTTTATGGGATGTAAGCGGAGAGTGGCAGCTGCAAAACAAGATGTAGTAATGTTATCGTCGGGAAAAGAGCCGCGGGTGAGTTTAAAGGGGTTTGATTCAAAGGAAGGAAAGGGTGGAAATTAGAACAATGTGTTTTTCCGTGGATGATGTGAGATAAATACAGTGTTTTTTCAGGATCAGAGATGGATTAATATTGTTGTAACAGCGCTGTTTTGTGATAAAGTAGAGCTGCAATAAGTTAATCGATTAATCACAACTAATCGATTATTTAAATAATCGTCAACTAATTCTGTTAACTGGTCTTCATATAGATTCTAAACATAGAGGAGCTGTGAAAAGCCTCAGTTTGAATAGAAATATCATAAAAATCTTGTGTTTTGATGTAAAAACTAGTTTGCCTGAGTCTGGTGTTGTCACAGTGACATTTTAAGATCAATTTTAAAACTGAAAAATTTATTTGTTGACATGACAAAAAAAATATTTATTGTTTTCGTCAGATTTTTCTACATTAGACATTTCAGCACAAGTACAAGAATGGTAATGGTAACTTACCATTCTTTACTTTGTACTTTTACCATTTACAAGTACAAGAATGTCATTATGAACCACTTTGTTTTAGGCTAGTTTTGATAAAGCTCAAAGTTATTATTTATTATTGTGTCTATTATGTTGTTTTTTAGTACTGATACTTTTTCAAAGATTCATACCAGTTTTAGCATCTGAATTTGTATATTTTTGACAACTTTACAATCTACATCTCCAGAACATTCATAAGCGACGTTTCCTCTGCTCAATTTGGCAAAAGTCTAGTATTTATGTGATGTTTGCATTCTAAACAACTAATCGATTAATCGAAAGAATAATGCCCAACTAATCGATTACCAAAATAATCGCTAGCTGCAACCCCAGATAAAAGTCAGATTTTTATTGGCACAAACAGAGAATGTTGTATTTTGGATAATATTGTCAATGTCGTTTTGAAGAGATGCAAAAATTGAGTATTAATATATATCAAAGTGACGATAATACTGCTAAAAAAGATCTAATTAACAATAATAAAGAATTTCAAATAGGCAAGACAAGTTTGTTTGTGTGGCAGGATTTGTACAGAAAGTAATTTAAAGTGAAACATACAACAGGAAACTAAAGGTATGAGATTTCATTGCTGCACTTTTGGATAATTTGACATTAGTTTGATAATTAAAGACACATTTATTAACATATTAAACAAGACTGACTGATATTGCTCATTATCACTAACAGAATATCCCAAAAGACAGATTTTGATGTGAAAACTGTGAAGGTTAATCTTGACAACCAAATTAGGGCTGGGCGATATTGAAATAAATGAATATCTTGATTATTTTTTGACATATCTTGATAATATTTGAATATATTGTGTCAGTACGACATAAATATGCTGAAACATGTCTTCAAATGTGATACGTGAGGTTAGCTCCTCTTATAAACTTATGTTCCTGTTTTATGCGTCTTAAGTTAAATAATAAATGAATATATGTCTGAAATAAGCGTTTTTTACAGGCTTTGAGTATGTGATTTTACCTGAACCAGGAAAATACACAATTATTTTAACTGAAATTAACAAAACTACTCCTGTCCTTAAATAATAATTAAATGTGCTTGTTCTGTCATAAATCTCGATAAAAAAAAACTTAATTTAACCACTCTAGCTTATTAAAAACACTTAAGTTTGTAGTTTGTGTAGTGTATTCTGTCTAAAACTCTTTATCGAATAGACTCTGCATTTTACAACACTGATTTTTTTATAAAACAACATTCTCTGTATTGAAATCTGTATGGAAATCTTCAGAGTGTAGTAAACTGCTCGGAACCATTAGTTAGACACAAACATGGAAAAGATATTGTACTTTGTTCTGCACGCAGAGTAAATGTAAGTGTTTGTGTTGATAAAAAGATGGTTTTGTCAAGTTGTAACAGCTCACATTCAGAGTTTTACCTTTACAATGAAGCAACATTCTGGTCATGATTTGTCCAAAACAAACCCAGTGCTTTGGGGGAGGATTGTTTGAGAAGCTATAATTAAGTTTGTGATTGAGGTTGTGGTGGTTTGTTATTATGAACATGACATTACAATTATATTATTGAAATAATGAGCTACAAAAATTGTGTAATCAAGTAATCCAGAATAGAAATATTGGATATGGATATGGATATGTGTGGTGTATTTACTATGATCATGCAGCTCAGGAGTAATGTTGTCAGTGTAAATAAACCAGCATAAACACACTAGTATTTGAACTCCTATCTGTGGTGAAATATAACACTAGATCCTCATAACTGAATATCCTATTGAGTTATGAAGATCTAAACAGCCTGTAGATAAAATAAACTTTTGCTTAAAGGGAAACTTTGTAGCTTTTCTGGTTCAGAGCATGTTGACTGCTTCTTGTATTTCTGTACTTGGAATGTTTTCCTAAATCAGCGGCTCGAGGGCCACATGAGGCTCTTTAAAGAGTCCATTGTGGCTCTCATAAGAAACTACCCTTTAAAAAGTTAAAGGAGACCTATTGTGTTCTTTTTTAATATTTAGTATGAAACTAGAACATATAGCAGATCAGTAATTTACCTTTTGTTAATTGTAAAAACAAAATTGATCTAAAACAGCTTAAAAATAGAACAGCTCTATTGACTTCCTGTTCAAAACTGCAGAACTGATAAGCCCGCCTCTTCATTTTAAAATGTGACTGTAAAAAGCAACAGATTTTAAATAACATTATTTTTTAAAGTGGGGACAGTTTTGAACCATTTATCTTCACTTTGAGTATTAATCTTTTGAATTATATCAAGTAAATACAGACAAGTGGGAGGGGATAGGTGGTAGGTGAGAACGAGGATTTCTGAGCACTTGAGCTCCACTGAAGAACAAAACAAGATTACTCAACATGCATGAATCAATTAAATATAACTTTGAGTAAACTAATGATGAAGAGGCTATTTTAACAGGTTAAAAACTTAGAAAAGTGAATTTGACACAATAGGTCCCCTTTAAAGAGAAAAAAAACAAAACATCCCATTATGTTGTACTCAATGGAAGAAATTGTGGGTCTGGAGCCTCTAACAACAAAATGTACAATTAAAAAAAAAATCATGTGACATCTCATAAACCGAAGAGATGTAAGAATATAAGGCCTTTTCCCACTGTAGGAACTTTTTTCAGTTTCTAGTACTTTTTTATTCCAGTTCCTATTTTAGGCGCGTTCACACTGAGCAGGAACTATGAACTGGGGCCACACTTTAGAAACTTTTTTAGCTCCTGCTACTTTAAGTGAGACTTGTAACTTTTTGGTGACACAAGACATTTACAATGTTAACTTTTTTGTGAACATGTTTTATTCGTTCTCACATTCAGACAAACTTTTCTGATTCTTAAGGAAAATTAATTTAAAGCAGTGACTCACAAAATATAGTTACTTAAGTTGTAAATTGTGCTTTCAGTGATGTTTTTAGGTTTTGTACTTCATAGTTTATGTTGATCCTAAAGCCAGTTAGACTTACTTTCAGAAACTTACTGTGTGAACACAAACATGAGGAGAGGATAGTTCCTCTGACTAAACAGGGACTGAAAGAACGTTGGGACTAGTTTAGTTACGTTAATGTGTGAAACGTATGTTTTGAGGTTACTTACAAAGGTTATATCTTTACTTCATCTGTCATGCTTCAAATCCAATGACTATTTGCTCTAAGCGTTTGGCAAAGTTTGTGTAAATTGAGCTTTTGTTGCATAGATTTTATAATCTTCTTATATCTGATTTTTTTAAGACCCACTGTCCTAAACTTATCTATAATAACACAAAAAGACAAGTTACACTGTATTAGTGACGCTATTTCAAGGTGTTTCTGACTAAATAACACCTTGAAATACAACAAAGACATGGTAATTAAGTTCAATATCACACTACAGTCAAAGTATTTACATCTCCATAGTGACAGAATCCACAGAAAAGTTACAAAGTGCACCTTTCAGCGACTTTGCTTGGATTTAGCCATCACAATGAATAAGACAGTTTATATTTGTTTGGGATAAGATATAGTGACTTGTAAATGTTACGATGTCATATTTTAGTGTTTTGCTAGATATTTTACCTGCTTTTGTAAAAATGTGGTAATGCCCAGCTTAAAATAATCACAATTCCAATAACCACGACAACAATCTTGACTTTGCCTTGAAGTTTGAGGCGGCTGTAGTGAGCAGTTTGTCCTGTTAGCGCTGAGGAGGTGTGATTCCTGAGAAGAGTACAAACTTAACGTGTGAAAACGGCATCGCATTAGCCTAGTTCGAGCTATTTTTCCTCCGAAGAATGGTCCAGATGGATGAGAAAACTGAGGGCCATCTGCAAAAGGAACAATTACCCACACAGGGAGTAACAGAAGCAGAGTTTTTTACACTTTTAAACCGAGCAGTGATTCAAATTGTGTTAATAATGGCCATTTAAAGTCTGTGTCTGTGTGTTTTTGCCCACAGCGTTTGGAGGATTTTGACAGTGACGCTGGCTGAAACAAGCCTATAATTATCTGACCAAAAGTTTAGCTGCAGCGGATCCTAATTAGAGACTCGTTTGGCAGTTTGTCTTTAACGTCTTGGCACTTGGACTTGGTGCTAATTTAATTCAACGTGTTGTGCCTCGGAGCTTGTTCTGGTCCTTATGTAACTTCTGATGTAAAGTAAATGCTTCTGTTGAACTTGTGTTAGTGGGGAAATGTGCTAAGTAAATAAATACGTAGTTTGTGTTTAATTCATGAAAAGACTCTTAAAACAGACTGTATTTTAGTATCACATTAAGATAGTTCATTATCTGTATTCATAATAGTAGTTATTGCTTTAAAATATTGATTGTGTAGGTCTGATTTATAAAAAGATTACAGATTACAGATTTGTCCTACATCCTAATAACCTTGGCTTAACTTTGTGTGAATACAAGTTCAAATATTATGAATTGTTGTGGATCAATATCAGCCAATATTAATGTCAGAGATTGGCACAAATATTCCTAATTTCGCTGGATCCTTTGGCAAACAATGTTTCCTCCAATCAGGTTCAAGCAGAGTCTATAAACAGCTTAGTCAACGTGTGAAAACAATTTAAAAATACTGTTTATGTGTAATATATTGAATATTATGTTAAGCAAGACACAGTGTGGAATCTATTTATATTGTTTTAAGTATTACTTGTAATATATATTTGGGTAGGGCAATATTGTATCGTTGGTGATAATATTGCAAAAAAATATGATATCATTGATGATCAGTTTTGGAAATTTGTGATAATCATGCATGCTCAAAAACTTTAACCAAATACCTCTGAAGTCTAGAATTGACTGCAAAAGCTGAAACAGTGCCACTGAACAAGAGAAGATGTGAAAGAAAGACAACTAAAAGAAATATCTGAAAATAAATGTTATAGAAATACCATGTTAAGGCGCGCTTTGACATATATCGTCAATTATATTATCGACAAAATTGCCGTATCTCCTTATCCTAATTTATAGCTTTAGATAACCTACAAAAAATTCAAAATTGTGCCGATTAAAAGTGCATTTGTCTTGCAAAATTGCACAATCACCTCTCTGAGTCCTCATGAGATTAAAAACTACAACAAACTACATTAAAATAGCAGCTAAACTAGGGCTGGGAGATGCAGCAAAAAAAATCAAATCACAATTTTCTTTGAGCCAGATTATGGTTTCGATTTTATCATGATTCTCAGACTATTTTCTGTTGTCTTTGAGGTAAATAAAATCATCTGCTTTTGTCACTCACAGAGGGACAAAGGCTGATAAGTGTTGCCAGATTTTCAGAGAAAAACAAGCAACCAAGCTTTAAAAAAAAACGTCCAAAACAAGCAACCGGTCGCCTCTAAACAAGTGTTTATTATTTTGCCATATTTTCATAGTTTTTCTAACATTCATAACAACTTTTAGACATGAAAAATCCATGTTTCAGTCAGAAATTTAACTCACACCTGAAAAATTGCTAAAATTCATCTCTTTTATGACACAAAATTCATAAGAGACTTTAAAAAAAGAAGCCCGCATAAAAACTCTGAGACTAAGAGAAGTAAGTAAAAAAAAATACACTGTATAAGACAGGTAATCAAGATATGACAATTTCATCAAAAAAGGAGATTGTCACAGAGATGATCTCATCTCACGATTTAATTTTTATCACAATATTGCCCAGACTTACACTAAACACAAGTTATGAAAGACATTGGACATGACTGGGGCAATGTCGGCTTTTAAGTTATAAATTACAATAGAAACTCCGTCAATTTACCACAAACTAATACTGTACATAACTTCAATCTTTTAAAATATTTCATTAAATGTGTTGCAACCCATTAGACTAAACTATCCTTCGTCTGCGATGTCTTCACTAGATCATCTTTCATTCTCGCTTCTATAGAGAATGTATTGTTATGTCTGTAACTCTGTCACATCCTGTTTGATACTTGATGACACGTCTGAACACAAAACATCTAAACTATGTCAGAAATGCTTTGACCCTTGAAACGTGAACTATGCGGTTTTAGTTTGTGAGAATGTGGCTCAAACTAAATCGACTCTTGCAGATCATTTACCAGTTTACTCTGCCGTCTTAAGAGGCCTGCATATCAACGGCTGTGCTAACGTTTCATCTGTGTCCCGGGGCGGAGGTAGGGATGAAAACAAACACGCAGCGGGCCACATGGGAGGTGTGTCGGAGCTGGCACCGGGAGCAGCTTCATATTTCGGATCTTGTCTTGTCTCGCTGCCGCTGCCGTAAAAGCCCCAGAAGAACAGACTCTAATGAGGCCAAGGACTGGAGCCTGGAGGCAAAAGGTGGATCAGACTTCCAACAGGACTGTTCCTAACTGCTGCGACGTCATGTAGAGCTGCAAATGTTGTTTATCTCAGCAAAGATTGTGCAGTTTTCATAATCCAGTGCAATGCATAAATGCTTAGTGTGATGCAACGCAGTGTGTGAGTGTTTGTGCACAACAGATACAAGTGCGTTTCATCAGGTTTGAAATGACTTCTGGACGAGAATCAAAGCGTTTGAAACTTAGAAACCTTTTTTTTGGGAGTGTGACAGATTGCATCAACTTTTTAACACATTGATCTCATAAACAAAACAAAAAAGTACTTGATTTTGGTGCCAAAGAACAGACTTGATGCTCAATACTCAAGTTTCACAATTCTAAAACAAAATAGATTTCAATGTGATACCAGAACAAAAAATGATAGGGGTCCTTGGCAGATTTTGAGCCGACTATTCAAATAGCAATGTGATGTGGCCCACCTTGGTAAAATGGGTCATGAACTGGACCACATTGTAAAGAAGCCAGGGAAACACTCCATATCTGATTTACAGTGGTGGATACAGCAACACAATGCTAAGCAATAAAGACTGGCCCATCAGAGTAAAGTGGGCCAGGGACTGGGCACATTTCTTGGTTAGATCTGGTATTCAGTCGCCTGCAGTACTTTTAAATCAGCTTAATCAGCTAAAATGCTTTGTTCAGATTTGTTCTGATCCACAAATTGTGCTCTAGTCTTGTTCCAAACTGTGGTTCACCCCTGTAGGAAAAATGTAGACCTAGAGACATAGAGTTGGCTTAACTCTGGGTTTAGCCTCGTCCTTTATCTGTTGTTCTGATTTGCTCACGTCCTAATTTTGTTTTTTCTCTGCTAGTGTAAGCCTGTTATTGGACAGCGCAATTTAGACATATTTACAAATTACTAAACAATAGTTCTTGGGGCACTTCTGTTGTTCGGCCCACAGATCATAGTCCTATGAAAAATCTGTCCCACTGTAAAATATATTTGAATAGCCCTAGTTTAGACAATGCAAAACTTGTGGTAGCTAACTTTTTTAGTTTTAAAACAGTAAACTTTGTGTTTTCCACTAAAATGTTATGATAAATGCAGCACTTTGTGAAAAAATGTGACCACTGAAAACTATTTGAACTGAATAATTAAGAATTTTAGTTGTCATTAGGAGCCAAATGCTGCGTTCTGATTGGCTGAGCTTGTGTGGTCCACTCCAGTTTCACTTTGTTGTTTGTAAAAAGAAGTTTGATGAATACATGTTGATACAGTATTATCCATGTGTCGAAGGATTTAGGAGAGGAAGTTGTCAGATTTAAAACCTAAAACATGTTTGCAGTGCTACCTCACTTTAAGGTAAATTTGCAAAAAGATTAAGGTCATTGTTTCTACGCCAAGTTGCATTTGTTTTGTTTTTTTTCAGCTATAGGTCAGGTAGATAGTGGAGGGACGAAACTGAACTGGTTGCCATGGTAATAAGCGTTTTCCTGTTATTAAGCTGGCCTAAGCTGTAGTATTATTTTACACACATTTTACACGTCTAACAACCAATTTTCAACGTATGCTAACAGGCCTAATTTAAAGGACTGTATTTTTAAGAAGTCTTAATTAATTAAGCTTAAAATTTTCTGCTTTTGAGATTTAGCATATTTCAGTAATAGCTGACTTCATTATTGTGGAAGATAACAGTATTTTGACTGTATTTTTTTTTTTTTTTTTACATAAAACCTCATCTTCGTTAGTGTTATGTTGTCCATGTCCATTATCTGAATATGACAACAGAAATCTTAGATCGGCTACTTAAAGGGCCTATGACAGGTTGAACTACTCATTTCACCTAAAACACAGTCAAGACCATTACATTCAAGATTTTACTAAACATTTTGCAAAGTTCATGTCAGTTTAGCCATTTTTAGGGTTAAAAACTGACTTCCTGTTCATAGATGATGACATTTGCAACCATGTCATAAATTGGGCCAAAATTCTTTGTAGCAGGTTTTCACTTCTTGAAACATTAAAATACATAACAACGCGCTCAATTTGTTAAATTTGTGATTATAGAGTCACTAAAATATGTTCATTGCGAGAAAATTGAAAATGTCTTTGTTTCCCTAGTGTGATGTCATCAGTTTATAACTCTCCTCTACTTCCTGTTATTTTCAACATATTTTCAAACTTGTCCTTGATTCATGTAAACCACAATTTGTATTTACAACTAGTGTTAATCTACTAAATTAAATTAAAAATTTGCAGAAACCTGTCATAGCACTTTAAAGGTGTTATACACAATATCTGCTTCTTTAAAAATGTAAATAAACAAAAATAATAAATTTAAACTCCCTACATCAGTCTACATGTTTTGCTCACTTACCTAATGCATTTTGAGCCTCCAAATTCTTCACCACGATGTGTTTTAAGCTTTTTTCACAGTTGTTAGGAGCAAGACATGCCAATACGCTAATGGAGGTTAGCCACAATGCTAACAACAAACAAACTTTGTAGATTCTGGTGAACAAACAGGAAGTTACTAGATGTAGACAGCAGTCATTTTCAAGTGAATAGATACATTTTCAAGACATCTGTACTGAAGAGAAAGTCATTTTAAGTTCATTTATTGTTATTTAAGTGTAGAACTTTATCCACTGTTTCTGTTCTCATTAGTTAAAACAGCCTGGAGCTCTTGTATTTACTTAAGATAACAGTTTGATCCATCTGTCCAAAGCGGTTGCGCGGACATGTCCGGGTGCCGGTCACGTTTTGTTCCTGCCGTATCACTGGCCTTCTGTCCTCCTCCTCGTTACACGTTGGTCTTGGCAGAGCTGTGTTTCTCCTCGCTGATGAACGTGGAGCTGTTTGAGTGGGTGAGCTGTGCTGCTGCTGCTGTTGGTGCTGCTGGTGGTTGTAAAAGAAAAAGTGTGTGGATTCAGAGCTGAGCAGGGCTGTTACATAACCACTGCTCATCGACCCAGTAAAAGCAGAAAAAGCAGAAGTTTGCATACTGTTGCTCTACATAGCATCGGGGTTAATCTCATAATCTTTTCTGCAATTACAGCGCACAAGTGTGAGAAAGTTACTGCTGCTGTTTTGTTAAAAGATTGCTTTGACAGTGCCGTTGTCAACTAAAGGAAGAGTTTACTTACGACTAGAGATGTGGGATACAATTCAAACAGTTAGAAGTATCTATTTTTTAAGCTACCATTGTTACTGTAAGTGGTGGAGAGCAATTATCTTACAAGAATTAGCTTACGAGAACAAGACAAGAGATTCTGACCTTTTTATTAGGAACACTAATGTTGATCATTTGGTTTTAAAGGTGCATTGTGTATTAGCTGTGGGCAATATATCAAATTTTAAATAATTGTTGCTTTGAAGATATCTAAAAACTGAATATTGAGTATATTGTTAATAAAAAAAATCCTACAAAATGAGAAGAAAGAAGAAAGTTGCATTGTGAACTTTCAAATAAGGGTAGAAATGTGATATTTTAGTCAATTATTCACTCATTTGGGCCTTCATTGACCAAAATTTGTATTAGTCTGACTTTTATACATAACAATCTTGATTAGCTGCATTTTTTCTTTACAAATAGTTATTTAAAATTAAATTTATGTGGTTTTGTGAGTGCAGTTTGGATCAAATGCTTGGTCAGTCTTTTCATTATGGCCTACCACACAATTATTATTATTAACTAGGGATGCACCAAGCCTATTTTTCTGTTCCAATACTGATCCCGATAGTTTGGCTTTAAGTAAAACCTCATTTACATTTAACCCATTAATTTGTCTCACATACAAGAAAATGTACTGCAAATTACAGATGTGTGCAGGTTTGGTTCATCTAAAGCAGCTTTTCATTTGACCTTTAAAAGAATTGTACTATATTACAACTTCTTACAATATGTAGCTCACCAGCATTTGACCTTTGACCTCTTTGTTGTGTGAATCCAGGCCAAATGCTTCCTGTGTGCACAATAGACTTTGTCCCATGCTTATTTGAAAACTGTAAAACTGCAGTGTAAACTCACTCACTGCCGCAATGGCCAAATTCTAAGAAAATTAAAGCCAGAAAGACCCACAACTATAGTTAAATAAAAAATATAGACAAAAAAAATGAATATACACATGTTTTACAAAGTAGGCTTATCATGCCTGATCAAATCTGTCACTTTCTGTATTCTGGTGCATTTTAGATGCTATGCTGATGGAAACTTTCTTAAATGTCTTGGACTGCTGAGGTGAGATTGGTTAAGATGGGAATATTTATCATATTTTGGATTTCTTGAAGTATTGCGTGTTTTTGTTTAAGGTCTATGTTTGTCCTCCCTGTCTCTGCTTCAGTGCTCATATGTGTTTTCTTTAGGACATACAGATATTTTTGTAGTTTTTTCATGCAATTATCGCAATGTGAGTGCTATTACGATAGAAGAGCTTTAAGACCTGACGCCCCAGTATGCAGACAAGCACCACACAACGTTCTTTTTGTTCTCTTAAGTTTTTATAGTGTATTTTCTAATTCTCAATCAGAGTCCAAACACTTAAAGAGCCTCATGTGGCCCCAGATCAACCAGCAATGAAAGACTTTTGCATCAACACTCAATTTATTATTTAACATTCCATTCCAACATTTCCACTGGTTTGCATGAAAATAATGACGTGTGATGGCACCGCTCTGACCTCTAGTTAAACATTGTCCATAATAGATTACATAAAAGGCCATATATACAGGTTTTATGACTTTGACTCAATTTCCAAGTGGATTTCTTTTCATTTCCAGAACCTCCTGCAAATGCAAAGTTAGTCACTCTGTCCTGTTTTCATAAAGGCTTCAAGGTTCACACAAATAGATTAATTTTATGTGTTTTGTTTATTTCAGAAAACAAGAGGAGACAAACGGCCTTGATAGCGGACTTGAAGCACTCAACACTACAAAACAAACTGGCAAAGGTAAATGAGTGTTAATACTTTTATATATACAACAATGGCTTTATGTAACTTTTTTTTCTCTTTTCTTACAGCGTTAAAATTTTCTTCCAAAATCTTCAAGGATTATTATCACACGGACAAGACAGACAAAGCTACATTTACGTCACATTTCTCTTTGAAACTCGGCTCCAAACCAAAAACAGAACCAGACGTTCACAACAAAGACTCTTCTACAAACAGGTAATTTGAATGTAAACAATCAGTTGGGCTAATGCTAAAGCAATGGAGATTTAAAAATGCTAAATACTGAAATTAGCGTTCTTTAAAACATATTCTAACACTACAGAGAGAGAAATAAATTTACCATTAGTGATTTATTTATCGAGTTGTTCTACAGTTCTTTTTGCTCACTTTTATACATTGCTTTGGTGGATTTCCCTTTATTACCATGGCAACAGTTGTCATTTCATCCTGAGATCTATTTGCAAGAATGTATTTCTAATTTAATGACTGACGGCAGAACGGTGCCTGAAATAAAAAGAGTGCAAGATGTAACAATTTTATTTATTTATTCTTCCTCTCAAACCCGAAAGCAGATGTAAAAAAAAAAATCATTTGTTGCCATGGAAACCCATTATCCGAATCCAAAATAATGTAAAACCCAGGGTTTGTACAGTCATGGAATAACTGGAAAAGTCATGGAAAATTCTAATCCATATTCCAGGCTCTGGAAAAGTTTTGGAATTGTACTGTAATTGTTTTGAGAAATTGGAAAACAATTTGGGCTCAAAACTAAATTTCTGGATAATTTGCTAACAATATCATGTTAAGCCAAGCAAAGCTAATTTATTTATATAGCACATTTAAAAGAGAAATAGCATTCGTATTAACAAGTAAAAATTGAGGTAAAAGCCTGATCAAAAAGAAAACATTTAAACAGGGATTTAAACTGTATAATTGATGTGGAGGTCTTTTTATGTAGCGAGAGATTGTTCCAGGTTTTAAAATGTTAAGATGGAGATAAAAAATATGTCTCTTTGAATTAAAAAAAAAGACATTTAGACAGTTTAAAACTGGACTTAAAGGCACTTAATTTGATCATATTATATATCAGTCATTTGAAGTTTAACATTTCTTTTATTTATGCTTAGCAGGTCCTAAAATTATTGTATTTCTGTCCTAACCTGCTAATGAAAGTGAACAATTGAAACATATATGAATAAGTTTAACAAGATCATGGAGATACTGGGAATAGTTTTGGAAAAGTCATTATAAACTGCAGAGTCACTACTGGTAAATATTATCTATCTCTTCACTCCGTTACAGGCAGCCATTAGCTTGTACGCAGCTGATAAACTGACAATATATCTACCTAGAGTCAGAATATGTTATAGTAAAAACTATTTCAATACATTTAAAATCTCCATTGATTTAACAGTTGATCAATTGAAATTTCTATGCAATAGTAAAAGTAAAAAACAAGCTTATATAACTTCTTAGACATGCATAACATAAGGTGACACTTAAGGCACCTGTTTGCTCTTGACATTTACGTACATTATATAAAATTGCCTATAGCACACCTGCTGCACTTAATATTTTGCCTTGACACGCTGGCCTATTTTATAACTAATTTAAACATGCTGTGCTCTTTAAAATTACATAATATTGAACTTATCAGACTCCTAATGCACCTGCAGGTTCAAAATTTGTTTTACTTTTATTTTGGCTAGTTCTTCAGATAGTAACAAGGGCTGATTATAACAGTATTTTAGTGCAACTGGTGATTACGTTGATTAATACAGTGTCGCTTTTTGTCCAGAATTTTCTTTTACATAGATTTGTATCTGGGCTTGACTACACTGAACTAGAACAAACGTAGAACATTGCATTAAGTGTGAAAGTGAAAATGCAAAAACATACAAATGCAAAGACAATTGTTGAATTACTGGTGGTTTCCAGTGGTGCTCGGAGTTCGGATTGTTCTTCTCAAAACCATTTTCATATTCTCTTAATATCCTGACTTGTCTACATTTAAACAACAAAGCATCATCAAACTTGCATCTGTTTAATTCATCTTATCTGTCAACGTGCATCCCCCTTTTTAATGGAGACTTATATTCAAATTAAGAAGTTTTTAACATTTCCCTATTTTCTTGTAACCTCTCAAAATTAAAGTTGCACTATGTAACTTTCTAGACTTTATTCGAGTTTATCTTTGGCCAAAAAGTTACACAGTGCACTTTTTAAAGTTATTTGAGTGACACAGACACTCTTTTTTGCTCACTCACTTAAATGTGCACTGTGTAACTGTCTGGAGATGAAAAGTCAGCTACATACTTATATAAAAGTAGAAAATCATACCTTGGGATATATCGAATGAGGATAATATGTTTTATGCCATAATGTAAAAAAAATGTATATACAGTTAGGGGCCTCCTCTGGTACAGCTTTCCATAGAAACGTACCAGAGGAGGCCTTTTTTTAGGCCAGGGGTCTCAAACTGAAATAGAGCTGGGGCTGAAATAATTAAAGTCACAAGTGACATTTTAAAATACAGGCTTTACTATGCTATGTTCTGTATAAATAAGGATTTTAGACGGTACGATGCCTTAAGTAGTACACATTCTAAAATGTCCACATCTATTGTTTTACATTTTACATCCTACACACAAGTGACAAAGTTAATAAAAGTGGGTGACCAGGGTCTACCTGCTCTAGACCAAACAACAGTGTATTTTGTGGTCATGCAAGCTCGCTCAAAATAAAGACGCAGATGTTTATTAGTCATTTACTGCAACAAAATGTGTCTAAATGTTACTTAATTAAATTTTCATTGACACGTGGAATTTGACTTTGTAGTCGAGCCAAATCTATTCAACTAATACTATAAATCAAGGTGTTTTTCTTCTCAATAATAACAATAACAACACAATATTTTGATATGAACTGCCCTAGCATAAAGATGTACAGTTTTATCTACAGTTTTCTGCTTGCTTGGTCTTCTTTTCCTGACTGGTAGTTTCTGATTGGGTTCACACACTCCAGATACATACCAGCGTTGCGTGTATCCGAGACAAGCCCTGTAATTTCGTGCCACCTGCAGCACCAGTCACAGCTCACAGGTCAGACTCTATTACATTGTTCGACAGCTTAGTTAAAGAGTAACACAGCGTCTACATACTTGACCCTGTATATGACACATCGTCTGGAAACATCACAGTTATAAAAAGCGTAAATCTAGAGCAGAGTTGACCTGATGTGGCTAAATTATGTAAACTTCAAAGCGTACATTATCAGATTTTGCGACGCGCTGCCTTTCAAGGAAGTTTCTCACAGTTAATATGTTATTTATAAACTTGCTGGTCTCGAGTTGTGGAGATGAATAAGCAAAAACAATTATATCTTGATTGTGTGGTGTAAAATATGAGTTCCTTAAACGTTAAACATTGCAGAGATGGGTGGAGTATCTTCTGCTTGAGTGAAAGTAACATTACATTAATATATATTACTATACCCAATAAAGTAAAACAGATTGACTCAAATTACAAGTAACAATTTGGAGAAAGTTAACTGTATTAGCTAAAGCAGTTTGACAATTCATTTTACTAAGAAAACAACTACATGAGCTTAAGATTTTATCAGTTTTACAGGTTTATAATACTTCCTGGTTGTCAATGACGACATAGCATTTGAAAGTTACCTAGCAACCATGTTTTAACCTATGGCCTGAAGTCTTCTAATATCAGACATTTAATAAAAAATATTAGTGAACACTTATTTAGTTGAATTAATGTTTAAAAGATCGGAAAAAATGTCTTCCTATCATCCTATGTTTTTATTTCTAGTGTTTTTAGCAGCTATATCAGCTTTTCTATAGATTGATCTTGGTCTAAAGCTAAAATTTATATTTACAACAGGGACTAATCCACCAAACAAAGTCAAAATCTTCAAAATCAGATGTTTAAGTTGGTGTTATTAGACTAACAAAACATTAAAAAGAAAAAACAAAGACAAAACAAATCATATCTGAAGGTAAGACTTAAGAAACGCAGATGTCCAAATATTATTAAGTGATTATCAGCAGCCAGAGAATGTTAAGTGGTCTTGTAGCCTAAGTGCTGAGCTTGTGACGATAAACAAACATGATCAGATAAGAATAAGGTTTGAAATAGCTTCTGCGTGCCAAATGTTAAGCACGGTGCTTGAATAATAATGGACATTCGCACATTGACTAAGCTTACGGCAGCTCAAATAACAATATAAGCTGATGTGCATGAATCAATATTACACAGCCAAAGGTTACAGAGTTGAAGGAATGTCTCAGCTCTACTGCATTTACAAAATATACTGCAAACAATTTATATGACAAGACTGTAATTAGTGTGTAGTTTAAATTACTTTAGAAATTTAAATTTTATTTTTTCTGTGTCATTTCATTGCCGAGTTATAGTAAAATAATTATATATATCAAGTTTAACAAAAAGTGTGTGGTTGGAGACTGTTCTGTTGTCATGGGGATTGCAGCAGCCATTTTGAGAGTGGAGCAACAAAATTCTAAGTAAAAACTACATTAAAAATAAAATTATTAAAATTGATTCAAGGGAGTAAATGAACATATACTCACTGTATGTTTATATTTATGGTCTTAAAATCCTAAGATCTTAAAATTTTCTCTCTGAATTTTAAAAATGAGGCTTATATTTTTAAGTCATTATCACGCTAGACCAGATGGACACAGCAACCAATCCTGTTCACCTGACATGAACAAAGTAAATTATTTAAAGAAAGATTGAAATCCAACTTTCTAGTTTGTACAAGATTATCAACGTCACCTGCAGAAAGATACACTTTGCATCTAGTTGTCCGGGGAAACTTCTTTGATGAAAACAACAAAACAGTCCAAGAGCTAGCTTGAGACAGTGTTGGTTCTGTTGTCATGGCAATTGCAGAGTCCATCTTGGGAGTGGAGCAGCTAAATAGCCTATATTTATATATTTGCGATTTTAAAATGTTGAGAACTCAGCATCTCTCTGATGAAAAGGACAATCTATTGTATAAACACTGTACTGCCATTTATATTTTATACACAGTTTAACTAGCCCTTTGTTTTTGTCACCATCACACTCGACTAAATAGACACAAGAAAGTACTGTTTAATTCAAATGAAAAAATCTTATTTTAAAATTATTGTCCAGGTGTGATCTATAGTAGACAGTCTTCAGAGTTGTCATCTGGACAGCGTTTCTGAAGATCAGGATGTTTCGACATTATCCAAAAGTCAATTTCAATCTGAATGATTGAAAATGACTTTCGAATGAGAGTTGAAACTTCTTGATCTTCGGAAACACTGTCCAGATGACAACTTTGAATACTTTCTACTCCTATTATCAAATTATTTAAAGAAAGACTGTAATGGAAATCCAACTTTCCAGTTTGTACAGTATGGCTAGTCACTATATGTTACCATGGAAACAATTTCTTTAGCCAATATAAGTTTTGCCATTAAAGTTTTGACAAAAGTTGAGCTGCTCCAACTGATTTGAACAAGTAATTTAGCAAATAATATTTTTAGTTTTGTGGTGACTTCACTTTTTCTATGGAAACACTCATTCATCAAGCATTTGTTCATGTGCAAAATAGGTTAGGAGGAGAAAAAACTTGACACAGCTGACAGTTTTGTCACACTTTGACACTAAAAATGTAAAAAATGATGTGGTGCATATCCGTTTTGAGTAATATGTTAATATGTGCATCTTCCAATTATATATAGAGTGCAAAAAACTCACAAAAATCACATAACAATAGCAACGTTATCACCTTTTTATCACAATTTTGCACCAGAGTTCATAAATGAGGCCTTTAGACTGACATATATTATCTTTTGCGTCACTCTCCCCAACATTCCTCAGTAAAGTTTATCACATCACAAAAGTTGAATCATTAATCAGTCTGCAGGCTTGTTAACGTCCTCCTCAACTACTTTCCCCAACAATGACTGCTTTTGTTACAAACACTTTGCACCTGGCAGCAGTTTTATCAAAGTCTTTTGTAAACAAACTCTTGCATCAGATAAGGGAATAGTTTTTTTATTGCAGTTTTTTTAGGTTGGGCATATTCGCTTGTGCGTGCCTGAGGTAAAGGTAACGCCAGGTGGATCGATTAAACTACAAAACGGGACACACCTTTTGTCCAATCACAGTCCCTGCTTCAAAGTCTGGACTATTTCCTTATATGTCCATTCAAGGCTTTGAGAGTGGCTGCATAGTTTCCTCGGAGGTGTGACAGTCGGTTGTAGCTAAGACAACTGTTTACTGAGAGAAAAGTGGAAAGAGAGAAATGTGGCGGGGCCGGTTCTTCTGCATTTTTTGCGGCAAATCCAACGCCTCGAATGTCAAGGATAAAACATTACAGTACAGAACAAGGCGTGGCAATGACAATGGAGTTCCCCCAAAGAATAAAAGATATATCTGTTTACAACACAAAATAATGGTTTTGTTAACATTGTGACAAATAGTGCAGTTATCAATTGTTTTGTATTTGGTTTTGTTAATGAGAAAGCTGTGAATAAAGTGAGATTTATGTCATTGCTCGAGTGGCTTTGAAAGATCAATCAAACCCACAAACTTGAAAAAAAAAAATCCATAGGATACGCCAAAAATCCAAAACATGCATCCAAAAAAAAAAAATGTGTTTAATTATAAATCGTATAGGCTATACATACAAGCAGAAAAACACACACACATAAAAAAAAAATAATAAAAAATTCAAATTTTTACTAATATTTAAAAATATAAAAACAAGCCAAACACAAGTTCCGAAGCATGCACCAAAAATCCAAATATGCATAAGAAAAAAAAATCATTAAATAAAAAATATCATGCACCCAAAAAAATACAAGCCCCAATTTAATATAAATACACACAATTTAAGAATACAAACATACAAAACAGGCATAAAAATTCAGGAATACAGATTGAAAAACATGAGCTTAAAATTGAAAATGTAAGCCCAATTTCTTGAAACGTAAAATTTGAAAACCATGCAACCACACAGCAAATTCTTAAAATTCTTAAAGAATTTCTAAAATTGTTTAAAATTTGCACACAAAAGATGACTTAAAAAAAAATCCTTCAAATTTTAAACACACGCACAAATTTTGAAAACACACTGCATAAAAAAAATAATAATAAAAACACTTGCGAAACATTCAAAAACAAGCACCGACATCTGAAAACACAACTACTAAAAACATGCACCAAATTTTAAAAACAAGCAAACAATTCCAAATACTGTAGTTATTTGATGATACTGTTCTGTGTTTATATTTGTGCCAAGGAATTTGTTTTCCTTATTTTTTTCTATTGAGTTAATGTATTTTATTAATGTATTCAACTGTTTTTCAAGTTAAGCCCATCATATATTGCTTAAGAGTTATTTTTACTTCCCAAATTATGTCTTTCTTGTGTCTGATTAAAACAGTACCTCATAGCAACGCTTCATTTATTTTTTTGTAATTATTTTTTCCTTTTCTAGTTTCCACGGACCATCTCCAGTTTGTGACCAGAACATCTTTTACCGCGTAAGTATCTGTCAAATTGCAAAAAGACACTTGTTATTTATTTGTTTGTTATTATTTTAATATTGTTGTTACAGGTAATTAGATCAAACATCACAGTTCAAACAGCTGCCTCACTTTATTGATTGATTATTATTTTAGCGGTTGGAGGACAGGGCGTGTGTGCAATGTGCTTTGGAAGCTTCTCGTGTCTTTTAGAGTAAACCAGTTTGTCGAGGCTTAAATAGCCACACCATGGGAACCGAATCCTCAGCAACACTGCAAAAACACACGTGTGCAAAAGTCTAGAATTCACACTTTGCATATTTTGCGTCTGCTGAGAGATTAAAGACTTTGTTTTAACTGCGCCGCTGATAGCTTTCCTCGTTCGCCCCACGGCCACATTATCAGACATTTATTAACACAAACAAGTCAAGATCAAGTCGAGCCTGGAGAAATTGGCAGTTCTGGAAAAGCAAAGGAAAACAAACTTAATGAGAAAGTACACAGAGGTGGTAACCCTGGCAACGCCCTCTGTATTGACCCTGTAGGAAAAAAATGTTCTCGTCATTTAACTTTTATCTTAGCTCATTCGATTAGCTTCATAAGGATAAACTAAATACAACAACTACAACTGCAATGTGGATTTTAGGAAATATATTGTGTCAAGTTTAGGTACGAAAACATAGAGATGAATAAAGTGATTCAACTGTCAAATTATGTAATATATCCAGCAATGCTAATGTAGTTGCAAGCTAAATGCTAACGTGATGCTAGTACCGTCTGGCTGTTTTGACATCTTTCTTCAACTTTCTGTTTACTTTTCTCACAAATGTCACATCAACAACCTCCAACTTGATTGTGCTTGACCTGAATTAGTTGTGCAAAAAAAATAGTTAATTTGCCAAAAAAATTCTTAAAAGAGTTTAGCTTCCCATGTCTTAACATTGAATTCCCCTTGTCGCGGCCCCTTTCGTACCGGCAGACCCGATCCGTCCGGAAGTGTGATTAGAACATGCACACATTGAAAATAATAATGTAAAAAGCTTGTTTTCAATCTAACAGTCTTATTCGTGAATTTTAACTGTTATGAACAAATAACGAAAAGTGTTGTTTATAGAAATCACCAAAATTATATTTTTTCGAGGCACGTAAGGTCACGTGTGATGATGCGTTCAAGGTTGAACGGAAGATCATACTCTTATATTACACTAGATGAACTGCTAAAAGGCAAATAACGGCTGTGGGTAAAGAATATAGGACTTGTGGATGACGATAGTGTATGTGTTTAAAAAAAGAACAAAAAATAGCCCTTCATTTCGTTTATTTAGAAAAAAAGGGAACTTCCGGACAGATCGAGTCTTCGGGACGAAAAGGGTCGTGACACCCCTCATGACTAACTCTTGATTGTGCAAACTACACATTTACAGCTAAAAAGTAAAATAGCCATGAACTATATCCACTCTTAACTCTCTCCTTTAGCCTTTCAGCACTGCCAGTTTATCAGCTCTGTTTGAATTATGGTTGTGGTATAAGTTTATGGATCTAGTAATCTAGTATCTTTTAGTACCGGCCTATTCAAGATAATTAACTCCAGCTCATGACCAATCTTCCAGACATTATGCTTGTTATTTTTGCTAGTTTCATTCTGGGTTAGTCCTATTATCTGGTCTTGTCCTAGTCTAGCCACTGGTTCTAGCTCAGTATCCATTGTCTTTTGTATTTTATTTCTATTTTATAAAGTTAAAACAGATTAACATGTAAAAATGGTGACTCGTCGTACACCCAAATTTGACCCTCTGGAAAAGAAAGTTGAATAGCTCCGTTTTAACATCTTAGTCTGGAGTAACAAGCTAAAGGTTTGCCAAATGTTCACGTTATTGAAATATTGAAGACTTTATTGTTTGGATTGTCAGTGACCAATAAATTAGATCTAATTCAGGGAGTGAAGCGAAACAAATCTGAATAAAAATCCTTACAAAATATGTTGACTTCAAATTGACTCAGTTAGCTAGTTAATTCTAGTTAATTAACTATGAATTAATTTCTATTGATTTTTCATTCCATATAATCAATACTACTGACTACATGACTACAACATTACAAATCAGGAGAATACTTCACCAAAAGCATGTGTGTTTGTAACAGAAAGTGTCTCAATGCTAATGCTAATAATTTTAACATTACCAGCTCCACTTGAACAAACTTAATTTAATATTACATGCAGAAAACAACTCCTAAAGTTACTCTGACTTGACTTCTAATTTTTTGACCATTCTTTTGTACTTTTACTTGAGTTAAGTACAATTTTGGCTACTCAGTTTGCACATTCTAACGTTTGTTCTTTTGCAGGTTCATGATCTAACTGTGGACAGGATACCTCTTCATCTGAAAAAAGTCAAGAAGAAACCGGACTGTATCAGCATTGAGACCAGCAGCGCCACAATCCAGAGCTTCTCCAATGGCCGCTGTGGACTACATAAAGAAAACACACCTCAAATGGGACACCAGCGAAAAGGACTACTTCTTTGGATTTAAACGTGGATAAAATCAGGGCTCAGGAACTTTCGGGACACTCAACAATGCTATCGTCCACAGTGGTGACTGTCATGGCCCTCAGTGGAGCGGGCGATTGAGAAGGAAAAGGGAAGGTACTGGGACCACGGATTTTCAGGGGAACTTGCAAACCAGGATGGATAACTCGTCTGGTGCTGAGAGGATGCTGTCGAGTGGACTACAAAACTTGCCTCACACTCCATTTGTAAGGAGCAACACTGTTGGCTGGTCAACAAGGAGCGGGCCAAGTTTGGACAATGAAAGAAAGATGCATCAGTCTGCCTCTTTGGACATGAAAGTGGATGATAAGCGAACAGACAGACCACTTCCATCACCTCTCTCTCCTCTCTCACCACTCTCCCCTCTCTCCCCTCGTTCGCTCTCTCCCCCATGGCTGTAGACTCAAATGAACCACAAAGATCGCCGCAAAGAGGGATTTCACCGAGCTCGAAACCCACTACGAGCAGCATGCTTTTGTCCCTGCGCAGGGTCCACAGTCCAATGAGTCCTACTGAAAACCACGCAGAAAACGTAGACAACAATCGACAGTTCTCAACGCATCTGAGTCAAAATTTTCAACACACAAATCAGCTTTCTCCAAATTCCATTTCAAATAACGGCAATTCTTCCCTCACTCAGTCGCCAACGCACAGGGACAGATTATCAAAGTCGTACAACTATTCAACGGTGCCAAGTAAACACACAGAATCGCCCTATTCCCAGTCAAATCCAAGCGAAGAAGTCATTCCTCCTCAAAGATCTTTTAGCAGAGACCCCACAGACAGTATTAAGCTCATGAAAAAGCCACTAACTTTGCCTCAACGAACCCCTTACGACCACTCCGCTTTACTAAAATCTCATTCAACTCCAAGAAGGCCTCTACTGTCCAGTGTTACCTGGATGTCCCAAGACAATCAGCCAGGCAGCTCGCAAATAACATCACATGTAAATAGCAAATCTAATACGCATGCGATTGCAGCTTTTAATAGCAAAGCTTTGACTCAGATAATACAGGAATGAATGGGCAACCCATAGTTATAGAGGCAACAAAAACGTGACAGAGTTAGGTGGTAATCTTATGACGCTACAGGGAGGACAAGCTGGTGCGCAGAATTCGCCCAACCATCCATCATCCCAATTCAAAGCCCAGATTGACTCATGTTTAAACAGGGATCCACCAAACCCATAAGTTTGCCCGGCGCTTTGTCCAACTCTAAATTTAGCATCGCGGCAACGCATACAGCAGTGAGTCAAGCAAAACCAGCCAGCTATGATGCAAGCAACGGTTTGTTTACACCTAAAGTAACCGAGTTCACTCCTACTTTGCTAAGCCCAAATAGCAGCAGCTACACTCCCACAGATAATAACAGCAAATACCAGAACTTGTACAGCACAAAAAACACTTCTCAAATGTCCAACAAAGACAAGTTCTCAAAGCAATCTCATTTAAATGATATTACAAATGCAGTTACTAATGCAAACTACAAATCTAGCTTTGATTTGTTCCAGAGCAACAAAGCAACATCTTTTCAGTCAAATTCCTCTTCTTCCATGACAAAAGAAGAAAAACTGTCTCCTAAATTTAGCACTCCTCTAGGCTTTGAGCGCAGCTATGTTCCGAAACCGTACCCGGTCAAAGCTAATTTAAATCCTACATTCAGTCTTTACTCCAAAACAAACTACAGCCCAACACATGCCAATAGCACGGCTGCTTCTAGTTCGTCATATCTTAGTCCGCAGAGTCCTCCTGTTACTGTCTCCTCTTTGCTAACTCCGCCCCCAACTCCTAACTACAACAGCCCTAGCACCCCACAAACACCTAGCCCGAAATCTAACAGGCCTCATAGCATTAGTGTAGACTCAGATCCCAAAAAGCAAAATTCAAAGGGAGAGAAAAAACTCACTAAGCGAGTAACGTTTGAGGATCCAGTAGATTCAAAAGCAGAGGAAAAACAAGAGCCGGTGAATCCGTTATCGCTAAGAAATGTCAAAGCGCCGTCTATTTTCAGTGTGTTGAGATCTGGCAACCAACCAAGTACGTTTTCGCCAACACCAAAATCTTCAAGCATACAAGTAGGAGCAGGGACAAAGTACAGGTCTTTATCGTCTGATTCTGCGGAGTTGAAGTCAAAAGAGCTGTACAAACAAATGTCAACTGAAACGTTTGACCATCAAAAGCATGGACTGAACTTGCCAAGACAAGAGCGAACATTATCCGCAGAATCAGCTACACAATATCGAAGCTCTGCTGCTTTGTCACTGCCTCCGGACTTTTCAAACGGCTATAAGAACCGCTATAGCTCCCCTCCTTACTCCACCCTTGTGTCTAGTCGGACATCCCAAACTGAAACTAAGACCAAGCCTCCTCGTTCACCCATTTTCCAACGCCACTCCCAGCCCAACTTGCCTAATACTCCTCCAACCGCTTCAATGATTAAGAACCCTCTGTTGACAAGCGTTCACTCTCTCTACGACCAGTGCAGATAGACTTACAAGATAGCGTGAAGGTAAATGATTTAAGCTTGGATCAAATCAATAATAATCCCCTTAAATCAGTCGGGGAAGTTCTTGCTAATGGACAAATTCAGCTTGTGGATAACAGGGTGCAAATTAGCTCGCAATCTCTTCCCGGTGACAAATCTCCTCGTGTATCTTCATGTGTTACAGAGACACTGGTGTACAGCTTAAGGGCGAGACAGGAGAGAGACGGGCCCAAGACTGCGTCGCCCAAAAGCGCTGCGGCGGCTGCTGCAAACATGCCAGTTGCCATGGAGATGCAGCTAAGTCAACAAGTGCAGAGAAAGGAGGTATTGAAGGAGCAGGATAATATGTCAAATCTGAGCTCGAGCAGCTCAATAGAAAGCCAAAGCGTTGACGATGACAGCTCTAAAAGGAAAATAAAAGAAGTTGGCAAGAGTAAGTTTTATTCTATAGAGTACAGCAGCGAGCAAAGTCCCAAAAGAAGTCGGTTTGCTTTGAAGAAAAGTTCAAGCACTCCCAATGCTAGCTTAGCACGGTCTGACTCGGAGAAGACTAGCAAGGTGGATCAAATGATAAGCAAAATCAAACAGACTTTTAGCACAAGAAAACCCAACAACGATGAGGATTCGTTTGCCAAAAAGTGGAAAAAGACATCCCTGGTGCCGTCTTTGAGCGAAGTGAGTGATAGCGGCACCAGCGACGTCACAATTGAGAGCAACAAAACACTAGAAGAGGAAGACGTGACAATGGAGCTGAATAATAACGACAAAGGGGTGGAGGACAGGCAGAGATGGGCGAATAATAGATACACTCTTGTCCAAGCTGAGAAAACAAGACGGCGGAGGACAAGTTTTCAGTGTGGACAGATGAAGTGATGGCAGACACAGAAGAGCTGCTTGAAAACAGAAGCTCGCCTCATTTAAAAACACACAGTCCAATTCAAGACGGTTTTGATTTCAAGACAAGCCAGTATTTGTCTCCGAACGATCACAATTCGGGATACTCGAACTCATCAAATGGTTTTAGAAAGTCCAGTTCAAGCCCGAGATCGCCTTTTTCGCCGTTCACATCTCTGTCTCCTGTGTCTCCATTTTCGTCATCGGACATGCTTGATGATAGTGTTTTCTACAGCCCAAAACCGCCCCGACAAAAGGACTCCTCTTCGTCTCCTTGTGAACTTGGCGAGATAAGTTTAGTGGCTTCGAGAAGGAGCAGAGCATCGACAGGACCTCCGAGCACCGGACCTGTGAGCAACAAGGAACGCATGTCCACTTCTTACGCGGATTTGAAGTACGGTATTGAGCCGGGAAGGTCTTTCTCTGTTAGTTCGGTGTCGTCTAGTCGCCCCTCTGGCCCGGGACGCATCTCGACAGGCTCTAGGTTCATGAGCGTGGGCGATCTGACCAAAACTAGCACTTTTTCATGCGGACACACAGCTAGCGATTTGGACAACTGGAGCGGACAGTACGAAGGCGAGACTAGCTCCCAAACAGGACGTCACTCGAATAATGGCAAAGTCAGATCACGCTCACTTCCAAGATCTTTCTCGCAACGTTTGAGCAGCTGGAGTCCGTCTTCGAATCTAACTTGGGGACAAAACATGGACACTGTAGATTTTCCGTGGGATGGTCCGCCCACGCCTCCCCCGACCCCTCCTATGTCCCCCATGTCGAGGCGCATGTCCAAACCAGCACGTCTCTCTCCGACACCTTTATCTGGACGATCGGACTCGCCTCCAGACAACCAGTCCCCTCGAGGACACCTGCTGCTCCGGGGCTACACCTCCAGCCTCAGCACTTTCGAGGAGTCGTCTGACAGCAGCTCGGACACGACAACGGACGATGAATATTACTTAGAAACAGGTGAAGATGAAGAAAAGGAAACAGAATTGTAAAAAATAGATTTATTTGAAAGTCTCTGTGATCCTGATTGTACATTTTTTTGAATGAGAGGAGAGGGACTAAAATTTGAGCGATGCATCAATTTTATTTTGTAAAGAATGTCAAAGACGTTGTTGGTTTTTGGTAAAAGTGGGGGTTACTGTTGTCGTTTAGACATTAAATATGCCCGTGTACTGTGCACAAGTTTGCTTTTTAAAGAAGAAATATACACTGCAAAAAAGGCCTTTCAAAAAATTAAAACATTTTGTTTATTTTGAGGTAAAATGCCTTATTTCAAGTGAGCAGTAGAAAATTTGACTATCGTTGTTTTGAGCATGAAAATGCTAGTTTCAAGTTCTCTTGGCAAGATTTTGAAGCAAATCTATTCTTGATTCAAGCAATTATAGCTTAAAACAAATATACATATTATTTGCTTAAAATAAGTTTTTATATCTAGATAAGGTAAATCAGGATAGAATATCTTAGAGCAAATCAAATAATCTTACTTGGTCTTATTAAGTGAAAAAAATCTTAAAATTTGTCTTTTAAGATTATATATGCTTTATTCAAGTCATTTTATCTAAGTGAGATTTTCTTTTTTTGCAGTGTATGGATACTTTGTGTTTTTCTTTTATATTGTTTTGATTTCAGTAACAGCCTTTTTAAAGTGCTTAGATTAGTTGAACTATTTCTTTAACTAAAATGCAGCTAGATTATTAACAAAAAATGATACGTTTTACTCTATGATTGTAATTACAGTTTTTCTCAATCGCTTTGACACATTTTTTGAAGCTTGGTTTAGTTTGATCACTTGTTTTCAACATTTATCTGAACAAAGGTTGAGATACGCAGAACATTTGCCACAATTTTCATTCATTCCCACAGTTTTCAGACTCTTTGTCAGAACAGCTCACACAGCTCTCATTTATAAACTCACATGTTCAGTGAGTTTAGTTTGTTTCTCCAACACTACAGACCTGTTCACAGGTGGTAAAGAACCTTTGTCATAACACTTCTGGTCTTTATCTACAAACTCACACATCGCAGCAAAATCTAAAATCCCATGATCAGAAAGATCAAACAACAAAGAATGAAACACATGAATCAAACAGAACAATGGTTTGAGCAGAAAACATGTTGATGTAAACGTTTATCACAGAGACATTGTGTTTCTGTTGGACGTCTCTGAATTATCTTTAGCAAAAAGTAACTATATAGATATATAACATATATTTCACAATTCAAAATTTACAGTAAATGTGTATTTTTCATCTTTTTTTTCTTGCTCAGTAAAATAAAAACACAACTTATTCAGATACAAAATCTTTTGTGTGAAGTGTGAATCCCAATGACAGACTGAACTGAACCTTTGGTGACTTTGTGTCTGAGATCAGGACTAAAGCTTCTGAGCTGTAAAGTCAAATGAATGATAAATACATGAGAACACCTGAAGAATGTGTGAGAGTTTGGATGGTAAAACTTGCTTCTGAGGGGTAAAGTTAACTGTTTTTGAAAGTAAAACTAAATTTAGCTAGAGACGAAATTGAGTTTTGAGAAACTGAAGCTCCGTTTAGGATTCTGTGTGAGCTGTTTTGCAAATTAACTTTTAGAATGGACAAGTGTGTCAAAGCAGTTGAGAAAAACTGTAATGAGATAATGGAGAGACTTTCGGCCAATAAGATGACAACTTCTTGGGAAATGTTGTTACCTAGCAACCATGTCTGCAAGCAATAAATGCTAAAATGTTGGGTCCGAAGGGAGGGTCATTAAGTTTACGAGAATGGATAAGTTTGGGAAAAGAGTTAGGATAAAGGGTTAGGTTTAGGAAAGATTTTGGGTAAAGATAAAAAAAAATACATTTTAGGCCAGTTAAGCTACAGAAATATACTCATTACCATAGCAACCAGCTCACTTCTGTCCCTCCAGACCTGACTATCTAGCACTAACCTTTGCAAACTGGGCCATAATTCTACTAATGTCACAGAAATTATTATCTGACCAATAAAAAAATAAATGTAAAAAGAATGTATTAGGATTAGAATTATTTTTTGTTGAATGTAAACTTTCCTGGGTGACATGTCTTCATTTTAAAACTACACTTTCTATTATTTTTAGTAAATTAAGACATTTTTCTCCACAAAGCAAATATTAATTCATTAAAAACTGTTATTTTTCTATAAAATACAGCCAAAAATATAAAAATTACACACTTTAAAGCAGCACTGTGTAACTTTTTGATTTGTCAGCAGCAGCAGCTTGTCCTCATACAAGTACATTGGCTTTATCTCGTATTTATTCAATTGCATTTGTTTTTATTGCTCAAAATATATTGATAAACATGGCAGATCCTCAATGAGAAAAGTTACATAATGTACCTTTAACAAAATAATTTCTCCTTTAAGTAAAGTTATAACATCTTATTTAACTTCTGAACACATTATTTAGCTTTTTGAACAACTCTTTAGCCAATAAATGAAAAAAAAGCACTTGTTTACCTGTATTTTTACCCTCTTTTGACACTTTTGCACAGTACTGTTGGTTTTGTTGTTGGGTTGTACAAAGTTGATCTGAGCTTAGCCGATATCGTCTGTTTAACACTGATTTGCATGGTCGTTGTGAGAAAGACTATATATTTTTTTGTTTTAATGATCAAACTACTGTCAGGTTAAGCTTGAGAAATGACGCTCGATAAAACAAATGTGTGTGTAGTTCTGAGGCGACGTGCTAAATAACACTCTGAATGTACTTTGTTTGAAGATTGAATGTTTTAAATGCATAAGCTGATTTGTAAACCACCGTCTAAACAGGCAGAATGTTGATTAAGGGAAATAAGATAATATTATAATAGTTTTGTGTAAAATAGATTTGAGAATGTATTAATTGCTTTGTACAGTTGTTTTCTGCTGATTATTTGCACAGTGAGAATTTTAAGTCTTAATATATCTGTTTTATAAATAAATGTTTTGTCAAAAATCATTGTTTATTTTGTCATTTTAGCATATTATAAACAAAATATCTTTTATCACAAATTAATTATAAATAGCGATCATTTTGTATAAGGCTTGTTTTTTATCAGAACAACATGGGATTCAATATAAAGCTTTTTTTAACATGATTTCAAGGTAATGGAGGTCAAAAGTCAAAGTGTATCCAGTTTATATCAGTTATTTGCCTTTTTCACTTGAAATATGACACTTTGATAGAGAACATTATTATTTTCTCTATCAACGTTGTTGTTGTTGTTGTTATTATTATTATATTATTATTCTGTTGCTGACATAAAACAAAATGCAGTCTATTTTTAAGGACCTATCAAGTGCTAATTTTAAAATCTTGTTTCTATCAAAACATCAGTAGATATGTTTTATTTCAGTCTTTGCCAATCACAACTAAACAAAATAATATTTTTTTAAAAAGTATTGATGTGTATTGTAGATAAAAGCAGTTCAGGTGATGCTAAAATTACTGTGAACATCATCTTAAAGGCTCTGTGACCGTTAGTTGGCTTATTTATTTTCAAAAATGCTAACTTTCTGCTGGCATGTTCATTTCCTGTTTGGTTCATTTCTATACAGTAAGATCGGACCAGGCCCGGCGTGGCTAATCGGGAGAGTCGGGAGAATTCCCGAAGGGCCGGGGGCTTTGAGGGCCGGTGTGGCTCATGTACATGTCAGTGCACAGATGTGACTGGAGCGGCCCGAGCCCCGTCCCAAGTCAGCCCACATTTCCCGTTCTGTTGCCGGATTGGACCAAGACGCAGAGACGTGCTGAAAGCACGAGGGCAGTCGCTCTAGAGCAGGGGTGGCGAACCCCTGCTCGCCACCCCTTTTTGGCTTATTCAGAAACATTTGCGCCTCCATGCGCGCTCTCTCTTTCCCTCTCGCCGACATGAGGGAGAGAGAGCTGCATGTGCGTAAAGCTGCTGTGCTGTAACCTGGCTGATCTCTCCTAATTAAGCTAAAACATAGAAATTCTGAGCCCTGTGAGTGTTTTGAAGTCCACAGCGACACTCTACTAATCACAACCTTTCAGCCACTTTTTATTTCACGAAGATAGACCTCAAATTCACGGAGTTATGATTGTTTTCGCCTTTACTGAAAATTTCTATTCATTTCAATGGGGCGGGCGCGCGGAATTTGACGGGACGATTCGAAGCATTAAATTCACTGTCTCAAGACACAGGAGATGTAAAAGTGATACTAAACATGAGTTCAAACGTCCTGATCCATGTTTGTTTTTTAGAGCCTCCTGCTTCACTGTCACTGCTGCGTAAAGGATCCGTGCCTCTCCACGGTCTGCGCTGGGAAGAGCAGGGCCGGTTTAAAAAAAAAGAGGACCTTTGAAGGGGGGGCTCATCTAACATGAAACATTTTAAACTGATATTAGAATATGATAATAATTATATTGTAAATAAACTGACTCATGTCTTTTAATTATAGTAAAAATACATAACATAATAAGAACATCACATCTAAAACTCACCAAAATGCAGGAAATTGCACAGAATTTTAAAAAATTCTCCTGGGGGAGAATTCCCCAGACCCCCCTGAATTACATAAAAACCATGTTATATTAAAAAAATTAAGATTCAGTTGACTTTGCTGGGGCGCTAAATAACACATTCATTTTGAGCACCTATAATAAAAGTAAAAAATAATATTAATAATCGCATACATATTTACATTTTTATTTGTCAGAGGGCTGGTCCATTAAAAATTTTCCCGGGCTGAAAATGAGTCCCACTCCGGCCCTGGATCGGACAGTGTGTTGTTGGTGTTTTTCTGAAACCATGTTAAATACTTTACAAAAGAAGAGAACATTTCACCAAAGGAGCAAAGTGTTGTTATAAAAAGATGTGTTTCTCTGTCAATGCTAATGCTTAAGTCTGACAATTTGAAAATAAACAGCCTCTATGCACAGGGTCAATTTGCGCTTCCTTAAAACTGTGTTTTAAACTTTTTTTTCACATCTGTTAAAATCGAGATGTGCCTCTAGTTACAATACTGACAACAACAGACAAACTATTGGAGTTTAATGAACAAACGGGACATTAGTTGATTAAGACATGACATTGCAGACTCATTTCCACCAGGACAGTTTCAACAAGAAATCTGTGCTATTGACCCTATTTTGTCCCGCCTACTTTTCTTGGATTTGCACTTCCTGTTTAGCTCTGTTACGGTAGTTTACATGTTTGTCTGTCTGTCTTGTGGGGCAATTTCAAACATTTGTAATGACAGTTACAATAAAACCATCGTCTGAAGTCTACAGGCTAAATGCAGCTAAACAGAAAGTACAATTCCTAGAAAAGTGTGCGGGACAAAATAGGGTCAATCGGGAAACTGTTTTTAAACCAGGGGTGTCAAAATAATTTTGACAAAGGGCCACAATAGCATCGTGTTTGTCCTCGAAGGGCCAGAAAATAAACCTTACTAATCTGTGACACGCTATAAATAATAGTTGTATTTGAACACTGTAAATTTATTGATATGACAATTACTGAATTTACATCCACATTAGTCTGCAAAATGATTTACAGACAAATTATTTCAGTAGGTCAAGACACCCAAATTATTAGAGTAGACCTAATAATAAAAGGTCTAAGGTCTAATAAGACTTGAGGGCCGCATATGTGCTTTAAGCTGTTTTCTTGCTTACAAAAAAAAAAAGGATGGTACTTTTGATGACATCACAAGGTGCAATAGACTGTTTAAGAATGTGGAGGTGTAGATAATCTAACAAAAAGTATTGTGCAAATATGTTCATATGTAAATAAAAGTTTTGCACATTCCTTTTATAAATATTTGTGAATGACGTTTAAAAAAAATGCTGCAGACATTTTCAAACAACAGTTTTACATGACTAGAAGCCTATAAGAGTCCAACTATATCCTAACTTCACTTAGTAATTGTGTTGTGAAAGTAGCCATAGCAACACAAGATTTAGTGTATCTTTATTGCTCTGCTTTATGGAGTAAAACACAACCATTCAGCACCTTATCTGTGACTGGTATGTGCCTAATCTGCAACATTATCTCACACGATGACGGTAACTCCAGTACAACAAACTGCAGACAGAGACGATACATGGAATATGACTAAAAAAGTAAATCCAGAACATATAGTAACAAAACAGACAAAGCAGATGATGAGAAATCAAAGTTACATTTTGTATTGTTTCGAGGAAGAGTATTTATGATAAATAAATGGACACAGTAATGTAATGTGTACAATTTGTGACATATTTCATACTTGTCAAAGAGCAAATGACAGTTTTGTGTACTTCATCTTTATTGTGGAGTAGTAAGGGAAAGTGGGGAAGTTCTGCCACCCTGTTTCTAAAAAAACATAGAAGAAATTGGTCATGTGACCACACATAGTTAAATATTTAGCCATTTCACTCATTCTGTAAAGATGGAAGTCTGACTGCAGGAGAAATAAGGGCATTTGAAAAGAAAAAAAAATCTGTTTTTGCCCTTTAAAGTAACATTTCTTTGATCAAGGTTTTTTTATTGTTGTATTTGAACAGTTATAGGCAGGTTTGTAAATATATCACACACATATACATCACATTAGTGCTTTTGTGAGTTACATTTTGAATCTATAAAGCTGACATGATGTTAGCTCAAATCTGACAAATGATGCATTTTTTCCAAAATGGTGGAGTTGGGGTGATTTGTGCCAAAGAGCCTGGGTTAAGTTGTGCCTTTGTCATCCCAATGAATAATTGAAAATATATAATTTTATGGTAATTGTGTGATTTTTTTTTTTTTTTTATCACTAAAACGATTTAAATCTTAATTTTACACCAAACACAGATTGAAAAATTAGGAAATAAAATCAGGATACAAGACAACTGGACTTGCTAATCAATCAAGTTTGTGATTTAGTTCTGAGCGTATGATCTTGTTTATTCTTTAATGTTAACTATTTATGTAATAACTTAAAGCTTAACTTAAAACATACGTGAAAATGTATACTGAGTTTGTTAAACTTGAATAAATCATTTGTTTTTGAGATTTAAATATACTATTTTACTTGAATGATAAATGACACATTTTAGCCCAATGCAATCTCTCCAATGGCACAACTTCCCCCACACCAAGGGCAAGTTGTGCCACAAGAAACTTTTTTTTTAGAAAGCTGTATTTCTCGATTAATATATTTCAGATTTAAAATGGTTGTTTCCAGAGATGCACAACATCCTGAAATATGTGTTTATGTTATGGTCTTGCTTTAATATCATGGTAAATAAAAACTGGCACATCACACCCTACATGGTGTTGCAAATATTAAATGTTACATCTGTCAAGTTTAGTTTAGTTTAGTTTAGTGCTTTTGTAGTTAAAACACTTTGTAAAACATGAGGAAGTAGATCTGGATTTGTAAATATGTAATTATTAAATTCCATTCAAAACACAAAGACAATTTACGCACAAGGAAGAAGTATACTTTTCATTTTTCACATAACTTACTCTTGGCTTTTGTTTACACTGCAGTTTTCTAATTGGTGTGAAATTGTCTTTAAAACTGCTGCTTCTGTCCAACCAGAAAGCAGAGATGGAAAAAGTACTGAAGTTTACCACTCAAGTAAAAGTACAAGTCAAAGTCCTGATACTCCTTTAATTGAGTAAAAGTATAAAAGTAAACATGAGTAAATTGACTTAAGTAAAAAAAAAAGTAAAAAGTATCTATCATTTTGTATTCTCTACTCTTGGTTAAAGCTATGAACTTGGCAGCTTTGTTCACTTGTTTCACGACATTTCTGACGGTTTTCAAGAGATTTGAGTTTGAATCAAATTTGCCAACAAGGTGAGTAAGAATGTCTGACTTCATTAGCAATTAATTTGGCTTGAAATAAGAACAAATTTATTGAAACAAGGCAGAAAACACATTGAAACAAGTCACAAAATCTAGGTACATCAAGTAAAACCATCCAAAATTTTTACCTAGAAACGCAATGCACAAAGTTGGTTTGTAATGTGCTAGAATGTATTTATAATTAATGTGACTTTTATCATGTGATTAATATGTAATTGTTACACATTTTAAAGTTTTTGGCAATTTTCAGTTGTTAATTTGTTCACAAAGTGCCAACACAGTCTCACTAGAAGAGGTACTTTTACACTAAAACAGCGTATTTTGACCACGACTTTACAGCTATTTTTAGTACTTATGTTACGCCGTGCATTTAGCACGATATGAAAAATCGTAAAAATGACAGTTTAGGCATAAAGTTACTAATATGTGTAAGTTTAGGTCTGGGGTAGGTTAAGATTAGAATCAGGATTTCATTAATATTCATAAATAAGAACACGTCTTAACGACCACCATTGAAATAAATGGGGACAGTGACGCGTACTATAATTACGCAGGACGGCCGTGAACTCGTGCTAATCATACCTAATTTACATATTGTGTAATGTCGTGGTAAATGTACGCTTTCTTGTGAGATCGGGCTCAAAGTACTGATACACGACAGCAGAGAAGGTCAGACATAATTTTAAGAAGAAAAAAGTGTTTATGGGTTTAAAAGGAACTAATTTGTTTTTAAAATGTATATAGAAAGTACAGATACTTCTTGAAAAAAATGTAAGAAGTAAGTACAGATACTCAAGGAAAACTACTTACAGTACTTGAGTAAAATACATAGTTACTTTCCATCTCTGCAAGAAAGTAAACAGAAACTTCACCTAAATTGTGCAACATAAAATGTAGGTTATCATGTGTTTGATAGTTTGGAGTATTTGACAGTTTATGACAGTTTTCCGTTGCTCAAGTTGTGCAGAACACACAAACACTCTCACCCTTTTCTGTCGTATTATTCTCCTGTCAGTAAAGTTCTGCAATCAAAGTGAGCTGTACTTTGGACTTGAATCCATTACAAGGCGTTTCCAGACACACCAGTTTTTTTTTTTTATTTTAATTCAAAGGTGGCGTGTCTAAACTACTTCTATGTTAAAACCTTAAAACACATTATGCAACAAGTGAAAGGTATTTTAATAGGCGTGTTAATATCGCAGTCGCACAAAGACTCGTAGCCCGAGGTGGTGCTGCTGACGGAGCTTTGACCACATGAAGCACAAGCACACTTCTTCTTCTTCTTCTAAAGGTGGAGCTCTTTTGAACATTTCTGCCGTGGGTTGGGCCTTTGTCCGAGCCGCCGAGACAAGAGAGCTGTTGTAGCAGAGATAAAATGTTTAATAATGGCAAAGTCAAATATGTGCAGAGAGATTCAAAGTGTGAGTGGATAAAACTATGACTTCAACAGAGGAAAGCGCCACATTGTTTTTCCATTGTGTGTGTCATGGGGCATTGCTCATGGTTCTGGGAAATCTGCCTTTTCTCACTCAGATGGAATAAGAAATAGACTGTAATTTATATAAGTGAGATTTATAGGAACAGTGATCAACAGTAAGAAGCATTTCTTAGTATGACTAGAGTTGGACCATTGATAACCCCTAACATTAAGGACCTGGACTATTCTTCCTGGATAGCCTGTCCTGGTTCTTGTCATTGCTCAGTTTGTACTTTTACGCATGCACAGGCCAACATTACATCTTTTGAAATCCTTATTTGCAAGTGTCAATATTATTTATCTATCTTGATACTTATGATTGCATCTCACAAAAGTTTGCCAAGAGAAAAGCAACACTTATTTACCGTCATTTTAAGTTACCAGATTGCAGCAGGAACTAGCTTGATTGGGTATTTACAGCTTTGAAATAGTATTAATCTCCTTTTACAATCATTTGCTTTGTTGAAATATGTAAAGGAATTTAGTGTTTAACAGTTTAGTTTCGACTGTGTTTAAATAAAACTTCAAACCAAACAAAACAATGTAAGAGAAGAAAAGCTAAAGGTACAAAGTGTGCTTCTGGTATGAAGTGTGCAATGACAGTCCTGCTAGATGAGTTGTTTCCCTTTGCTAATGAACTCTACAGACTTAAACTCTACAATTAGACTCGTGTTGGTCCTGGTCACATCTATAGCCTGTCCGTCAATATAGGACTGGATCTCTCTTTCACTCAGGTTCTCCTCAAGATTCTCTTTTTCACTTTGGCTTTTTGTTTTGTTTTTGATTGTTAAGAAGAGGGTCTAAGGAGGTCTGAGACAAATATTTATTTGCTTGTTTAAGTAATCTCCTTTGACATACTTGATCAACTGGCTCTGTGCACGGAACTTCAGTTGCTTGTGTACATTCAAATAGCTACATCTGTACATACGACCACTTCCTGTTAGCGTTAGCATTTAGACACAAACATGCCTCTTTTCAAACATACAAGTGTCCTCTGGTGAAATGTTACCATACTATGTAAAGTCTTTAACATGTTTTCTGTAACATTCAACACAACTGTCTGATATAAGAGTATTTATTTGTTTTAAACCGATGTAGTGAAAACCTCCTTAAAAGCATTGTACAGGAAGTGGTTGTGTGTACAGGATGTGCTATTTTTGAACCAAAACAGAACAAGTGCACTGAGCCAATTACTTTTCTTTATTACTGTTTGATTTTAGCCAATGAATGTTCATTGTTTAATTTTTTACCATTGATGTTTGCTAAAGTAACAATCTTGGGAAGTCCTCAGAGACGACGTTGTTGTGATTTTAGGCTTAACAAAAATAAACTGATTGGATTTGATGATGTGCACTTACTTCTGCTAGGCTCCATTAATGAGCAACTAGTATTGTATGTTTACATGTGCCTCAAAATAAATATATTTTTCATTTCATTGTCGTGCATTTCCCATTATGAAAGTTAAATATACATTTGTTTGTAATTTTGAACAAACACAAAAAATGAAAATGTTGTCTGTATAATTGTACGATTTCTTCCATTTTTAATTGAAAGTGGAATACTCATCTTTTTCCTTCCAGTCATTCATTTTACTGCTTGTTTCCATTTAGGGACATGAGTGACTAGAGCCTGTCCCAACTCAGTGTGCGTGGGGTTGGACACTTTCCAGACTCAGACAGACACAAACAGACAATTATTCACCCTCTCAGCCATTCACTATGAGAAATGTTGCCAGTTGACGATACATACATGTATTTATGGAGTTTGGAGGAAACCAGAGAAGTAGAGAGAACCCACAGTGACACAGGAAGAACATGCAACTGCATCCAGAGAGATCATGAGATGTCGATATGATCCAACCTCAGATTCAAACCCACATTCTCATTATTGGGAGGCCAGAAGTTTAACCACTCTGCTATTGTGCAATTATAGTCTCTATTTATACAGCGCATTTCCACCTTTCAAGGCATCAGGATCACTCACCCAATGTACGCAGACACTGAGGTAATGTGGGTTTAGTGTCTGGCCCAAGGACACAACGACAGTCGCCTTTTCTTGTCCACTGTGGCACTGGTGTTCCAGCGGTCTCCCATCCAAGTACTAACCAGGCCCTAACTTGCTTAGCATTTGGTTTATGAAACTTCAGCAAGCTGTCGTCTACAAATACATCTTGAATTTCTACAAATGCATTGATTTGTATAAATTATATTATAAATTCTAGTCACAATAGACATAACGAGGTTTGTTACATAATACAGTCATAATGTAAAATTACACTAAGTTTTTTGACGTAGAGGCATCAAGTCTAAATGTTATCTTAATGTTATCTTTAAATGAACATGTGTAAACTGGAATGTTTGAAAATGATCAGTGTCTGGAACTATCCTGTTCAGTTGCTCGAAATAAAGAAATTAATCAAGTCGTCTCACATAGTGACTAAAGTCCAATATAAGTCACGACTTGCACACACAGCGTTTTCTTTTCTGTCCCTGTACAAACCACTACGCAGCACATAATCCATAATGTAAGATGTTTTCCAGTGCAGAGCTGTCGATGGTTATGTAACGTGTAACATGAGCAGAGAACAGACAAACCCAAGCATGAGTCCTGTTCCTGTCATGATCCGTCTGTTCTGCTCCATGCGTTTTACAGTACAAACACTCATTTGACATGAACCAATATCGTCTTTCCCAAACATGCCCAGGCTTTTCTCAGGAGGGGGGTAGTGGGGGGCAGCGGGGGGATGGCGTCATGTGGCCCACAGGAGGCTTTGTTGTGCTTGTTGTGGTACTACACAGTATACTCCTGGGAAAAATGTAGTCAACCTTTGTCAAATTTCTTCTTCCTAATAGTATGTTGACTAACTGCTGCTACAGAAGAAGTAATTGAGAACAAGGTGGTAAGGTGTATTTGTGTAGAAGAACACCTTTTAAACAGCTTGTGATTCCCAAACTTTTTACTCCAAGTACCAAGGTCTTGGTCTCAAGTCCGCAAGTCAAAAAAAGACAAGTCTGGGTCAAGTCCAAGTCAAAGAGAGACAAGTCCAATCTCAAGTCAAAGAATGACAAGTCTAGGTCAAGTCCCAAGTGAAACAGAGACAAGTCCAAGCTAAGTTCCAAGTCAAAAGAGAAAAGTTTGGGTCAAGTCCAGAGTTAAAGAGGGACAAGTCAAGTCAAGTCTCAAGTCAAAGAGAGACAAGTCCAAGTCAAGTCTCAAGTCAAAGAGAGACAAGTCCGAGTCAAGGACCAAGTCAAAGAGAGACAAGTCCAAGTCAAGTCTCAAGTCAAAGAGAGACAAGTCCGAGTCAAGGACCAAGTCAAGAGAGACATTCAAGTCAAGTCTCAAGTCAAAGAGAGACAAGTCCAAGTCAAGTCTCAAGTCAAAGAGAGACAAGTCCAAGTCAAGTCTCAGTCAAAGAGAGACAAGTCCGAGTCAAGGACCAAGTCAAGAGAGACAAGTCCGAGTCAAGACCAAGTCAAAGAGAGACAAGTCCGGGTCAAGTCCTGAGTCAAAGAGAAACAAGTCCAAGCTAAATTCCAAGTCAAAAGAGAAAAGTTTAGGTCAAGTCCCAAGTCAAAGAGACATGTTTGGGTCAAGTCATAAATCAAAGATAGACAGGTCCCAAGTCAAAAGAGTCAAGTCCCAATCAAAGAGAGACAAGTCCGTGCTAATTTCCAAGTCAAAGAGAGACAAGTCTGAGTTAAGTTCAAAGTCAAAGAGAGACAAGTCCAAGTCAAGTCTCAGTCAAAGAGAAACAAGTCACTAACCCAAGTCCAAGTTGAGTCTGGAGTCAGTTCCCAACAAGTCTAAGTCGAGTTCAGGTCCTCTGAATTTCATTTCAAGTCTTTTCAATTCTTTATGTTATGTTCCAGTTTGTTAATATAAAATGACACTATTTATCTGTAAGGAGAAGCATCAAGTTGACTCAAGTCACAAGACTCCAAGCCCAAGTCAAGTCCAGAGTCACTGACCTTCAAGTCTAAGTCAAGTTCCAAACTTAGTCCATTAAAATAGTAACTCAAGCTCACACATACAGTATGAGGTGGAATGAATTATCTCGGCCAAAAAAACGTTTAAACTTGGGTTCACTGATAAAATCTAATGAAACTAAAACGTTATGTAAAAAACCCACTAAAACAAACATTCGAGCTCTGACTTGTGCCTCTGTAGATCAACCGTTTCTTCCTAAAACATGAAAGCAAATGGAAGTGTCATGCCCAGACATAAGACAATACTCTATTTTTACCACTTCAATTGAAACATGTTACAACAAAACCTAATCAAGAGTTTTATAATCATATATCTTCCTTCACTTTTGGACTGGAAGCATATTTCTGTTGCAATAGTGCCACTTTTAATATTTAATCTTATCGCTCTGACATAATATTCTTGCTCAGTTGGACTCTACATCTTACTGACTCCAACATAATAATACTGTATATATAGGCCTAACTCATGTCTTAATATAACTTACAGCTTATGGCAGACTGAGGTCACACTGTCAGTAAATCACAGCTCCATAATAAAGTCTTCATTCAGAGCTTGTATCACTAAAGTGTCAGAGTATTGTCCTGTGTAGTGTGAGTGACGGGTCAAGGCCTTTTGTACACTCACATACTTATCACTGCAACTCGAGATTTCTTCTTGGTGCAGAAATTGTTTGGAAAAATGAAATGGAATATCGAGCTTAAATGGGTTAATGCAGCAGTCGTGTTCAGTGAGGCAAAGCACTTCTGTGTGTCTCCTTTGTGACTTGACAAACTATTTGAAACGCTAAACTTTAAAATCCCCTCACAATCATTTACCCAAGACACTTACGTCATGATTCAGTTAGCATACCTTTCCCCTAACCCTAAACTTTATCAAGTGATCTACATTAGCAGTGTCCAAACTTTTTTTCACTGAGGGACGCTTTTGGATTACTGTAATGTATAGGTGAGTTTCACTTAACAGATGGAAATAAAGTGGAAAATTTGCATTTGACTTGGTTTTGATGAGACACAACTCCTTAAATCAGTGGTTCCCAACTTTTCAGACCGGGACCCACAAAATATTGATGTAATTTGCGACCCCATAGCAGATTAAAATGGATGTCTTAAACATTTCAAGTTGGAAAACCAATATAAATTGTGCTAAAATGCATTTATTTTTGTTGAATTATTGCTTTCTAAAACCAATTTCCAGTCAAATCTGCTGCTGAAGCTATAAAAACAGATTAAATACCAAGTCATAATTGTAAAATTACCTCTTAAAATCATCTTGCGACCCCCAGATTTTGATCGTGACCCCCACTTTGGGAACTCCTGCCTTAAATAAGGCACTGATCATAATTTGGTGATTTGTATAACATCAAAATGGTTGTTACTTCTAAAATGATAACAGAATTGTTCAAATTGACAATAAAAACTTTGAGGGCCAACAAAAAATGTAGAATTTTAGACATGACTTTTAGGCATTTTAGACATGTCTGGTCTAAATATATTCCATTTTTTTCCTGGCCCAACCTTCCCAAATTTCAGAAATACGTTTTGTAAACTATATACATGTGCAAGCATCGTTATCAGTGCAAAGCTAGGTCAGTGATGCAAAGTGATGCTATGTGGAATTACGTGGCTGAGGAAATTAACGAGGTCCTCTACAGTCTAGTTTTCCAAACCTTTTTTGAGTAATGACACACTGATTAAAATATGATGTTTCATTAAACATAATATCTATCTCAGCTCACTAAGGGTCGCACAATCAGTAAAATACAATACATTTAAAATTGGATTGGGCTTCAGGTTACTTTGTACTTGTACATGAATATTTGGGCCTGATCCTCTGAATACAGAGAAGCATATGATAAACAAAGCCATGTACAGGTAAATCTATGGAGATGCAACCTTGTCCACAATAAAGTTGCATGCAAGCTGTTAGAAAGGAAATAAACTATAAACAAATACATTCCAGTCAATGTATATAGATCTTCATAGTGTCTGAATTTTTATCGAAAAGTTACACAGAACATCTTTAAATTCTGTAAATTTTTAAATGGTAATTGATTTTGCTTTAATTTTGTGGGGAAAAGTTGTTCTCAACACTCTCAAATGATACAACGTTTCATTAAATTGAATGGAGCTTATTTCATAGATTGAATGTTGAAAACTGACCAATTTTTCAAGGCACACATGGCAGTATCTCAAGGCACACTGGTTGAAAAACACTGCTCTAGACCCTGGTTTCGAGAAGAATTCTCTTTGTATCTTTATTTATCTTTGCTGTCATAAATATGGGGCATGTGTCTGCACTTGTGTTTTTAATAATTATTTCAAAAAATTAGGTTACATACAGAAATTCACCTTTGTTTGGTTTGAATATAAAAGATTAGAGAGAGGGGCGGAGTCTGGGGCTGTAAGGAGTAAGGGTTCCGAATAAATATCTACCGGAGACACACTTTTCACCTTAGTTGGGTTGAATTTTATCTAATGTAACAAGATTCCATCATCAAAGTATTTGAAGGTGTAATATGTAACTTTCTGGAGGTGAAAAGTTAACTACAGTGAAAGTAGAAAGACACGAACATGCATTGGGACTTTCTGAACGGAGATAAATATGCTTTGTGAAAAAAAAAAAAAAATACAGCTAACGGAACAGTTTTTCTATTAAAACATACAAGAACAAGCCTCCTCTAGACTAAATAACTATTCTGTGGCCATGCAAGCAGATTTTTATTATTTATGCACTACAACAATGAAGTTTTACTGAAAACATCTAACCTGTCATATAAACTGGTTTTAAAGCCTCATTATAAAGATTGTAGACTAAACAGAAAAGTGACATAATGCATCGCTATTCCTCTATTTCTTTGCACCAACATCCAAATCAAAGGAACTTACTTTTCAGCTGTACAGATACACTTTAAGAACTGTTTCTTATCTGCATTCAGGATAAAATGCTGCACATTTTTACTCCCCGTGCCTCGCTTTACTGTCTTTACTACTATATATTTTAGTCATTAACCTGTCAACAGTGAAGGCTTAGAACAACACAATGCATTGCTAACATTTAGGTCAAACATGTTTAGTCGTTGAGAATGCAGCGTGAATTCTCTCCATACTATTGTAGTATTTACTCAAAACAAAAGTAGGTTAAGAAACAAAAACATATTGTCTTGTGACTGTTGTTGCAATTCATAAAAGGCCTTATTGGTGTGAGTAACAAAGAATTGAGTTGAAGAATTTGACAATATCTTTCAACCACTCCAAACTTTGTAACTAGACCGAAGAGAAGTGTCCCTCGCCCGCTGCCGTGACTGAGAGGTTATTTTTACAGTAACACACTGATGGTAACATTTGCACAAAAGATTTTGAGTTCCCGGCTTAGAGAAATTGATTCATGTTGCTTTTGTTGATCCAAATTCTGACCATTCTTTACTGTTACTATGTCAGATTTCCAAGCTTAAGTCAAGGCTGGTGTCTTCTGCAGTTTGACATTGTTTTTTATTTCATTATTTTGTTTATTTTTTATTTACAAAACTATAAATGTCTTTGTTCTTTTGGGGGTGCAGGGTATAGCATGAACCCTGTTAGCCACAAGGTTACCCAATCATGCCACAACATTTCTTTGAAATCTAGCTGAATTGTGGTCAGGTGGCAGTATTATCTTACTCTTGCACTGACAGATTGCAGCTGACGTGCATGCCCTGATTTGGAGTGTTTCTCTTAGGTTCTAGTCCTGTTTGTTTGTGTTTCTTTCCCTGATTCTGATGATTCTGGGTAGCAGTTTGGAGTTCTCAATGGAACAATACGCAGCCATTTGATGTCGTGGTTTTCTCCGGCCTGTGCATTCTTCACTCCTGTGATTTCTAACTCTAACAATGGAATTAAGACTGACAGAGAGGCTAACAGCAAATTTGATGACTGATAAAACGACTCTACCAGGAGTCTCTGCTTACAACAGATGCCGTGTTAGAGTGGGTGGGGTGGAATAGATTCTACTTAAGTAAAGAGCTCATCAAGCTGTGAAATAAATCACTAAGTGCTGTTAGACTCCAATTTAGAAGTGACAGCATGTCATCAGAGCACTCAAAGCTCTGAAGAATACTTGGTCGGAGGTTGTGTTAGGCGACTTGCTTCTGCTGAGCTTAGAGTGGGGGGTACCACTGTGTAAATGTGCTTTATAAAACCATTCATTCATGTCAAAGCCTGATCCTGTCAGGTCTTAGGAGCTAAGCAGATTGAGCCTGGACAGTACTTGATGGGAGACTGCTGGAGGAACATCAGGTGTCTCAGTGAAACGACAAGAGGAGAAACTGTGGTGTGTCTTTAGACGAACACTCACCCATCATTTGCTAAAGATGAGTTCAGTTTTTATTAAGGTTTTATTAGTGTTTTATTAAAGCAAATTAACATGTAATTATTATTTAGTGTTACCCTTAAACCTAATGGCTCAATCTTTTGACTTAGTGTCAAAAGATTGAGAACCACTGTTTTAGAAACAACTGAAATGAAAAAAAAAAGAATGTTAGGACTAAATTGTGCCAAATTGAATGTTTGTTTTTGTTTTGTTTTTCCCCTCAAATCATTACCTATCTATTAGTATTGGACACTAATCCACTTTTATATACACATCCAACTTTACATTAAACACATTTATTATTTATTTATTATAATTTTTTATTTTCAATGTATTTTATTTATTTTATTACTTGTTTATATTTAAGTATTTTTTACATTTTTATCTTTAATGTGTTTTACTAACTTTTTAATATTTTTTCATTATTTATTTATTAAATATTTTATTCATTATTTTTTTAAGTATTTTATTTATTTGATTATTTTATTAATATTTCATTACATTTTATTTTATTGTATTTTATTTATTTATTTTGTATTAATATTTTATTCATTATTTATTTTTTAAGAACAGTATTTTTTATTTGATTCTTTTTTTTAAATATTTTATTGCATTTTTATTTTAATGTATTTATTATTTATTTTATTAAATATTTTATTCATTATTTATTTTTTAAGTATTTTATTTATTTATTATTTTAGTAAATATTTCATTATTTTTATTTTTATGTATTTTATTTATTTATTTAATTATTTATTTATTTATTGATTGATTTGTTCATTAGTTTATCCATCTAAAGTATTTCTGTCTTGCCTAACTGCTGTTGTCAGGGCATTTCCTCCTCTGTCACGGTCGTAAATCTCAAGCCCAGAGTTAAATTACAACTAAATATGTGATGAGTTGTGAAAAGTGTCTAAGTGTATAAGAATCAGCCCAGAGCGAGTGACCTGCCGCGCTTCAGTCCACGCCTCATATTTGGAGCGCCTGTGTCAGATTCACCGTCGCTAAGTCCGTTGCTATGGGACACTGTTATTCATAATACGCTCTCTTTGTCTTTGCTTGAGGTGGGACCGGCCCGGACTGGAACACAGCTGTGCACATTTAGACAATCTGCAAAAGTATGTTTGTTATTTCACCTTTCTTCTCTGATAATCTGAGTTTCTAAAATTAAAACAGTGACAAAGCATTTAAACAATCTCCTGCTTAGTTCCATTCAAGTAGAAAGTTAAAATCATACTTTCATTAGGGGAGAGAATACGTTACGGCATCATGGATTATTATAGCTACTCCTTCAGGCCATTTTGGGACAATGTGACCCCGCCCAGAGTAAAGACACTTTTATTTACTTTGCTTTATAATGATTTACTTCAACAAAACCACCCAACGACAAAGAATAAAAACATGGAAAATAGTTTGTTTTTAGCTAGAAAGTGATGACTTACATGTTCTCGATTCGTGGGTTAATTGAAGTAGTGACTGTACGTGCAGTTTAAGACAATGCATGTGCTGAGATCTCTATTGTTTTGATTTATGTTTGTTTCGGACTGTTGTGTTGAAGAGGAGCTGAGTTGAAAGATAAAGCTCTCGATTTACCGGTCAATCTCTGTTCAACCCTCACCTTTGACCTAGGCTGTGCGATACATCGATATATACTTATATTGAGATATTGGCCATATCGTAAATATCGAGTTATTATAATTCTGTGTAAAGAGACCTTGTGAAATTGATGAAAAGCAGCTCCAGTTACAGAGAAAGGTGTCAAAGAGAATGATAACATCAATGAAATGTCTATTGTTGTAATAGTCAAATTTCAAATGTGTTTTCTGCATGGAGTTTAGTTTTACTCAGCACAAGGCATGACCAACATTAATTTATCAAAGTAAATTCACATTCACAAAAATAATTCACTTAAAACTGTCATTTCAAAGATATCAAGATATAAATAGCTTGTTGACGTTCAAGTCCAAGTTGAGTATCGAGTCACTGACGTTCAAGACCAAGTCAGGTCTCAAGTTATTTATGTTAAAGTCCAAGTCAAGTATTGAGTCACTGAAGTTCAAGTCCAATTCGAGTCCAAAGTCTTACTCCTACTTCTAAATTGTCAAATTGTGACTCAAGTCTGACTTAAGTTCAAGTCAAGACTTGCAAGTCCACACCACTGGTATGTCCCACTGGAAGGAGACTTCGAGGAGGACCAAAGACACTTTGGAGGACTTTGTCCCTTGACTTGTCTGGAAAAGCCTCAGCCTTGAGCCTCTCTGATCAGACTGCTGCCTCCGCAAACTGACTCTGGGTGAAGTAAAGAAAATTAAAGGATTGATCTTGTTGTTTTTAAGTGCACAAGTGATGATTAAATGTATAATATTTTTCAAAATGGCTGCTTTTTATTTGTTTAACTGAGATCAATGCAAATGTTTAAACAAACAAAGATTACAAAGCAGACAGTGTGACTAATGAGGCTGTACAAAGACTTGACTGTTGTATGTGGGTCATTTATGCTATGTGTGCGTCTGGATTTTAAAGTGAACTTAACTCCACCCACTTTTAAACAAAACAGGCTGCAGGAAATCACGAGGACAAGGTGAAAGGACAGGCTGAGAGTGGGAAGCAGCAGTGTTCATGGTTTGACAGCAGTGTTTGTGATCAGCACACAGAATCACAGTCTGAAATGACACTGGTCTTTGCAGTGAGACGACCTGAAACTCACTCATTTGACCAAAAGTTACTCAGAATACAGTAGTAGGCAATGCTTTTAAATGTTTAGCTTCACTTTAAAGGCATTTACATTTCAACACACCTGTGTTGATTCTGCAAATACATTTACTGACAGTCTACTCATAGACACACATATTAATAAAGAAACCTTGAGTCATGTATCCTGATGAAATATATGAGAGCATTTTAAGACCAGATAGTTATTTTGTCAGTGATAACAAGTTCTCAAAATGTTGTTATAGACAGGAAGTTGGACCTCTTGATAACCTAAATCATAGTCTGACAGTATCCATTGTGTTTACTCAACTCCTCTGGCTCCTCTCACTGCTCTGTCAACATCTGAAGTATTTACCAAGAGACTGTGAGGAAGTGTGCCTCACTACGATGTCTCCATCTAGTGGCAATGTTTTGTAGCAATAGTTATACACTTCCAAATAAAAAAAAAACTACTCCTTAGTGTAGGGCTATTCAATTATATTTACAGGTGGGTAAATTTTTCGGAGGACTACGGTCTGAGGGCCAGACTACAAAACTGGACGTGTTTTACATTGATTATTCACAAATATCTCGAAATGGTATTCACTAGTGATCTCTTTTCATTGGAATTAATGAAATACAACGTCTTTATAACCTCAAAAAAATAACCAGATAAACAACAGGAACATCTCTCACCTCATCAAGGAAATTTTTTTGTTGCCAGTGTCCCAACAGAACCTGACAAATAATACATATTTCCTAGGCTAATGAATAAATGTATGTATTGTTTAAGGTCATGTTTTATTGTTCCTTGAAATGAAAATACGATAAAAGTTTTTACCATTCAACATACAAATCCAAAAAATAAATAAATAAATTTAAAAAAATGGCGCTAAAGGAAACTAAACTGAAACCAGTATTTATAGATACTGGTTTTGTAGTAACTTGAAGGATGTATTATCTGCTCAAAAATCTCTTGTATTAATAAATACATTTAATGCAAAAAGCCAGTCAGTTGAATCAGTTTTATTGTACAGTAAATCAGGCTAATAGTGTCGCTCACTCATTAAACAGACGTCAGTGTTGTCAGATTATTCAGCAAAAGTAGTGATAGTAATTTCTGAGTACAAGAAGTGCAACATACACAAATAAAAATTAAAAAAACAATGCCTAAATCTGAATAAGAAAAAGGGGAATCATACGGGATTAACATGACATAATCTGAATCTAAACGCAGCGCTCTGCAAAGGTTTGGGAGGAGTGTGGGCTGGGTAAAAACTGCAAAACTGTAATTTTAAATGTAATATTCAGAGACAGAACGCCAAAACTGGTAAATTTATCAATCTGAAGTGTCAGAATATGTTTTAATCAACTCCATTCTTGGTATTTGGCATTATAAATTCTCTATTGGTTTAACAGGTGGCAGAGTGGAAAGGACTCTCGCCTCACAACAGGAAGGTTGCGAGTTTGACTCCTTAGTGGGACAGGCTCTTGGAGTTTGCCTGTTTCCTCCTGAGCCTGTCCTACCAATCAAAATGTGAACCTACAGTAGTCCTGACCAAGTCAAACTAGAGATGGGTCTGCTCCTACATCCATGGAGACGCCCCACAGAGACACTAAAGGATGGGTCAGTTAACCTAAACTTAACCAGTAGGCCAGCTGAAAACTGTACTGATGTGTGAGTGTCAAACTCAAATGGAGCTGGGGCCAAATTGATCGGCTTCAGAGTTGATGGAAAGCCACATTTTAAAATATAGTTTTTTTGTGTGTTATATTCAAAAATGGCAATTGGGCTAAAGCTAATCAAGCAAATACAGTACAGACCAAAAGTTTGGACACACCTTCTCATTCAAAGAGTCTTCTTTATTTTCATGACTATGGACATTGTAGATTCACACTGAAGGCATCCAAACCATGAATGACCAGGAAGGAGAGTCCTCTGGTGACCTGGCCTCCACAGTCACCAGACCTGAACCCAATCTAGATGGTTTGGGGTGAGCTGGACCGCAGAGTGAAGGCAAAAGGGCCAACAAGTGTTAAGCATCTATGGAACTCCTTCAAGACTGTTGGAAGAGCATTTCAGATGACTACTCTTTGAAGCTCATCAAGAGAATGACAAGAGTGTGCAAAGTAGTAATCAAAGCAAAAGAATCTAGAATATGACATATTTTCAGTTGTTTCACACTTTTTGGTAATGTAGCCCATACTTCCACATGTGTTAATTCATAGTTTGGATTCCTTCAGTGTGAATCTACAATGTTCATAAAACTCTTTGAATGAGGTGTGTCCAAACTTTTGGTCTGTACTGTACGTCTAGATTTAATTGAATTTTATTATTGTACATACTGTCACTTTAAGACATTTTTGGACAGGCTGTATGCAATTTGCTGCATTCTAGTGTTTTTTTGTTTTCTTTTGTTTTCTTTTGTTTTCTTTTATCGTCACATCTCAGCAATATAAACATTTATATTTCCATTCTGGCACTCAAATTGTTGCAGGCTTCTATCAGAGAGTCACTATCAATAATAATTAGAAAACATCACACATGAAATCATCTTGGGTTCACATTAACACCCTTGGTCTACATCTCTTAAGACAGTCAACCAACAGATTAGCCAAAAAAAAAAACAAAAAAAAAAACAGTTTGTCTTGATGCTAGACAGTTATATGTTGTTTGTTTTAGCTAATGTAAGTTTGCAACAAAAAAAGCGGATTTACGAGGAAACATTTATTTTTCCACTCTCTTTACATTATTTTCCATTTCAAAACATGACTTTCTTGCTTTGTGTATGAAACTTAAACCTTTGCAGAGCACCGTTTATCCCCAAAACAAAAATGACACATAACAAAAACAGCCTGAGCATATTTGAATCTAGGACAATTATAACATTTAGGACTGACATTATAACATCGACTGTGTATAAAGTTTATAATCGTGTGGTGAAGTTATTATAAGTATTTCTAAAGCCCTCTTGAGCCGCCACGTCAAAAACATTGGCACCACATCACCGGGCCTTTACACACCTGGGACAAGTGAGAAAATAACAATAATCAAACAGAAAAGACATCATTAAACAGTCCATAACCTGAAAAAAAACAAGAGCCAGCGTTTCTACTTTAAAATATTGGTTTGTCCCGCTAAAAAAAGAGTCTCTAGAGGTAATAAGATACTACCAGAAGCGTCTGAGAAGTATAGACGTTAGACAAGCCCTTCGAGTGCTTCCCAAAACATGCAAACAGGAATGTGGAGACAGTTCAGCTCGACGCAGACGCACGGAAAGGCTAATCTCAGTTATTCACTTCTGCTGGAATACGAGAGGGTTTAAAGGAGAAGTAAGTCGTTAAAAAGGGAAAGAAAGTGAATACGAGAAAGTGAAAAAGACACATCTGTTGCATATTCCATCTAAAATTCAAAATAAATAAATAAATACTGACACCATAACTAGCGAGCTAACACATTCATGATACAGCATTTGTGCTAACTGGATTTAGTAACACTACAAATTAGATTGATTAGTATGGAGTTCAAAAGATGAATTATTAAATTTAACAAATATAAAGTGAATGCCCCAAAATAATAATAGTCCATGTTTACAAGTTATGATTTCTGTAAAACTTAAAGATCCCCTCTGTAACGTTATATATCTTTGTTGCTCTAAATTAATAATTACAAAAACTGTTTCTACTTTGATTGCTCCTTCATGATCAAGAACATTTAAACTTAATATTTCTATTGAGTTGTGTAGTTGGCCTTTCACCTCCAGAAAGTTACACAGTGTCACTTTACTTACATTGTGATATTCAAAGACAAGTTGATCCAAATAAAATGTAAAACACAAACAATATGAACCCAACAAAAATACCTTTAAAACGTTTTAGCAAAATAAAAACACAATTCAAATAAACAAAGTCATTTTAAATGCACTTCAAAGTTACTGAACTTATGGTCGACACAGTAAAACTTACTTCTGCTTTAATATTCCCAGATCTTCTTTAACTGGTCACGTCTGACTAATAAAACACAATAAATATTAGATATCACTGACTCCAGGCCAGATTTAGTAACAACATTACTTTATAAAGTGTTAAGTGTACAGTAATGTTTGTTTACTTTCCTTCTAAGACTTCAGCTAAATTTGTCACAAAGTGAAGAAAAACTGACTCATATATATTTATATATTTAGTGCATGGCACCACTTTCCCTGCAGACGTCTTCTGCACCGCTCACGTCCCACAGCAAGTTAAAGAGACTAGAGTATTTACAAGGCAAACATCATGATCCACATGTCAGAGAGAGTTTATCAGACGGACAGAGACACAGCCTGTCCACGCAGAGGACACAAGGACTGTGAGAGTAAAACGGTCCAACACAAGACCAGAAAGACACGTGAAAGTGAACGACAATAATCAGGCATAACATGTGATCTTTCACAATAACACAGGAAATTGTGATTCAATATAGGTTCATTTATATTTGAAGAAAAAAACACTACTTTTTGTTTCTTGTTTTGTCATAAAGAAACTATTAAAACTCCTCTTCAAAAGGAACGCAAAGAGAGAAGATAATATAAAATGTTCTATGAGTTTGTATCTATGTTAATGCAATGTTGTTCCTCCATCGTTCACCTACACAGAGTTTTATTGATTCAAGCATGTTTGAGTAATCTGTTTTCACCTCCGCCCTTTAAACACACCCACTGCTCCGAATATAAAGTCATGTAATAGCTTACCTGTATGTTAATGTTTAATACTAAATACTCACAAAGCATCAGATTAAACACAAACGTAACAGAACTCACAGTGTTAAACTCTTGTAGTTATCTGACAACGGTGCTGTCTCAACTTGTTGCTACAGCTTGTGTCAATCAGCGGCAGCTCTTTCTACATAACCGTGTTGATAAACAAATCCCTCTGTGGTACACCCCGCACCTTTAACTTGGGCACATGCATCACCGCTCATTCCAACAAACCATTTTAGACCACAACTGTTTTTTAAATCTTGTCAAACTTGCCTCAACCTTGACAAATTTTTCCTCTTTGTCACACAATTTTTCAGGATAAAAATCAACTAAATTCCAACCCAGTGACAGGTTTTGATTAGCGACAATCTGCGTTTCCCCGGCGACACATTTTCGGTGATAAATTAATACAAAATAAATGATTCACGATGTTATGCCTGACTGACTCAAACATGTGGACGACTGGTGGACATGACGGTGGGTGAGTCGTGTTTGATGCTGGTGACGAGGAAAGACAAGCTGTTCGTTATTACACTTAACGATGCCCAAAAATGAGAAGGTCAAAGGTCACACACGAGGGTCAGAGGCAGGAGACGACAGTGTGAGGAGGAAGCTTCTGTCCGTTAAGCCCTTTTCTCGTCATCCCTTTTGAAAACAGAAAATCGTGGAAGATATTTTGTACCTGATTTTAAATTTAAACAGTGTTGGAATTCTAGCTTTGGGTTTCGAACGTTGGAAAAACATGTTTGAAATGTTTTGTTCGATATTTAATATTCTGAATTTTGGAGAGTATGTTGCAGTATGTTTTTAACAGTTTAAATATCCAACCTTTTAAATTTCCTTGCATAAATTTTTAAGATTTCAAAATTAATCATTTAAAATTACTAATTTTCTCATTTTAACACCAGTCTTTGATTTCAAAATTTTCACTGCAAATATTAAACTATGAATTATAGACATTTGGATAAAAAAAAATATGAAATCTATACACTAAGGCAGACCTGGGCAAACTGCGGCCCGGGAGCCAGATGCGGCCCTTTGACTGTTTCAATGTGGCCCCAGCACATTTTCTAGAATAAGTCTTACTCTTTAAATTTCTTTTATTTGATTGACTTGACTTTGGAGCATCTGTCTTTGCTTGTTTTCCTAATATTATCACCTAAAAATAGCCAAAATAGTGGATTAAAAACCCAATGATTTACAAAAATGTGCCTTCATAATGATAATTTATTACACCAATGACCAAAGGTCCGGCCCTCCGCCACTAAATAAGGCCCTAAATTTTTCCAGTTTAAAAAAATTCAGAGTGAGAATTCCCACAGTATTTAAAACTCAAAACCTGCTGAAGTAAATTATCTTCCGTACACAGTATTAGTCTTGTATTGCCTGTTTCCGTTGTGCATGTTTAGGTCTCTGGGTTGGGCGTGGCCAGCAGAGGCACATTGTCCCGCCTCCGTCTGCCCAGCGGGGGGCGCCGGTACTGCTCCCCGTCCGCCAGCGTCTGGGGGAGGGGCTTCCTCTTGCTCTCGGGCAGCAGCAGGATGGACAGGACGGCCAAAGAGCCAGAGAGGAGAAGACCACGTGGTGCAGGAAGTAGCCGTAGTGGTTCCTCAAGTCCATGAGGGGCGAGCTGAGGCGCCCCACGCAGCCCAGGGCCAGAACTGCACCCACGCCACTGCCCCTGGAGACACAGCAGGGGCAAGGGGGAAGTTTAGTTTAGTATATGAGAGAGCAAACGTTAATTCAGTCAAAAAAGGCTGTGTTTTGTACTTGTATCTGCATTAATACTCAACTATCTGACAGTTAAGTCATAGTACACAATATGAAAAAATTAATAAAAGCAATATATCAAACTTCATAACAACTATATTGGTCTCCTGCTGCAACCTGTCTCACATCAAAACTGATATGTGTAGCTCTGAATTGAGTTCTTCACTTTATCAATCTGAAATAACAAGCCGCTGAAAGCTCTGGGGAAAAAACAGATCGCCATGGCAATATCTGAATCTGATTGGTCGAAGCATCTGAACCAGGAAGTAGTCGAGCAGTCACGATTTTTGTTTAATACAGTCGAGAAAAAAGCACAAACATCTTTCCCGTCTAAAAAGGTACAAGTCTCCACTCTGTGCAGTAAAAAAATAATCAGTTATTCTGCTAAAACTGGCTAAATATATTTGATTGGTTTGCTGCTGTGCTGTGATTGGTCCGTCTAACCTTGGTCGTCTCTAGCTGTACAGCGGGGGTCATTCCAGATGGATTCTTTAAACTTTTGTGGTTGTAAAATAATAAACGTTGTCATTTCTACAAAATAGTATATTGCATAAGCAGCCGATTGTCACTGTGTGCTGCCTAAATCAAAATAAAAGACATTTGGTTTCTCTTTAGGAGCCAAATGCAGCATTGTGATTGGCTGTGCTGGAGTGGTCACCTCCAAGTCTCATTTTGTTGTTTGTTAAAAATTTTTAAGGTTTAATTGCAGACAAAAATAATATGTGAAGATTACATTGTGCTGAAGGATTTGTGAGAATTAGAAACTGCATGGACCTTGTTGCAAGTTTTGTGGTGTGAAAATCAGCTACCTCAGCTTTAAATTTTGTGAAAATGACACTATCGCAAGCAGGTTCTCACTGTTTATTGTTTTATTGAATGTTTATTGATTTATTTTAATTTTCTACCATTCATGTTTGCTAAATTAACAACCTTCAGAGATGACTGTTGTTGTGTTTGGGCTATATATACACAAATACATTGATTTGATTTGCTGTGGATATTTATGATATTTTGACATTATCGGCCGATCTGAACACTAATATCTACAGTATGTATCACCTATCACAATAAAAACAACCTTTTATATGCCAAATGTACAGTTATCAGAATAAAAAAAAAAAACTTTCTAATACTGAACATAACAAAATTGAACGTATTACAAAACTATTATGTCATACTTTGACTACAAAATCCTGAATACAATACACACTGGATGAATTCTACAGATAAACCTAAAACACCATATACGTAAAGAGCCCTTACATAAGCCAAATATCTACGTATATACTGCTGCGATCACTCACAGTTAAATGTTTAATCGTTGTCCGGCTCCACCAATAATAGAAACACTTATTTCATTACATAACAGTGTTTGACAGCGGCCCACACGAGAGGCTCTGACCCACTGTCCAGACTGAACAACGGACTGCTCTGTACCCACACGAAATATTATGAACAACAGTCTTTATTTCTCAAAAAGCAATAATGAAGATTGTGCTGTTACTGAATGATCACACCTGCATCTGTCAAGTTAATTTAAGGATTTACAGTATTACAAGGGAAATGTTACTGTTCTAATCTTCTCTTAAGCTCCATATGACAGATGATCACATTTTGTTTCACATTTTGACAGAATTTGGTGTGATGGTCTTTGTGGTGAATATGTATCATAGTTTTACAGCAGTTAAAAAAAACAAAAGTTGAAAACTACAGAAAGTAATTTGAGTTCTAACACAAAAATCCCTCCACATTTGTCGTCAAAAAACACCAACATGCAAAGACAACACACACAGTTTCCTGGGAATTTAGACAAAATGAAAGTGTAAGATTTTATAATTTGTTAAATTGTAGTGTCTGTGTTATTGATGTGGTTTTGGCTCATGTTTATAATGTAGTTGCCAGTGAAAACGTATTAAGTTACACATTAGGCTACTTATTACGTTTTAGAAATGTAATGATGCACTACAGTACTTGATCTGTGTCTCTGAGGAGTTTTATCTTCAACAATAAGTCACGTTGTAGTGTTTAAAATAACTAAGAGTATTTTGTTAGTAACTGTCATTTAATTAGAAGTATTTTTACAGTTACACTACTACTACTCCTCTCAAAAATGTAATCTAATGGGCTGTGTGCACGGAAGTTTAGTTGGCTTGCGATTGTTCAAAATGCTAACTTCTGTACATACAACCATTTCCTGTTAGCGTTAGCATTTAGACACAATTATGTCTCTTTTTAAACACAGAAGTGTCTCTGATGAAATATTTCTCTGATATTTAAAGTCTTTAACATGTTTTCTGTAACATTCACCACAACTGTCTGATCTAAAGAGGATTTATTAGTTTTAAACTGATGTAGTGAAAACCTCATTGAAGAGTATTGAACAGGAAGTCGTTGTATGTACAGTAGTATTTTAAACCAAAACAAGACAACTGCACTCAGCCAATTACATTAACTAACCTAACATTGGTGGTTGCTAGGTAACAGTTGCAGATTTACCTTTACATAAGTCATATTTACTGGACAAAAAACAATCATAAACCTCATCAAAACAGTCAAACTGGATGAAAACTAAAAATGCAAAATGTTTAACAAAATGTTTAAGCTAAACATACATACATATTCTAATTGTCCCTAGATTAACTTACCATTAAAAATTTAACATGTTATGTGTAATATGTAATTTCTTCTTCACAATCTATCCTGGTTCTAAGATGATTCTGTTACAATTTCATGACTAATTTACCATCTCAAACTCTGAAACTTTATTTCACAATGACAAACACAGTTTTGTGATCTGTGGAGGTGGACTGTGTGGGAGCAGTGAGTTCTGCATAAACTCACTTCTGCTCATTAATAGAACATTCAGTTTCATTTGCACACTGCTTGAGTTTTCATCATTCATCACTGGAGCAAGATGTTAAGACTTAAGTAATGTAGTAACATGCATCTTAAGATGAGACAAATTAAAATGTATTTTAAGTTATTCACCATCTATGTTTTTATACAGAAACAAAGCATTTTGTGAGTAAACATGGCTAAAATTTCACATTGGACACAGCCAATTGTAAAATGGATTAATTTTGTTAATATTCATATATTCAGATTTTGAATATTCTAGTCTTTAAGTAAAAGAAATCAGATCGAAATTTGGTAACTTGTCCAGCCAGATGGTTTATCTCGCGATATTTATGAATTCACAAACACAAGATAAACCATCTGGTCTTCCAGCCGCCCAATTGGTTTGAGAGTCCGAAACGGCGGTGGTTCGGTCTAATTGCATCACAGCAGTGGTTTTGAGGCCTAATCACATTGTAGTATTCAAGCTAAACAACGATGGTGGTGTCTGTGGATATTCGTGTTTCTGCTGCTTTTGATGCGGTTTTAGCAGAAATACAGAGTTATTTCTTTTTGAAAGAAGAGCAGTATGTGTGACACGTACTTGTTCTACCACATTAACATAAACCATTACGAGTTGTTGCTGTGATTGGCTAAGCACAAATAAGGTAGGCCGCTCATCCAATCAGCTCGAAGTATTTCAATAAACGCCCTGCCTTTTCTCGAACGCTTTCAGCGAGTCAAGTCCAAGATGGATATAGTGATAACTCAGATAGGAGTTCAACACATATCCATCTGGCGTGAGCCAATTTAGAAATTTGGTATAAAAGTTTTTAACACAACAAGGCAGCTGAATAATAGATTCTTATGGACCAGACCTGCCTGTTTTAATCAGGCCCTGGCACCCCAGCAGGTTTTAGAGAATAAGTGTGACTCTTTGGGCCCTATCTTGCCAAGTGACACAGCACATGGCTGTTTTTTTTTTTGTTTTTTTTAATATATTTTATTTTATTGTATTTTTTTATACATATTTTATTTTATTTTTCTATTTATTTATTTTCCTTTTTTTTTTTAATCTAATTGGTTTGACTTTTATTCAGGTAAGATAATAGTGCGGTAAACGTTACAGTAAAAAGGTTTAAGATTAGATATCACCACAATCTTTTGTAAAGTCCTTTTTTTAGGTATTGTGCATGTCTCTATGGAATAAAATTATTTAAGGTTTTAACAACCTTTGACTTTGATGAATAATTAGCTGGTACGTGGATTTGTTTTAACTGTGTTGGTGTGTGGATTTACCTGATAATGGTGGGCATAATCTCTGCAGTGAAGAAGATGCACAAAGAGGCCGTGGCTTGAGACGAAAACAACCCCAGGACTGAGAACACTGTGATGGCCGCCTCACTCAAATCTGAAGAGAAAAAGATAATATTAAAGTGTCATATCTACATTTACTTAGCACAAAAGAATCGTCACATAGTTAAGATTAGATTCAACTTTATAGTCATTACACTTAATATTAAGCAACAAAAAGCAGCTTGGAATGTGACCAGAAGTGCACAAAAGAAAGATACAGATTTACAAAATACATGTCGAAATAAATGTTTAATATGAGCTTTAATGTTAACACTACTTATGCCAGGCTTACTATTATTTTTGCTGTAACATTTTCTTGTTTTTTTAATATTTTGAAAAAAACAAGCCAAGAAACATCTCCATGGAAACAAGAAGGTGGCAAATCCATCAACAACAGAAAGTTAAGTTTGTAATTTTTTTTTAATTATTTTATTTAATGTATTTTTTTATTTCTTTATTTTTTTATTTTTTTTATTTTATTTAAATTTTTATTTATTTTTTATTTATTTCATTTTTGTTTAATATTTATTTGATTGTTTTTTTCCCTTTGTTTTGTTATTTTTATTTAATGCTTGCATTTTTTCATATTTCTTTATTATACATTTTTTAGCATTTATTTACTGGCATAACTTAACAATACTGATCAGTGAGGTAATTAATGTGTTAAATGATAAGAATTTTGTGAATTGTTTGCAACTTTTCCACAACATTTACAATATGAAAGACTCTGAAAAAGGTAAAACTACCAATAGTGCAAAAACATAACTTTATATTTGGGCTGGAGTTAACTAAAGACATTTTTGGTCAACTAAAGACCATCTCTGTCATTCAAGTCAACTAAAAAGGGGGCGTGGCTAAAGTTATTCAAAAGATTCAATATCTATGATCTGTATAATGATTGTATTCAAAACAATCATTATACAGAATAAATCTTCAGCTAAATGATGAGTGTGGCTCTAAATAAGGCCGCGTATATGACTTCTATGGAAATTAGTTAATAAATTAAACCTGAAAAATTGCTAAGTTTCATTTCTTTTATGACTTAAAAGCGCAGTTCAAAAGAGACTTTAACAAAAGAAGCCCAAAGTTGCTAAAAAGACTTAAACTTGGTAACTAAGAGTAATAGGTTAGAAAAAATAAGACAGATTCATCAAAATATAGAAAAATGAAATCACAATATGACTATTTCATCAGAAAAGCAGATTGTCACAGAGATGAGCTCACGATTCGATTTTATCACAATATTCCCCAGCCCTACAGGGAATCCTAATTTTTTGCGTCGATGACCAGCCAAATCGTAGAAAAAAAAAGTTTGTTCTATCAGATACCCGGTTATGTGTGGACAAGGTTTTACTTTACACTCTTATATTTGCATTGCAGTCTTTTATTATAAATGTTAAGTATGGAAATGATAATGACAAACAACCAGGATTGATTAACAGTAAATCTATTAAACTCAATCAATAAGAGATTATATTGAGCAAACTCTAGTTTAACTTTGTCTTTTATTGTTCCCTGCAGGTTCTTCTTGTCAGGCGGTGTTGAGGAGGTCGTCTAAACCTTATTACCTCGCCGTTGTCGGGTCGCGCAGAGTCACTGAAGCGTGATTAAAGCAGTGCAGCTGACGAGGCTGTGACTTTGGAGCCTCTGCAGTGTCCTACATAAAAACTGTGAGGTCACGGGACAGTTCGGGCCACCAGGGGGCGCTGCAGACTAACAAAAACCTACAGGCCTCTTTGGCATTAGGACGGGGACAAACAAAGGCACTGGGAGGTACTTTTCCATGAAGCAGCTGTCTGTTCACTGTAATATAAAGTCTATAGTTATAAAAATCATGATCAGTAAACAGACAACAGGACCTGTGTCTAATTCAGAGCTTCTCAAGTTGTTTTAGTTCTGACTAGAGCTGCAAATAACGATTGTTTTGGGTGATTAATCAGCAGGGCAATTGTTCTTTCAATTAATCAAGTAATTATTAATGCAAAAGTTATGTGACTACAAGATTATTACAGATTTTAATCCGGACAAAGCCTAAAATTAAATTAGACCGTTTTGGAACTGACTGATTTAAGACTTATATTGCCTTAAAAAGATCTGCCAATGGAACAATTATAAAAATGTATTGTTTTGCAAAAAATAGAAAAGGGCAAGCATTTTCTCACTTGAGAATAGCAAAAATAGCTACTGTACTTGAAATAATAATGTAACTATATAGCTCTATTGTCACATTTCATTTGTAGAACTTTCAGAATTACTCGACTTCAATCAAATCAAAAGTAAGACTATGTTTTTTTTTTTTGTAGAAAAAAGTGGCAAATTTGCACATTTTGGAGTCAGACATTGTTTTTTGTTTTTTTTTCTGACCAGTTAACGATTATTCTTTTACTAAATTAGTTGACGATTAATTCAAAGGTGGAGTAGCTCAGTGATTATTAACCATAAGGGCTGGGGCCCAAAGTTGGGCCTCCTTGCCTCTTTGAGGGTCGCAAAGAGTAGTAAAAGAGATTAGGCTTCAGCTTACTTTTCACATAAATATTTAGGCCTCAAGGTCAAAAAGGGTAAGAACTTATGGAGTACCTGATTTTCACACAAAAATCTATTTAGGTTTAAAATCTGACAACTTTCTCTCATAAATCCTACGCTACATGGTTAATATCAACATGTATTTGTGTATTTGGTTGCAAATATGGCTTAAAAACCACAAAGTGAAACTGGAGAGGACCACCCAAGCTCAGCCTAGCTCAGATTAGAACTAAAATTCTTTATTATTCAATTCAGACAGTGCTCAGTGGACTAATTTTTTCACAAAGTGCTGCATTTATCATTTACTTTTTAGTGGATAGCACTAAGTTGGCTAATTTACAACTAAAAAAGTTAGTTATCGCAACTTTAATAATCGTTTAGTTATGATTAATTATTGGATTTGTTGCCGCTTCAGTTGTGACCCCAAAATAACCACCATACACGTTCAATCCCCAAATACTAAAAGGCTTGTTTAAGATGTCATCATTAAATTTTGCATATCATCAAGACACCCCCAGAAAATCCTCTAACTATACAAAACCAGCTGACTTCTGCTTGAGTAGCACTAAAAACTGTTTAAAGTGTGGTTTTGTCAACACTTGAACTGTCGACTCAGCATAAAGAGTGAAAGAATTATGTGTTGCTTGCATTTTTTTAACCTATTGCGCAAAATCTCTTTTTCTAAGTCCACTCGTTTACTCAAAGTTTTATTAAGAATGATTCCTGAATGTTTGTGTAATCTTGTATTGTCCTGCAGCTCAGAAAATCCCTGTCCTCACCTACCACCTATCCCCGCCCACTTGTCTGTATTTAATTGTAATTATTCAACATATTAGATTCATAGTAAAGCATGAATGGTTCGAAATAATCACACAGCCACTTTACAACAATAAAAATATCAGTTTTTGCAGATTAGCACAGGAAAGTAAATGAGGCTCTTTCCTTTTCTAAGCTTTTTTACATTAAGTCTTACAAAAAACTAAATGTATACTAATGGTCTACATACAGTATATTATAGTTTATTCCTAAATACAGAGAGAAAATGCAATAGCTCCCCTTTAAAGTATATTAATTTGATATAAAGACTACAAAACTACAAACCAAACATAACCTACACTCAATTTTACATCATAAAAGTCACTCTGCAGACTTAATGCAGTTATCAAAGAAAGTCTATAATAACCTGCACCTTGTATTGTCATTAGGAAGTGATACAGGAAGTCCTCCATTGTGTTTTTAAACTCCACACACCTTCAGTTTTTACATTCTTAGATTTGCCAAACTTTGGAGCTGAAGTTAATGTTTTGTTTTGTTATTTTTTTTCTTTTAACTGAAGACTTTCTGTCATAAAATGCAGTATATTTAGTAAAACATTTATCTCTTCATTATAGCCAAGCTCCTCTAGTTAATTCAGCTTATTTTCAGTAACATCAGACATATTTTCTTCTGGCCCACTGTCTAAACCAAAAATCCCATTCAACTTAAGGCCGGGGTGCCAAATAGGCCCTTCAAAAATCTGATCCAGCCCCCAATACACTTTCTAAATATTACAAACACATATATATTTTTTGTTTGTAGATTTAATTATGGGCTGTTTCTTGAGAAAAGGTGACCAAATTAAATTTCTTAAAGTGTCAAATGTTTGAACTTGCAAATAGTTATCTTGATTGACTGAAAATGAAATTTGCCAAATGGTTTAAGTGTATTTCTTATGTTTCAAGTCTGGCTTGAAACAAAAGCCAGACTTGAAACAGTTGCATTTTTTGTACTCATTCCAGTGAAAAAAATGCTGTATTTTTATATTTTAGCAACAATCCTCTTTGCTCTTGTTCTATTTGCAAAACTTGTTTTACGGCAGTCAAAAAAACTCAAATAACGATAAACATGACTTAATTTGAGCATTTATTCACTCATTATCCGGTGAGTTTTTTGTCACTTTTTACAGTGTACACCTTAGACTTGATTTGGTCCTGTTCCAGTCCTGGTTTAGTTCTGTTTTAGACCTTGTTTGGTCCTGGTTTAGACCTTGTTTGATCCTGGTTTAGATCTAGTTTAGACCTTGTTTGGTCCTGGTTTAGATCTGGTTTAGATCTAGCTTAGACCTGGTTTGGTCCTGGTTTAGTTCGGTTTTAGACCTTGTTTGGTCCTGGTTTAGATCTAGTTTAGACCCGGTTTAGTCCTGGTTTACATGTGGTTTAGATCTAGTTTAGACCTTGTTTGGTCCTGGTTTAGATCTGGTTTAGACCTGGTTTGGTCCTGGTTTAGTTCGGTTTTAGACCTTGTTTGGTCCTGGTTTAGATCTAGTTTAGACCCGGTTTGGTCCTGGTTTACATGTGGTTTAGATCTAGTTGAGACCTGGTTTGGTCCTGGTTTAGACCTTGTTTGATCCTGATTTAGATCTGGTTTAGATCTAGTTTAGACCTTGCTTGGTCCTGGTTTAGATGTGGTTTAGATCTAGTTTAGACCTTGTTTGGTCCTGGTTTAGACCTTGTTTAAAGCTGAGATATGCCACGTTCAGATTTGCTTATTATTACTAGTTCTTTTTTTTGGACATTTATTTGTAGAGCAATAAAAATAGACTGCAGCATTCTAGAAACAACTCTTGTTCTGTGAATATTTGGCACAACCTCGTGTCAAAAACTGTGACGTATCGTGCCACTACCTGTTCCAGAAGTCCTGGTCCTCGACGAAATCTATCCCTCTGGAAAATAAAGTAGAATAGCCCTTTGACTAATCTCACTTACACTCCATGAGGCCGAGGAGGATCAAAGAGGCGAGCCCCGTCATGGTCATGAACAGGAGCAGGATGCCACGGCGACCGCACCTGTCCACCGTCGCCCACAGCAACAGCCAGGCCCCGCCCCTGCGCTGACGGACAGCAGGTACGTCCAATAGAAGCTGGGCGCCGTGCCTCTGACGTCGGCGCGAAACGAGCTGTAGCAGTGACTGATGCCGTGAGAGATAAATCTGAAGAGAAAGAGAAATTAAACATTTAGTGCAGATCTGGACAAATCGGAAAGGGGGGAGAGAGAGAGAGAAGGAGAGAGAGAGAGAGAAATAGAGAGAGAGGGGGGAGAGAAAGAGGTAGAGAGAGAAAAAGAGAGAGAGGGGGGGCGAGAGAGAGAGAGAGAGGAAGAGAGAAGACAGAAGAGAGAGAGAGGGAAGGAGGGGGAGAGGGAAAGAGAGAGAAGGGGGAGAGGGAGAGAGAAGAGAGAGCGAGGGGGAGAGAGAAAGAGACAAGAGAGAGAGGGAGAGAGAGAGAAAGAAAGAGGCAGGGAGATAGAGACAGTGAGGGGGAGAGAGAGAAAGTAAGAAAAAGAGAGAGAGAGAGAGAGAGAGAGAGAGAGAGGGTTTATTATTATAAATGTGTCAAACAGTGAAGAGTTAATTCAAGTGTCTATAGTAACATCACCAGGTGTAACGTGACACTGACAGATCTGTAAATAAACTGATGAGCAAATGGAGCAATGACGTTAATATCACACCAGGGGAGTAAAATAAAGACACACGGGTCCAACTGTAGAAACAAAAATCATATTAAGAATCCCCTCCTCGCTCTGGGTCTATGAAAGCATCACTGTTTATGTCCCTCAGAGAGTTTATGTGGAAACCAGAGCACACAGTGTTCTACTGAAGCATGGGGACAGGTCTGTGTGTCTGCTTTTAAAATATGTATTACCTAGAAATGTAAACATGTAACACTCAAAAACAGTAGTTAAGAAGCAAAACTAGGCTTGGACATTAAAATTATGATCACTTATGCTTTTTTACATTGTCTGTTAGTCATTTTCTTGCTTCTTGTCTGTATGATGATGTAAAATAAACTACATTGGTTCCGTTTTTTGAGTGTCACTTTCGCCGCAAGATAAAAGACAGTCAACAAAAATCTCACAGGAGAAAAGATGCCCCTAAAAAGTCTAAAATTTATACAGCTACCATTGCTAGAGCAGCATATCTTTAGGCATCACAAGTCTGCTAACACATCCACAGGTAATAAATGGCAAAAAAAAAATATATATATATATCCATCCATCCATTTTCTTCCGCTTATCCGGGGTCGGGTCGCGGGGCAGCAGTCTGAGCAAGGACGCCCAGACTTCCCTGTCCACACACACCTCCTCCAGCTCTTCTGGGAGGATCCCGAGGCGTTCCCAGGACAGTCGAGAGACATAGTCCCTCCAGCGTGTCCTGGGTCTTCCCCTTGGCCTCCTCCCAGTGGGACATGCCCGGAACACCTCACCAGGGAGGCGTCCAGGAGGCATCCGGTACAGATGCCCGAGCCACCTCAGCTGGCCCCTCTCGACATGGAGGAGCAGCGGCTCTACTCCGAGTTCCTCCCGTGTGACTGAGCTTCTCACCTTATCTCTAAGGGAGCGCCCAGCCACCCTGCGAAGGAAACTCATTTCGACCGCTTGTATCCGCGATCTTGTCCTTTCGGTCATTACCCAAAGCTCATGACCATAGGTGAGGGTTGGAACGTAGATTGACCGGTAAATCGAGAGCTTTGCCTTTCTACTCAGCTCCTTCTTCACCACAACGGTTCGATACAGCGACTGCATCACTGCAGACGCTGCATCGATCCGCCTGTCAATCTCACGCTCCATCCTTCCCTCACTCGTGAACAAGACCCCGAGATACTTGAACTCCGCCACTTGAGGCAAGGACTCTCCACCCACCCGGAGAGGGCAAGGCACCTTTTTCCGGTCGAGAACCATGGCCTCAGATTTAGAGGAGCTTCATCCCAGCCGCTTCACACTCAGCTGCAAACCGTCCCAGTGCATGTTGCAGGTCCTGGCTTGATGAAGCCATCAGAACAACATCATCTGCAAACAGCAGAGATGAAATCCTGTGGTCACCAAACCGGACACCCTCCGGACCCTGACTGCGCCTAGAAATTCTGTCCATAAAAACAATGAACAGAACCGGTGACAAAGGGCAGCCCTGGCGGAGTCCAACATGCACTGGGAACAGGTCTGACTTACTGCCGGCAATGCGAACACAGCTCCTGCTCCGGTCGTACAGGGACCGGACTGCCCTGAGCAAAGGGCCCCGGACCCCATACTCTCGGAGCACTCCCCACAGGACACCACGAGGACACGGTCGAATGCCTTCTCCAAATCCACAAAACACATGTGGACTGGTTGGGCAAACTCCCATGAACCCTCGAGCACCCGATGGAAAGTGTAGAGCTGGTCCAGTGTTCCACGGCCGGGACGAAAACCACACTGCTCCTCTTGAATCCGAGGTTCGACTACCGGTCGAAGTCTCCTCTCCAGCACCCTGGAGTAGACCTTCCCGGGGAGGCTGAGGAGTGTGATCCCTCTGTAATTGGAACACACCCTCCGGTCCCCCTTCTTAAACAGAGGGACCACCACCCCGGTCTGCCATTCCAGAGGTACTGTCCCAGTTCGCCACGCGATGTTGCAGAGACGTGTCAGCCAAGACAGTCCCGCAACATCCAGAGACTTGAGATACTCAGGACGGATCTCATCCACACCCGGAGCCTTGCCACTGAGGAGCTTATTGACAACCTCAGTGACTTCAGCTTGGGTGATGGGTGAGCCTCCCCCCGAGTCCTCAGTCTCTGCTTCCTCATCGGAAGACGTGGCGGTGGGATTGAGGTGACCCTCAAAGTATTCCTTCCACCGTCCAACAACATCCCCAGTCGAGGTCAGCAGCCCTCCACCCGCACTGTAAACAGTGTTGGTGAAGCACTGCTTCCCCCTCCTGAGGCGTCGGACGGTTTGCCAGAATTTCTTTGAGGCCGACCGATAGTCCTCCTCCATGGCCTCCCCGAACCTCTCCCAGTCCCGAGTTTTTGCCTCTGCGACCGCACGAGCTGCGGTACGCTTGGCCTGCAGATACCTGTCAACTGCCTCAGGAGTACTACAAGCCAACAAGGCTTTGTAGCACTATGAGCAGGCCCACACCCGCTCGCCGCCTCACACCATGGGCAACCCCAGAGAAATGGAGCGTCCAGCCCCTCTCGAGGGTAATGGTTCCAGAGCCCAAGCTGTGCGTGGAGGTGAGGCCAACTATATCTAGTCGGAAACGCTCAACCTCCCGCACCAGCTCAGGCTCCTTCCCCGCCAGCGAGGTGACATTCCATGTCCCCAGCGCCAGAGACCGTGCGCATGGCCTGGGTCGTCCGGGGACCTCTCCCCGACCGCCGCCCAAAACGCACTGCACCCGACCCCTATGGTCCTTCCTGCGGGTGGTGGGCCTGCGGGAAGGTGGTTCCACGTTGCCTTTTCGGGCTGGGCCCGGCCGGGTCCCGTGGGCTAAGACCCGGCCACCAGGCGCTCGCCTACGAGCTCCCACCCCAGGCCTGGCTCCAGTGTGGGGCCCCGGTGACGCCGATCCGGGCGACGTAACGAGCCTCGAAAAAATATATATATAAAAAATATATATAAATAAAATAAATAAATAAATCTATTTGTACACTCTCACTCTTTATGTACAGTAATAGGGTGAACAGACATTTCTATTTACTCAGGACAGTCCATATTTTGAGCCTGGTGAAAAATCACTGATTCCAGTTGTCTCTAGGGTTGTAACAATATTGATAATATCGTGATATCGTGATACCCAAATTGTCACAATATATCGCTGTTATCACCTGTCAATTAAACAGCATGACTTGCATCAAAAATAGTTCTGAGTTCTGAACAATGCCACTCATTTTATGCAAAAAAAAAAAAAAAAAAAAAAATCATAAAATTCTAAATATTTTAAACAAAGAAACAATATCTCATAGCCTGTATAGTGAGAGAGTAATTTACTCTGGAACCATGAATTTGCACCAAGAAAAGGAATCACTGAGAGGTAAAAAAGAATTAATTACATTAATGTTTATAATTGTATTAGTGCTGTCAAACGATTAATTTTTTTAATTAGATTAATCACACTTTCAAATTTTGATTGATCACGATTAATCGCAGTTAATTTCTTGATTGCAAACTTTCAAAGATATTCTATAAAAGACCACAACATTTTGAAAATGACTGTTAGAATGTCTTAACATTCAAATGTTTGTTACTTGAATATGTCAATTATTATTATTTGCACTCTACAGTTGGTTTATTCTGGTTGTGATTGTTCCTCTGGAAGGTAACTTGTAAGTGGGATAACCTGTGGCCATATGCATAATCATTGATATTTTTGCGTCCCTTGGTCTTTAACGATGTTAGTGGGTCTACATGCTGTGGCTCCATTTAGCATCACAGATAAGTTGTTAAACTTATCTGTGATGCTTTTGTTAACATTGTCGTGCTCGACTTGATATAAGTTAGTCTAGTAGCAGCGCTCTTGTAGCCGCTGCCTCAAACACATGTTTGGTTTTAAGGTGGTATTTCAAGCTTGTTGCGCTTCGTTGAAAGGAGAGTTCATCATTGCAATCTATGCACACTACCTTCGTTTTATCTAGAGTCCCGTCGGGATGTTCTTCCGAGTTCTGCCGAGGCGGGCGCACCAGTCGTTGTCTCACCATTCATGTTTACACCGCGTATGCGTTCACTTGAGCTACTACGCAGACCTAATAACAACCTGCGCTGCCGCCTTCCAGGTATCCCTCCGCGCAGTACGCGATCCCTCCGCGCTGAAGCGCGTACTGAGCGGTCAAATTAACGAGTGTGATTAATCTGCGATAATTTGTGATTAATGCGTTAATTTTTTATGATTAATCGCATAATTAACGCGTTAACTTTGACAGCCCTAAATTGTATGCAAAATTTAAATATTGTGGACCTTCTGTAATATCGTGATATTGTGATAAATATTGTATATCATTACATCCCTAGTTGTCCCTGTTTTAGACCATTTTGATACCCAGAAGTAGTAATTATGGAAATATACTATTGTTTCTTTAGCTGAAATTGAGAAAAACACTGGCAGAAGTCTCTCAAGATTCATTCAGACTCACAGGTTAGTCGTGAAAGAGAGCCATGAATAGACAAAGTGCATAATAATATAGAGCTTTTTCATTTTTTTATTATTACCTCCAACCCTTCATCCAGGTGAGTCAGAGTTTGTAATTTTGAAAGTGTACACTGCAAAAACTATAAATCTAGACTTGCTTAAAATGACCTAGAACCAGAATTTTAATCCAGATTTGAGCTGTTTTAACTGGATAAGATTTAATTGCTTGTGTAATGTAGAATAATTCACTAGTTTCAAGACAAAAAATTGCCAATAAGAAGAAACATCTTGAAATCTGTTTGAAACAAGGAAATAATCCAATGAATGGAGGATAAATTAGTCAAAATGCTTGGAATTAGATTTAAATCCTAGAATCAAGCAACTTGAACTTGTCTTGAAATTCATTTTTAGCAGTATTAGTAAACAGAACTTTTAATGTTAAACTTTTTACATCAGCCAACACATTTCGCCCACATACCTAATGCTTTTAATTGAATAGACACTTAAAGTGAACCCTGACTATACTGTAAAGATAAATCTGGCTAAAACACTAGTATAGGTCATATTTGTTAAAATAAATTACAAACAAATATATGCTTATGCTTATATATATGCTTACTATTTTTAGAAAATCTGTATTATTTTTTAGTCACTGGGCGCTGCCATATTGGTTGATGACATCAAATGGTTGCATTTGGTTGTTGCCATGGTTACTCCCGCGGTTTCATAGGTGATTGTTTGCCACAAAAACACCACTGACAGTGTCCAGTTCTTGCCTTGATTATCTTCAGTGTCACTAGATTCCACATCGTCTTCCTGTATTTGATTTTGATAAAACTACAAATACTTGTGCTGGATTTATATAAGTGATGATATTATGAGTGTTGTATGTGATTGCAGTCAGGGCTCGCTTTAAGTTTCTTTTTGATAATTAGCTACAGAACCTAAGCTAATGTTTCCTTGTTATTCACAGTTAGCGGAGACTTACGAGGTGAATCCGAGCACACAGAGGTTTTTCCAGATGTTTCTGCTGTGGACGAGCTCCGGGAAGGACAAATGTGGGCGAGTCGAGAGAGGCGGCTCCGAATCCAGCTCTGCATCAGTCAAACGACAAAACAACAAAACAACAAGACAATGACCCAGTTACTTCATTGATTATTTAATAGAAACGACACAAGTGACAAAGTGAAGGAATCCAGCGCTGACATTTAAGTTTGAGATCAAAATGGTGACTCAGTTTTAGGTGGAGTTCACTTTCTAAAATAACTTCAGCGCGTTTCATCGTTTTTTATCGTCTATAGCAACAGTCAAAGATGGTGACCTTACCATGACAGCAGCAAAATGTATTTTTTATCGCTTGTTTGACGTCTAATACGTGAAGTCTTATCTGATCAAAGAGCAGACGGACCACTTTTATTGAAAATCTGTCACTATAGTTTATATTTAGCTTTGATTTCACCTTTTAAACAAGATTTCTCGTGGTCCAGACTGCTCTATAGTTCTAATCTATAGCACCAATGATCCTGAGGCATAATTTTGTCATAAACTATAACTAGTATGACGTGTTAAACCAAATTTTCAGTAAAATAGCGAACATGTGGTTGAGGATAAGTAATTCTGTGCACTTGAGCATCAGCTGCAGGACAACACAAGATTAAATTAATCCAAATATAACTAATGATGAGAGAACATTGATATAACATGGCCACAAAGTAAGAGAAGTGGACTGTACATGATATGCCTCTTTTGCAAGTAAGTTATCAAGGTTTCTGCAGGAATGGAGAGGTAAAATTTTAGGACCTTTTTAGGACCACAAAACAAACTAACTACTAACTAGGATCGAGTTGTGAGTCGTGACCTGTAGTGCACTGCAAAAACTACATGTATATCCAGACTTGCATAACTGGATAATAATTAATTGCTTATGTAATGTAGAATATTTCACTGGTTTCAAGTCATTTTTTGCTGATTATAAGAGAATTTGCCTTACAATAAGACCAAAAAAATTGTCAGTGTGATAAGAACAGTTTCCTTAACCCATTGGCAAATATTTTGGCTCGAAAAAAGAAGCAATGTCTTGAAATCGGCTTAAAACACTTTGAAACAAGGAAACAATCTAGGTCTCTACAATAAATAAAGGTTAAATTAGTCAAAATGCTTGAAATCAAATCCTAGAATAAAGCATCTTGTCCTGAAATTCATTTTTAATAATTTTTTTACAGGAACCAAGCATTCCATAGTTGATCAAACAATTCTCAATAAAATATTATTGAGAATTTTCTGACAAAGCTGCAGAAGTGTGAAATACAGCAAAAAAATCTGACAGGAATTGCTTTATAAACAAATTTAAGATTCAAACTTTTCAATTTAAGACTTTTTTTAGACTTTTTAAGACCCAGCAGAAACCCAGGTTGTTTTGAACATTTGAATTCCTATGATTTATTAATCCTTATTTGTTTTAATGACTTGGATGCTGCTGCTGTGTTTTTGCTCTATCAAAGTTTTGTTTTATGTACAATAACAATACGCCTGCCTGTCTGTCTAATAAACATAAGTCTAATTCATTTCCTCTGTAAATTGTGAACTTATGTGACCCTTATGCACAAACAGTGTCAGTGTATCGGCAGCTATTATTTCCGTCTTGGAAACACATTTACATAAAGCCATTTGAGATCATTTTCCAATCGACTGCAAGGTTATCTTTGTGCTCGAGTTTAAATAAATCATGATGTAACCAGGCCTAATTTTCTGCTATTAGAACTGCTGAATGAAAGGTAATAATGATTTGGGCTGCATACATGAATAATTGAAGCACTTGAACGCCTGTAAAACCTTGACATAACAAAAGTCTGCTTCTTTCAAAGGCGCACAAGGAAAGCTATTCTTCTCAGAGTAAACAGACTGTGATTGTGTGCAAACCTGTGAAGCTCTCGTCGTCTCGCACTTCCCGGTTTGAGTTTCGTCTCTCGCTAAAGGAGTTCATGTCTGCGGATCGTTCAGACAGGAGCAGCCATCTTGGAGACTCTGGAAAGACTCCGGGAATGCTGCACAACAGATAAAACATGGATCAATATATTTAAAGAGCACATGATCGGTTCAACTACAGTTTTCAGGAAAACGTAGCAAATGTGATTGTACATAAGATTTTATTAAATATGTCAATTTTTTCTCCAGTTTGGCCGTTTTAGTTATGTTTTTATACAGTATGTACTTCCAGGTGGGACATGGACACCAAATATGATATAGTCACTGTAAATCCCTCTAGTGTAATGGTTCTCAAGCAACCTGGCTCATGCCAGATGAATATGTTTGATCTGAGTTCTCACTATATCCATCTGGGACTTTACTCGCTGAAGGCATTTGGTAAAAGGTGGGGCGTTTATTGAAATACTTCGAGCTGATTGGGTGTGGGGCCTACCTTATTTGTTCTTAGCCAATCACAGCAACAACTAGTAATGGTGTATCCATTGTCCGCATGGGATAGAACAAGTACGTGGTATCACACATACTGCTCTTCTTTCAAAAAGAAATTACTCCATATTTCTGCTAAAACAACATCAAAAGCAGCAGAAACACGAATATCTATGGGAGCAGCCATCTTTGTTTAGCTTGAATTAGACTCGGCGGCAGCACTAGAGCGCTAACAGTGTTAGCTCGCCCTGCTACACGCTGCTGTGATGTGACTGGGCCGAAACACCACTGTTTCGGACTCTCAAACCAATCAGGGGGGCCGGAACGCCAGATGGTTTATCTGGCTGGCCAGGTTAGTTCTCAAGCTTATTCAGTCACAGCCTTTCTAAACACAAAATGTAAGATACCCGCAAAGTGATAAAGTTAATCTTAAGTCTGATTGTATTTTGAAAATTAAGAAGTCTGCACAGCTTCATCAGACGTCTGATGAAGGGCTGATGCCCGAAACGTAACGTTTTGGTGTTCCATTAAACTTTTTGGATCTGATGGCTGTGCAGACTTCTTTATTTTGAAACAGTTATTTGGTCTGGCACGCCAGCTTAGACCCGGATGTGTGTGTCTTCTCTTTAAAATTGATTGTATTTTGAAGTCATAAGCCTGGATGCATTCACCTGATCGGACAGCAAATATGAATCTACATCAAGCATTATATTGGAAAGGTGTCAAACCTTGATTAGATAGTAGTACGTGGGGATTTTTTTTATTTACCCAATATTTACCCCTAATAGTTGTTTTGTCATCCAGGAAATAGACCAAAAAGATGTGTGTCAGTGATTGTTATCATTTCTTTGTGGTAAGGTAGGTTAAGGCTACAATAGGCCCTTTTCATGCTGCGGCTTGGCTAGTTCTGGTCTGATTAAACCAGCGATGGTTGTTTCCGGTCAGTTCATTCACTTAGGAATCTAGCTTAAATTCCATAAACTCATTAAATATTTAATTGACACAAAGCGGACAAGAAGTTACAACCAGAAAATCATTTGTATCATGTTCAGATCTTCACATACGAGGTAGATACTTCACCAGGGAAAACCCGTGTGTTCAGAAAAATCTTCCAGTGTACATTTCCACTTTTTTTTCCTGCAATTTAACTGGTAAAACTATGATAAACATTTACCACACTATTACACAAACTCATAATTACTCAAATCCAATAATTAGATAAACATGGGTCCCTGTCGTATGGGTTTCAATCCTTTACACAGGCACAATCTGATTTAGTTTGTAAATGGGCCACAAATAGCCAAAGTAATGGAACTTTTGCTCGTAATCCAGCTTCAATCTCGTTTAATTAGATTGTGAAACTTCAGCAAAGCCTTATTTTGAGACAGAGAACTGACTGAAGGCATCTGGGGACTTTTTAAACTAATACTTTGTGACATGAGCTGAAAGGCCGAGTGTAACCAGGGGATCAATGCCATCAACGAAGCTCTCAGCCAGTCGCGCGGCATGGAGACACTTTATCAGACATGATACGGGTCAATACTGCAAATTTACACCTTTAGGCAGCAGGAGGAGGCGCTCTGTGTGCCAGGACGGTGATGGACTGTAAAATAAAAAGGCTGAGGCGGCTTTCAGGACCTTAGACACCATTATTAAAATATACTGTTAAGAAATAGCTGCTGTTTATGGTCCTGGCTTTGTCTGAGAAACAATAAATCTTCATCTGTATGTTGTAATCTGGAGTTGTGCAGCAAAGTTTGTCGATGACATTTGGAGAATCAGGCAAAAGTATTTACTCAAGTAATTTTATCTATGGTAATGTTTATTAAGGACAATGTACAATTACATTAAGCACAATGGCAGAGATGTTTGTACCAGATTCTAGCTTTACAGCTCATTTCTATCTGTAGTCCTGTGGTCTTATGCTAAATCAGGTAAAGCTTATGATTATTTCAAAATTGTTCAAGAAGTATCATTAGCTTATAAGAATTTTTTTTTTACTATTATTATTTTGTATCGACCTTTGCTCAAAAGAATATGTAGATCTAATCTAAATTTAAGTATCAAATTTGACGAACTCCAGATAAAAATGTTTCTGTTTACAACCAATCAATGACATAACCCTTATTTACACCTAGGGCTGGGCGATAAATTTAATTAATTTGATTATTTGGGTTTTTAAAAATCAACAATGTGAAAAATAGCCAAATCGTAAAATCAAGATCAGTGCGCTGTGACCCAGCTGCGCGCCCCAGGTGCACACCTTCAGCGGCTTTGCACAGCTCGCTTTCGAGTCTGACAAAGAGGAGACAAACTGAAACCAAGTGCCTGCTGAGCGGGCCTTTTATCACGTAATAACAGCCGTGAGTAACTTCTTTGGGTTTTGGGTTGGGTTTTGTCGTTTTTTCATCGCCGTAGTATGTTATGAGTTGTTGTCTTCCAGCGCTCAGACTCGCTGGAATTTTCTGGAAAAGTACACAATCTAGCATCTTTTTTTTTTTCTTTTTTTTTTATTTGCTTTTACTGTTTTGCGAAAGCCGCTTTTGTGCTTTTGTGATTTTTTTTTTTCGATAAAGTTAAAGTTTGGCAACCCACTGCGATCTCCTCCCTTCTCCTCTCCCCAAGGCAGCAGCAGGCCCCACCCCTTTCCCCTTGGTGTGTGAGTAGCTATGGCGATGCAGTTTGAGTGACAGGAGTGATGACATAGGCAAAGTTAAGACTTTTAGATTTGAAACAACAACAAAATCATTATGATGATGAGCTCAATACGGGATAATAGATGCAAAATGCTAATAATCTGGAGGCAGTAGCAAAGACTTATCAATAGTTTTAATATGAATAAAAACAAATTCACCGGCTCACCCTTTATAGATGCTTTGAAATATTGTCATTAGTCATTGATGACTTCAAATAAAATCGATTAAATTCAAAACTGTCTAAAATGAAAATAAAACCGAGATTATAATTTTTTTAATCGCCCAACCCAAGTTGAACCTGTCATAGTCCATGTTTAGCTACAGTAAATGTTCAACTATTCTTATTATTAAAGCCATCGTACCTACACAGCTTTCCCAGTATTCTAATCTTTCAGTACGTACCCGTAGCTGAGGAAGAGGGTGAGAGGTGCGGCCCCGGCCCCCAGCAGCCCCCTCCAGGACTGACAGCCCAGAGCCACGGCCAGCAGCAGCAGCTCCCCGCACACAGTCATCAGGCCCGCTACCATGGTAACCACCAGCCTGAGGGACGGCTCGCACAGCTCCAGACCTCAAATGTACAAACAACACAGCAAGATTAGCATTTACTCACACAAATATACAGTAGTGAGATGTTATTACTAAGTGTATCTAGAGTTTTAAGAGTTTTAATGGTTGTTTAGATCTGTTAATATAGCTAACATGCTATGCTAGATCATCACAATTTTAAATCTTACAACTGATTTCAACAAGCTAGTCACCGCTAAACACGAAGTACATTGCCAAGTAAAGCTGACCTTGATGTCTCAATGGAGAAAATATTATCTCTAATAACAATAACATATAATAAAAACACAGAATGTCAGCTTGTTTGTTTTCTAAAATGATAACATCTTGCCGGTACGTTCATTTCCTGTTAAGTTCATTTCTATGTGGGTGTCATTGCCCACTTTGTACCTTTTGTACCTGAAATGTCATCTTTTAAAAACATTATATGTAAGTGTAAAGTTAATATTATATATTGATATTGATATTTATGAATGTATGTAGCCTATCTGATAAAGTTTGCCCATACAAACCCTAAAACATAACACTTAAATCGACATTTTATCTAACAGTTAGCAGCCAGAAATAGCTTAAATGGGCATTTATGGCTTTGAAATAGTAATAATATCATTTTACAATAATTTGCTTTGTTGAAATCTGTAAGGGGGTTTGAGTTTAGCAGCTGAGTCTGTGATTAAATGCAAGTTCAAAATAAATAAAACAATGTAAGAGGTGTAAAGCTAAAGGTACAATACAAAATTATTCAGACATTCACGAATTCATGCAAATACAACTTGAGGAAACTAATGTATGAGTTCTGAAGCTTCATTATTCCTTTTCACCACCGGAAAGAGTAGATATTTAGTCCTAAACTGTTAATACCATGACACCAGTGGTAATTTGTGGTTGATACTTACGTGCGATGTAGAGCGTGAGGTAGACTCCGGCACTGGCAGCAGCCAAACAGAAACGCATCACAATGAACACTGAGGGTACGGAGACACACAGACCAGCACCCCGAAAACCACGGACAGGGTCAGAGAGATCAGCAGAGTCTTTGAGCGGCCCAGCCTGAGGACAAGACACAATAACAGAGACAAGTTTAGGAAAAATGGTTACACACAAATCAGTAATATTACACACATAAGCTGTTTTGTTGGTCTGGTATTTATAGAAAGGAAATAGAAACAAGAACAAGACTCCAGATCCAGAGGCATATGAATGTAAAGTGATAGGATTAAATTACGCCGTTTCATTTCCTGTTGTACAAGGATTTAATCTATAGAAAAGGTTAAACAGGCAATGTGTCACTTTACTGCTCCACTACAGGGTTCACTACTTTACTTGATATGTTAGTTGTTTTGCCTATAATGTTTCACAGTATGGCATTAAACACATATTTCTATGTGAATACAAGAAGGTGACAATCTTATTCCAAATATATAACCCTAACCCTAACCCTTTAACTTGGCCTAGTAGTGCTCTGCTCCATAGTGATATTATCTAGGATTAAAGTCATACTGTGTCACATTTAGCAAAGCAAAAGCAACACCATCAAGAAAAGATGTTGTCTCATTCTCACAATAAATCTTACACAATGTTCTTTTAAACAAACATTTTAGCTTCTCCATTCACCTTTTGCAAACATCACTTTCTGGCTATTAATATGTATATATAATTACTCAGTAGTTAAGACAAGACGTGTTTCTTGCTTCTCGATCGTGTTGTGCAGGAAAAACAAATAGCGCCAACGCTCAATTGATCTCCAGACGAATTAAAGTCGTTAGCTAATTAAACTGGCATCAAACCCCTGAGTCTCCCCCCAAAACTGCAGCTCCCCCGGGACGTTCTCACCCTCACAGCTCCACACGCTCCACCGGTTATCACTTTTACCCACAAGCAAGTGCACTGGGAAGACGACTACTACTGTCACTGTCAATATATCGAATTTTAGATTGTGAATGTAGTTTTCAAGATATCCAAAAATGTGATATCGAGTGTATAGTTTATAGTAAAAATTGCCACAAAAAGAGTAAAATAGAAATAGAAACGCAAGAAAATTATGCTAGTAACTTTCAATTTACGATACAAATGCAATAATTCGGCACTTTTGTGATTCATTTGCAAACATTTCACATTTGTCTGACAATAGGTTGCGTTCAGGTGACTTCAACATTCTCCAGACCAATAATACTTCACACAGATGTTTGCAGCACAAATAAATCTTGTTCAAAGTGTTGTAAAACAAAAGTGAATGGGTCTAGTCACCAACGGAAGTCACCAGACTGAAACAGTTTGAAACTATACATATTTCCTGGCAAAGTACGGTGTTATTAATCAGAATCTTGCATTCTACAACTTGAACAATATTGACGTAATCTGAATATCGTTATGGAGATACTCATTTTCATCAATATCGCCCAGCCCTATGTCTGAATTAAAGGTTGTATGGAGGATTTTTCAAATCCAACAACTGCCTGCTGTTTTTCAAATGATGCACATGTGTTTTCCCTCCCAGGGCCACGCCCTTCACTGCAACTGAGCCAATGAGTTACTTAGGAACACCGAGGGTTTGTTTGACACATTCACAGGCCAAAAGATAACGAAGTACCTCGTTATCTATTGGTCAGCGTTTTACTGGCCTCATCATGTCCACGGTATATATATTTTTATAATTCTTTTTTTGTTTAGCATAAGTACAAGGCTGTTACAAATCTATGCAACAGTATTCGACCAAGACTGACAACAAACATTTTTGAAAATCCTCCATACAACCTTAGTTGTAATCAAGAGAAGAGAATTTCCCTAGCGTTTTCCTAGCATAGATATCTTGCTAATGCCATATATATATATATATATATATATGCCATATACATTCACATGAAATTAGTCTATACACACTGTCCTTTCTCCGTCTAATAATGTCCTGTTTGTTCAATAAAAAGTTCATCAGTTGTTGTTGTTAGCATTGTGGCTAGCTTCTATTAGCATACCGACAAGTCTCACTCCTGTGAAAAAAGCTTAAAACACATTGAGCTCAACAATTCGGAGGCTCAGAATGCATTAGGTAAGTAAGCACTGAGCAATTGATGTGGGAAGCTTAACACTAATTATTTCTGAATGTTTACATTTTTGAAGAAGCAGAAACATAGCATAGCACAAACAAATGTTATAAATAATAGGGTTATGCACTAACGTTCTTCCAGTCTCAAATAGACAGAGGTTGTTACATCCGGTTACATGCGATGGACATCAAACAAAGTATTTTGGGCAAGTCCCGAAGTTGTTTTCATAAGGAAAAGTTGTAAAAGTGATCTACGAACTACGTGAACAGAAGCTCCGCGCACATCGGGGCGGTCACTTTGGCTCCCTGAAAGTCTGGCAACAGCCAGCGGTGCGTGTGCTCACTTCTTCCCGACTCACAGCGCCTCTGCCCGGGCTCATGAGCACGTTAACGCATAACCCCTCTTCAGTTGAAATCAAGGATACAAAGCATCCTCATTAATATGCATGACGTCATCAAAATATTGATATTGGAATTTTAGTATTCATACGAGTATCACGGGATCGGGTATTGCGATATATCGCCGAATCGATATTTTTGACACCCCTAGTTAAAAGTACATATTGCAGCTATTATATTTGTGGATCAAACTTGAAAAAAAGCCAAAAGTCACCTCTTTAGTCTAGAGCAGAATCCCAGAGGAACATTGATGGTTCAATAGAGATCGATAAACATAATTATTGTTTATTTCTAAAGCTGCTCTTACAGCCATATCGCAAAAACTGTGCTGGAGTAAGTAATGCAGATGACATATGAACAACAAGCAATAGTATCACATGTGTTTATCACCTGCTCTGTAATAAACAAACAATATCAAACAACTTTATTAAGCAAGAATCGCTTCCTACATTTAATTACATCGTTCCTGTTGAAATAAGACCTTCCTTCCCGATGCCACTTCCTCCGCTGCACACTAAATCCTCCTCGGGCTCTCTGCTAACGGCCTTAACAGCGGACAGGAGCAGTAAATCTGAGGCTAATTTCATTTGTACAGAAGCAGCTCTCTCTCTTTGTGTAGTGTGTGGCTCATTCAGCGGAGAAGAAGAGACATGTTAATGACAGGACATGAATGGACCAGACTCAATTGCAGCGTGGTGGTGTCGGCTAAATTTATCCTCTGTGTAACAAGATGCACTGGTCGGCGTTTATGAGAAGAGTGGGGGAAATATCAAGTATCGTCTGACTAAGTTTATGATCAAAATATATGGATGAGTTTAGCTCCATTTTATGAATTAAATGAAATAGTCTGGTTAAGTCTTTTGTTTACATTGTGTAGTATGCAAGCTCCTTCTCCTCTACAGATGAAATATTAAATTAGAGACAACTTGATCAACTTTTTGGTTCTTTCTGATGTATAGAAATTATACATCAACACTTTATATTAGAAAATGCAGTAACACTTACAGAATAATTAGGCTTAATAAATCAATAATAACACCTTAATAAAGACTTAATTCGATATGAACAAATGATTAATTAATAGATAAAAAAGCTTATTAATGCTTAGTAACTACTTAATTACTCCGAATCCTGCCCCTAACCCAAAATCCTAACTATAGCTCCTTAGTTAAGTAGTTACTAAGCATTAATAAACTTTTTTATTCATTAATTCACCATTAGTTCATGAATAATTAAGGCTTTATTTAGGCTTTATTCATGGTTTACTAAGGCCAATTACGGTGTAGTTAATATAAAGTGGTACTGAAAATGCATCTCAAAATTCTGACCGAGTGGATTAATTAGGGCAACAAAACTGATAAAATGTGCTTGCTTGCTTAAAATCAGTCTTGCTACAGCACAAATATGTTATCAAAGTATATAGTTGGGTGAAAATGAGGTTGTAGTGTCCCAATTACTGTTTATAAACAAAGACGGTGCCCTGAGTATGGCACTGTTCCAGGTTTTTCAGTCTACGCAGGTGCATTGTCAGCTAAAGATCGCAAAGCTTCAATTCCCTTGATGAGTATGACTAGGTAATTTGCAGAAAAGTACAAGAGGTGAGTTACCACGACATTGATAAAAGATTTTGTCTAATTTGTGTTAATTAATTACAAACAAAGTGGAGAGCTACAGACTCACAGTAAACTGCTCCTGCAAAACTCTGGGACGATCCACTGCATTTTTTTTTTTTTTTGTCAACCGTTAGCATTAGCAATTATTAGCAGTGCCTTATTATTCCTATAGCCGTTAGTGACTAGCTAACAGCAATCACGAGTTTTAAAGAGTGTCACTGGTGCAAACCTATGGAACACATTAGGAGAGGTCACAGCATTGTTAGAAGTCATTGTTGAGTTTTCTAACCCTTTAGTGCAGGGGCACACTATCACTAATTCCTTGTGCTTTACTGTGACAATATACTGCCACTTAATCCAATAAACAGCAAATTCAAGCAATAAGTGAGCTAAAAATATACACAATAATTGTTTTTGTTTTTTTGCATTATATATTGTTGTTATCGGCGCTACCTAACCTCGACTGGTCCCTGGAAAAGAAATTTGTGACTGCACCGGTCCTTACAAGAAAAAAGGTTGGGGACCACTGGTTTAGTGTGTTTAGTCCTACTTAATCATTTTGTAAAGAAAAAAATGTTTAGATGCCTCTTTCAATGACATAAGCTCTGAACGGGTCGAAACTAACAGAATTTGTTTTTGTTTTTAGCATGTAGTTTTTGTTAGAATTCTGATACAGCTCAACTTATGCTGGCTTTGAAAGTAGTGAAAAGCGCTTCAAAACACATTGCATTCAGTAAGTGAACAAACTTCTGTAAAATGCTTAAAGGGGCACTGTGTAAGAAAAAAAAAAAAGAAAGTGATCCAAGTAATGTCCACTTTTGAACACCAGGGGGAGCATTTCCAGTGCAGTTTGCCTAACTACCATGGTGACATCTAGCGTCAATATTCACATTCCGGCCGTAATAAAACATTTCAAAAAAGTATAAATGTATCACAATTGATGTGGATTGGTTAACAGTGCTCTCTTAAGTATTCATGTTGTAAAGAATAAATATGATTTAAATGTTTGTGGACTATAAGTGATAATTAAAATTCCTCTCAATCTTACAAAGTGCCCCTTTAAAATGAAATACCTCTGACTGATTACATTTAATACGGCAAAAATCTAGCATAGCCTCTTTAACATATTGTGGAAAAAATTTAATTTCTCAGTCGTTGCTCAACTGTAGAGAACTTAGCTAGGCTGTTTGCTAATGGAAAGTTTAGATTTAACTACAATGGTTAATTTCCTCATCATCAATCTTTCTCCTTTTTTATGGAAAGAAAATGGTTATCTCAATCCAAATGTTCTCTGAAGAGGAACTTGATGTGTTAAGTCTGAGTACTACAGTCAAAACTTAAGACGATGTTTTTAATTTCTTTTGTTCAGAAAACCAAGCCAAGATTCAACAATTAGTTTGATTAATTTGGCAGATGAACGTCATTGTAAGAAGTTATGTTAATGGAGTTGCATACAGTAATAAAGAAGTCCTACGAAACAATCATAAAGCAAGCAGACTATAAAATGCAAATGTTGGTGTAAAAGTATTAGCCATAAATGTAAAATAAGAATAAACCCTTTCTGGTGGGCCGGAGGCAGAAAAGACCATTTAAGCACATTTTTGGAGAAAGTTTTAAACACAAAAGAAGAAAAAAATGTCAGGTTCTGTTCAAAATTGTATCGTGACTTACTCTGTGGGACTTGAAGCGGACTTTGGTGAATTACTTCTGACAGATGGAAGCATTTTGTCAGAGCTAGATTAGATTTGTCAGAGGATCTGCATCTGCTCTTCATGTAGCTGAAGAGGTGATTTTTACATTTGTTTTAGGTTTGTTTTACTTTGCTAGACCCAGTAGTGGCTAAAATGCTTCTTTTAACGGTTCATTCATGTTTTGAAGACACAACATTTACTAATAATTATTTTATTATTGACTTAATTTTATTGGGCTAGAGTAGTCTTTCGTTTTTTTTTGTCCAAGGCTTGGTTGCTTGTAGCTCTGAAAATCTGTTAGCTCTGGTCAAAGGCTTCGCTAAATCAGAGAATAAGAGTCTTGTGTACAAAAATCTAATAATTGACAACAGTACAGTTTTAACGAGAATTCTAAATAAAACAGACCAATTTGAACATGAAACTGCACCTGCACGGCTGGGTAAAGTCAGGCAAACATTAGACATAAATGACAAAATAATAATCCACAACAAAACAGTATTTTAACCACGATACAACCTCAAAATTTTAATGCGCCGTCTTTGCAATGGCCTTAGTTGACAAAGCTAGCATTAAAACCAATCATTTAAACATCACAGTCTTACCTGTCTGCAGCGTAACCCAGGCCGAGGCAGCCGGTCAGGACGCCCAAAATGAAGCAGACCTCCTCCAGCGGGACCAGCCAGTACTGCGCACACACCAGGTCCCACTGCACAAGACACACAACACAACATCGATCGGTAAACATTGGTAAACTGATATTAATATTTGCAAACCTGCCATTTGAAAGGTCGCAATTAGCAAACTGCACAAGGCTGCACTTGTTTAGCCGATAAAGAGAATCGGAAGAGAAATAATTATTCATCTCCTGCTGTGTTCGACCTGCAGCTGAGGCTTCTGTGCTAAAGATCTGAATTAATTTATTTGAAGTTTAGCAGTTCATATTTGTGACTTTTCTCAAACTATAGACGAGGTTATTCTGGGTAACGTTTTGACTGCCATTTAGAAGTCATTATTAATCCGAAAAGCACTGAAAATAATCACCTGATGTCTCTTATAACTACTGTTGATTAAATTTTCTTTATGCAGAATAACAAAAAGCAGGAAGTTTTCTCAATGTGCTTGCCATCTGAATACAGTTATAGAATAATTTGATGTAGAAGTAAATTGACAACGTGTAATAAAGTTATGTTGTTCAAAAGTACCACAAAATGTTTGACTTTCATCGACCAATTATGTACAGTCTACATGTCTGAGTTTTTAACCTTATTATAACAGTGTTCCTCAAAACTACCCAAAGTTGTATATGGATCGATTCTTTTATGCTTGAGTAATCTTGAGTCCAGAGCTCAGAAGTCACTGTTTTCACCCACCACTTATCCCCACACTAAAAATTTAAATTCCAAGTACAAGATATGGGTTCAAAATTGTCATGTAGCCACGTTTCTCCAACCCAAAAATAAGACATTTATCTTTGCAACAAAGAGGCGGGGCTTCACAATTCTGAACTATTATCTGACTATCCTAATCGAGATATACCAAAATATTATTGAGATTTTACTTTTTTCAATATCGCCCAGCGCTATCAACAAGAAACTTTAAAGCCATAAGTTTTCAATTGAATAATAAAGACTAGTGCAGTGCTACTACACGCAAAGATGGCGCCCTTGTTCTAAAACTTTGCAACTCGCAAAAATGCACCTTTAAGCAAGGTTGAATGTGTATTTGTTCAGTCAAATCTTGTAAAATTTAGAATTTGTTATACCAATGATCACAGTCTGGCCCTCTGCCACTTGTCTGGATTTTATTACAATCCTCAGGTGTTGTGTTGTGTAATTACATAAGAGCACCGATAGAGGGCGCACGAGAAATGCTGCAGAGTTTTGTAAAATGCTGTACACAGAAGTAGAGAAGTAAAAGAGAGAACTGAAGCTGGAAACATGTCTCATGCCTGATCATTTTATCTTATGCTGAAATACCACATTTTTGGCGACGAGGATGTCGATTTCTGTACCTTTACCTGCACCTTTCATGCCCTGCCCAGGGACACCAGCAATTCCGTTTCCAACATGGCTAAAAATGTTCGAGAACTACATGTTGGTGATTGGGGCTACTGGGGATAGCTGGCCTGAAGAGAGAAAGCGCGCGGTTCTTCTCCATGCTCTGGGGACCGAGGGTCAAAGACTTTTTTACACATTACCTGATACTGGAACCACATATGCTACGGCTATCGCTGCGTTAAAAGGACATTTTGTGCCAAAGGTGAACGTCATTGCTGAGCGGCACAAGTTTCGTCAAAGAGCCAGAGACCAGATGAGACGGTAAACCAGTTCCTAGCTTCGCTGCGTGAGTTAGCTGCAGTCTGTGAGTTTGGCAACATGGAGGAACAGATGCTACGTGACCAACTCATTGAGCGTGTTGCTAACACTCGCATAAGAGACAGACTTTTACTTGAGCCGGACCTTACACTTGCTAAAGCCACTACATTAGCGCTGCAAATCGAGAGTGGATTGAGAGATGCTAACGTCCTCTCCGATGCTAATGCTACAGCAGCTACCGCTCCGGTCAGAGCAATACAAAAGCAGCCAAAGTCAAGTCGGCGCTGGGACAAGAAGAAGCCCGCCGCTCCTGCTCCTGCAAGGCTCAACCACCTGGTAACCACCGTTCCTGCTTTCGTTGTGGATCTACAACTCATCTTGCCAACAACTCTGCTTGTCCTGCTGCTAAAGTTACTTGTAACAAGTGCGGAAAGGTGGGACATTTTCACGAGTTTGTCGTTCAGCCCAGAAGGAGGTACGTGAAGTGGTGATTAATGAGCCCACTGTCCTCTACATGAACAATGCTGCACAAGACAAAATCCTCTGTTCAGTACAAGTGACTGTTGATGGACAATGTAAAGACATTGAACTGATTGTAGATACAGGGTCATCTGTTTCTATTATTCCACAGAGCATTTGCCACACTCTTTTTCCGAAATGTGTCCTAACTGAACCTACATTTGCTCTTGTTACTTATGCAAAAGAGAAAATTACTGTAAAAGGGTGTTTGAAAGCCACTTTTATGCATGATGGTCATTCTGCTGTAGGCACATTGGTTGTGGTTGAATCTGGTGCTGCTCTCCTTGGCTTAGATTTATTCGAGGCACTGCAAATGAAACTTCAAGGTAGAAAAGTTGTAACTTCTTTGCCTTTTTGCCAGTCTAAAAAGACTAATTCTACTACTGCTTCTGTACATTGTGAGCCTAGTGTGCCAGATACTAAACAAGCTAATGCTTCTGAGGTAATGGTTCAGGAAATAGGCTGTGCTAAAAACTTTGTCCACAAGGTTCAAATAATGCCCAATGCTGTTCCAGTTCAACAAAAACTGCGAAGACTTCCATTTTCAGTGAGACAGGCTGTTTCAGAGAGCTAAAAGATCTCCAAGACAAGGGTATTATAGAGCATATTGATGCTTCTCCTTGGGTCTCTCCCATAGTTGTAACACAGAGGAGAGATGGTGGTAGACCACGCATGTGTGTGGATCTGAGAGAGCCAAACAAGGCTATTGTTGCAGACTGTCACCCATTACCACACATGGACGAACTGTTCTCAAATCTGCGAGGGGCTACAGTTTTCTCCACTATCGACCTAGCTTCTGCTTATCACCAAATGCCACTGCATCCTGAAAGTCGTGATATTACTGCCTTTATCACTCATGAGGGACTTTTTCGTTTTTGCAGAGTGCCTTTCGGTTTAGCTTCTGCCCATCTGCCTTTCAGAAAATGATGTCAATTGTTCTTGCAGGCTTGCCAGGTGTTCAAGCGTACCTGGATGACATCATCTGCTATGGTGACACTCAAAAGGACCATGATGACAACTTGCGGAGAGTGCTACATGCCTTGACCAATGCTGGACTCAAACTAAACATGCACAAATGCAAGTTTAACCAGTCATCTCTGAACTACTTGGGACACACCATTTCGAAGGCTGGACTTCACCCTGACCAGGATAGACTCACTGCAGTGATCAATGCTCCTGCTCCACGTGACACAACCTCTCTGAGATCTTTCCTGGGTCTTGCCTCCTGGTATAGTAAGTTTATTCCAGATTTCGCTACGATTGCTGAGCCACTACGTGCAGTGCTCAGAGACTCTACTGACTTAAACTTCCAGTGGTCAGTTCAAGCAGAGACTAGCTTTACTATGCTGAAAGGACTAATAGTAAATAGCCCTGCCTTAGCTCTGTATGACCCAGAGTTGCCTACCTATGTCACCACTGATGCTTCTGATTATGGACTGGGTGCGGTAATGACACAATTACATACAGACCAAAGTGAGAGAGTAGTAGCTTTTGCATCCAGAACACTCTCCCTGCGGAACGCAAATACTCAACTGTTGAACGTGAAGCACTTGCCTGTGTGTGGGCTGTGGAAAGATGGAGGACCTACCTCTGGGGACGCCATTTTGTCCTGCGCACAGATCATCAAGCACTCACAACCCTGCTCACTTCCAAAGGTTCTGGTCGTGCTGGACTGAGAATCGCCAGATGGTCAGCTCGACTGCTTTGCTTTACTTATGATGTGACTTATCGCCCAGGTCATTTGAACGTGACTGCAGATTGCCTTTCTAGGCTGCCACTGACTGTTCCAAATGAGGCAGCAGATGAACCAGACATGATTGCTTATGTATTTAAAGAGTCACTGTGTGCCATTTCTCTTCCAGAGTTCACTTCCGCCTGTGACGACTGTCCAGAACTGAAACAGTTACGTCGTCAGATAGAGAAAGGTTGGCCCAAATCCACAAAATGTCTACCAGAGACTATTGCTCCATATTTCCAGGTACGAGACGAGCTGTCAGTACACGATTCACTCATATTGAGAGGGACAGATCGCTTGGTTGTTCCCACTACACTTCGAGCAAGAGTAGTTGATTTGGCGCATGAAGGACACCAAGGTATAGTTCGTACCAAACAGAGACTGCGTGAACTTTACTGGTGGCCGCAGCTAGATAAGCTAGTACACTCTGTCATCGCCTCCTGTGTTAACTGCCAATACAGTGATAAAGTAGCTGTTACTTCTCCAGCACCACTCACTCCAGTTAATCTGCCAAGTAGACCATGGAGAAGGTTGCAATAGACATTACAGACCTTTTGAAAATGCTACATGGGACTGTCGTTATGCATTGTACTTACAGATTACTACAGTAAATGGCCTGAGGTTGCATTTTCTTCTACTGTTACCACAGATGTTGTTATTCGCTTCTTAGCAACAGTGTTTAGTAGAGAGGGTAATCCACACTTCCTAGTTTCAGATAATGGATGCCAGTTCACGTCCCATGCGTTTGCAAACTTTTTAAGAGAGAGGGAGATACAGCACCTGAGATCAAGTGTATACTACCCCCAAAGCAAACGGTGCTGTTGAGAGATTTAACAGAGTACTGAAGGAGTGTATACAAACAAATGAAAGAAGCCGCAGACCATGGAAAGAGGCTGTAACTGAGTTTCTACACAACTACAGAGCCACTCCACATGCAACTACAGGTGCAACCCCTTTTGAGTTACTCCGAAACAGGAAATGCGCACAAAACTGAACATTCGTCCAGTAGAAAACAAAACAAAATGCACGAACAAATCCAAGAGACTGTGAATAAGAAACAAAACAGGATGAAGGAATACACAGACAAGAGAATGCGAGCAAAACCACCGACATTCAAAGTGAATGACACAGTGCGTGTTCGTAGACCTGATCATGTTCCCAAGGGATCATCCAAGTTCACAGAACCACTTGTTGTGATGAGAAAAGTCGGACAGAATACTTACCTTCTAAGTGATGGACGCAAGTGGAATGCTCTAAACTTGCACACTTTCCAAAACAAGCTTTAACTGGTACTGAAAAAGACCATGACGCTGTACTTGATACTCTTGCACTGCCTGAAAACCCTAATGTACCTAATGTAGTTCCTAGACGCAGCCAGAGATCTAGAAACACTCCAAGATGGTTGACAGGTTTTGTGAGATAAGGTGTAACCTAAAGCTAATTCATTACTGTTCAAAGTGGTACACAATAACACTACAGTTTGGTTATAAAGGTTTAGATTAAAATTGATGGTCTTTTGCCATACTACATTTTATTTGATATATTTTAAGTTTAATGGCAATATTGTTCATGCAAATGTCAGTCATATTGTTTGCAATACAAATTATTTTGCTAACATATTTCAGTGTTGAATATGAAGAGTTGCAATGCAGATGTTCTAGCATGTATAAGTAATTGCTTCAGAGAAGGGGAAAATGTTGTGTTGTGTAATTACATAGAGCAGCCGATAGAGGGCGCACGAGAAATGCTGCAGAGTTTTGTAAAATGCTGTACACAGAAGTAGAGAAGTAAAAGAGAGAACTGAAGCTGGAAACATGTCTCATGCCTGATCATTTTTATCTTATGCTGAAATACCACATCAGGGAAAAACAGTTGCCTTCCCTTGCTTTAAAATATAACGCACAAATCCAATCACAACTAAATTACAACAACACATGTTCTGTTGCTTACCCCTTATTACTTGTTTAAACACATTTTCAAAGGAATAATAAAACACCAGAGGTCGGAGGAGAGGACAAACTCAATTTACACCTAAATGTAAAGCCTATTTCAGGAGCGTGTAGTCCGTGTGCAACAAAAGCACAGTCTCTTCTCCTGCTCTGCCACCACGTCCAGCACCTGCCTGGGCCGTAGCATTACACTGAAGCGCTGTCTCAGGAAAATCAATACCCACTTACATCAAAAGTAGGTCAAGACATCTCCGAGTCTGTGAGTGGGAGCAACTGTGGAGGGTAATGCGGAGCAAAGAGAGATAAATGACCAGAAGAAACAAAATCTGATTATTTGTGGTCTAAATGTGTTTTATTTAAGGCTTACAGAGGGAGCTGCAGAGAGTTGGGGACTTGTGGGGTGTACAGTGGTTGTTTTGTCTGATTCTCTCTGAAAATATCCAAATCTGCATGTCACTCATTTAAATGGCAAGCTTGATTTATTATTTAAAAACCTGCGCTTCCCACGTCAGGATTTAAAGCTGAGGCTCCTTTTGGAGGCTGCAAAGTAAACGACAAAAGGAATCTGGATCAAAATTCTGATTCGAAGTCATTTTAAGCAAGTATACAGGGTTAGTACAGACTTTAACTTAAGGTTTTCTATGACTTTTCCTTGACTTCTCCAAGACAATTCCCAACATTTCAATGACTTTGAACATATTTTTTAATCAGCTAATGGCTTTAGTTTAGGGCTGTAGTCAACCAAAGAAATTCTTGGTCGACTAAACTCATGCCACATCGACATCAAGGGGACATGTTCTGATGCAGTTTGTTTTGATCTGACCATTTATTTGACCCAAATTGTGCCCAGAAAGACTAAAATTCTTTCAAAAACAACAATATATACAGAAAGTTAATATGATATGTTAATATGTGTGTTTATATTATTAAATACAAATTAGACCAATGATTTGATAACACAACAAGTTAAAAAGGGTGTTCAATATATCTATCAGTTCTTATTCCAGGCACAAAAGCAGAACAGAAGCTCAAATCAGTTTAGAATAAATGTGTATTTTTCATAATTTAAAGTTGGGGTAGCTAACTTTTTTAGTTGTAAATAAGTAGACTTTTTGTTTACCAGCAAATGGTATATGAAAAATGCAGCACTTTGTGAAAAAATTTGCCCTCAGAAGAATACTCGTTGAATCGAATAATAAGAGTTTCAGTTCTAATCAGGAGCAGAATGCATCGCTCTGATTGGCTGAGCTTGGGTGGTCCCCTCCAGTTTCACTTTAAAAGAGAAAAAAGAAAAACTGTATTTATATTGATATTAACAATGCATTGAGGGATTTATGAGAGATAGTTGTCAGATTTAAAACCTAAATTGTGTATGCAGTAAAACAAGGTATATTTTTTGCTGGTTCCCTTGGCAATCTGATTATAAGCTAGTCAATATCTTCTCCAAGCCTGTTAGATACTGCTTTGGCACATATTCACTTATCTAATTTAAGCTGGTCATGTCATAATCTAAATAAAGGAATTAGTTGACTAATATAAATTTTGGTCGACTAAAACTCCATCGACTAAACGACTAATCGACTAAACGACTAAAAGATTACAGCCCTAATATAGTTTTTGCAGTCCAGGCCCTGTCTTTTTGTCAATAACAATAATTAAAGTGAAAGTAATTTTGCCACGTTAGCAGATTTGTACTTCCAGATTTCACTTCTCTCTCTACAAAGAGTTAATCCGTTCTATTGTGGGAGTAAACATTGTGCTCCGTCAGAGAGAGAGAGAGCTGCTGCTGCTGCTGCTGCTGCTGCTGCTGCTGCTGCTGCTGCTGCTGCTGCTGCTGCTGCTGCACTGGGACCACTGCAGCTGCTCACATCACTGCGTAACATTTAATCACATCAGACCAACAGCCCAGGTCAGCCCACGTCACGTCTGCTGATGCCCAGAGTTAAAATGATCCTACAGTGACGCAGAGGAGGAAGGACCAGGCCTGAGGATGAAACAGTAAGGATGAGAGAAAGAGAGGCACCATCATCATTATTAGCTCTGCTTCTGCGAGACTCCAGGGATATTTACAAGTGAAATGACAAAGTTTGTACTAGAATATCCAACAAAAGAAAGCTACTTAAGCAAGGCAACGCTAAAGAAAGTCTGACTTAAACAGAATGAACTTAAAATCACTTTTGCACAAATATATTTCAAATACGGCTGCAACAAGATGATAAATCAATAACAATCAAAAAATTCCATAAATTGGCAGCTAATTAAGTGATCGAATAATCATTTACTTAACTGTGCACAGACTCCAAGGTCTGTCAAGACGAGAAAACGTTTAAGGTAGTGTTGTCATGTGATTGAAAAAATTGAAGAGATTAATTAATTATGAATCTATTTTAATCTCACCTAAAGATTGCTGAGAAAAACACTCAAGTTAAGTGTTTTTGTTTTGTTTTTATCCAATTTAATTAATTACATTATTGTTGCAGACGAGAAATATTAATATTAAGCAAAAAATGAAGACTTTAGGAAGTCTTTTGAACATAAAATTCCAGTTTATCAGTCCAATAACTCTCGCCTGCTCGTTACTACTCGTGACCTTTCCCCTCCGTCTCTCGGGTCAAAGGTCATGTGCAGACTTTCCTCAAGTCAAGTCGAACAACCCTGATGTCCACTTTGCAACTCGCAGATGGAAACAATAAAGATTTCAAAATAGATTAATGTGAAAATTTACTCAATTAATTTGTCTGTAATTAATTTATCTATCACATTTAATGCACTAACTTGACACCCCTAGTTTTAGGAAGACAACAAAATATTTACTTCAAAATAACACTAGACATACGTAAAAATATATTTTTAAAAAGTTGCTTTACTGCTCAATAATATCTAAGCCAGATAAAATGTTACAAACATACAACTAGGGCTGATTATTCTTACGATTAATCGATTAATTGTTTACAACGTAAAAGTGACTTGAAGACAAGATTTTTGTCAAACCTGAGCAGTGGTAACAAGATATAATTTTAGGTTTGGCAAAAGTATCGGAAATCAGAGTCAGACCACACTAAGTGGTGTAGAAACTAAATACTCAATTGAACAAGCATCCATACATTCAAAAAATATATTAACAAGACAAAATGTGAGATTTCTGAATAATCTTCTTAGCGGAAGTAAAACTAGTTTAAACCAAAATGTTAGTAAAGAAAGTATATGAATTTTGTGCTGAAAATGTGAATTAGTAGCACCATAATTAGTATTCTACGTCAATCCTTTATTTTAAAATTTTGTATCATAACACTTGGTGTAGGCAAACAGGTTTTAACTCAATATATGAAGTGAAAGTTCTTTGTTCAGAGCCTATTGTTCTCCACACTGCTCCTCTGTGGTGGAACTATAGACGTGGAACCTTTCAGAAGCTAATAGTTGCCTACGATGCTTTTAGAGGTGGACAGTGCTAGTAGTCAGCTGTTTGTGAATGCTCACATTCCCACGTGTGACGCACTACTAAGACACACTACTACTTATAAACTCATGCAGCGGCTGGACATGTCAGAAAATACAATTATAATAACTCTGACCAACCCTAGACTGAGCTCATGCTGCTACACCTCTGCTCTGAGAAAGCACTGGGCAGAAATACTCTCTAATTGTACTAAAATTGATTGTTGTGTTGTTTTTTTTCTTAATATAGGCCACCTTGAGTCTGAAATAAAGATTTTATAAAAACACTTATTTATGTTTAATCAGAGGCTACTTGGAGACAAAAACTTTTGTTTTTGATTAGTTTGCTCTCAGTATCTAAGATTAACAGATTTCTGTAGTTAATGAGCAAAGAAAGTACTATTTTAATGCTGAAACCAGGTATATATAAGGAGAAGTCATTTGTGATTTTTGACCACAAGTTCACAAATTAGCTTCTCAATTTTTTAAACATTAAAACAAATAGTTGCTGAATTATTCTTCTATTTCACTGAAGTCACACTTGACACTTGGGGCAAACGATACCAATACCAAAACACAGAAATTGCTTGTTCTGAGTGAATTTAAAATCATATACATCCCATCTTAAAGCATTATAGGGGCAAGAAAGGGCAAAGTACACTCCAAAAACAGAGTATGTGACTGATGTTTAGGACAACAGAGGAAACAAACCCAACAGGACAGACTGGTTTGGTGATTTGTGTAAAGTCGTTATGTAAGAGCAGTGCAGGTCATATACAGTATACGGTCTTTGTTAGTGGTATATTTAGTATTTAAACCTCCTAATAATGAGCTGAATTAAAGCAGGACTGGTCTTGAGTGTGATTTTAGTCCAGATCCACAATCTTGTAGTTTGAAACGCGGTTTTGTAATTAAACTACTATTACTATGAGAAGCTAAAGTTTTTGAGTTTAATCCTCTCTGAGACTCAAAAAAACACTATTCAGAATTTCCCAGATTTGCATAGGTCAGGCCTATTCAACTTAAGACCAAATCTTTCCTCCAAAGATCTGATCCGGCCCTCGATTCACTTTACAAATAATACTAAAATATACTTTTATTTGTAGATTTAATTCTGGGTTATTACTCTGAAAATATGCTGTCTTTTTTATATTTTTAGCAAAACAATTCACTTTGCTCTTGTTCTATGGCAAATCTTATTTAAAACAGTTAAAATATGAACTAAATGAACAACTAAACATAAATGTAACTTAATTTAAATATTTATTCACTAACTGTTCACTTTAAGGTCACTTTTACAATGTATCAGTGTGCAGATTTGGTTATGTAGCTTAACGCTGATTTGGACATTTTGTAGCGCAATAAAAACTGTCTGTAACATTAGTTATTATCTCTTTAGAAATAATTCTAGTCCTGTGAATATTTGGTGCAACTTCATGCATGTCAAAAGTGATTACGTAATGTGCAATTACCCGGCCCAGAAGCCATGGTCCTTGGTAAAATCTGGCCCTCTGTAAATGTAGTTGAATAGCTCTGGCATAGATAGATCATAGGTTCATAAATCATCCAGACTCGCTTTGAGCTTTTCTGCAGCATTAGCATATCAGACAAGATTGTTTAATTATTTCCCCTGTGTAATTTACTTTGCAGCCACTGGATGGAGCTCTAACTTAATTTCTGACCTGGGAAACACTTGATTAACTGTGTTTTTTTTTTTCTCCCAATATATCAGATATGAATAGTTCTCAAAAATATGTTAAATTAACAACAATGAAATTAATACAGCATACTGTAAATAAAACAAAGACTAGATACCAACTTATTATGTGTGATAAATTATGAATGAACTTTTACTTTGTCTTGTTAGTCCAGCACAAGCCATGTTAGAAGTAGTGGGTGTCTTTAGTCAAACAGTGTTAATATTTCATTGCTCAGTCAGCCAAAGTGGACAAACAGCAGGTGTGTCCCTGATACAAGTGAAACTCTGCCCAAAGGTGTGTCACTCTCTGGCTCTGTCACTGTTATCATATACACCTCCACAACAGGCCTCTTATTGCACATCCAATAGATAAATTAATTCATATTTTGGAGGCACATGCCAAATATGTTGTATTTTAAATTAATCTTCAAACTAAATGAGTCATTACTTCATACCCATTTGATAATAGTTAATATTTTTATGTGGACATGCTAGTTTTGGACAGACTAGTTAACTAGAGCTGGGCTAAACTATAAAATCATTACATAACCTACATACAGACTTTAAAGAGAGGATGTTTATTCTACACAGTCAATACTATATCAAGCTTTAATAAAATACTATATAGAATTCACAATATCTTGTTATGATTTTATTGGCAACCTTATTTAAATCGTTCCACTTTCGACCAAGAGTTTGTGGAAATTGTACGATCAGCTAAAGGCTAAATGGATGTAACCTATTAGCTATTAGCGTTCCTCCCGCCGCATAAGAGCATCATTGACTAAAATCTAGTGTTGACTCTTTATTGATCAGCGAGCTTCCTGCTTCCTGCCCACAGCCTGCCAGCTTCAGCACACAACACTGAAGAAACTCACCCAAAAACTACCGCAAACATCCCTATGTAGTTTAGGCTTTTTAATCACAATAATGCCCAGCTCTAGTTGCAAATGGCCAACAAATAATAGTTTTTGCACCTTCAAGTGTCAGTTTGAGAAAGAAAATTGACGTAATTGTTAAAAATGACAAAAGCAAGACAAATTGATGAGATCACACAAGATTAAGCCTCGTTTCATCTCAAAGTTTGGTTCCATTTACACAAAAGAAACCCATTTACTTTAGAGATACATCAGTGACGAGTTATATTTGGGGGCGTGGCCTGCTGTGGGGGAAAAGTCATGGGAAAGTCCTATGGGAAACTGAACTTTTTACCTCTTTTAAGATGTTTTCTGGCAAATAAAGTGTATTTTTAAGCAAAACTAATTGGAGTCAAGTCAGAACGAAGTTTAATGGAAAAAGTTCTGTAGCTGTTGAAATACCTCAGTTCTTCATATCAATGTCTGACACAATATATCCACATTTGTTGTTGAGGTTGTTGAGCAGTGAGTGATAAAGCTGTTGTTCCTATTCACTGCTCATGTTACGTTTCCCCTACAAAGGTCCTCAGTGGACGTGGCCTCAGATGCAGACTGTATCTAAAGACCCTTTTCATGCCACGTCACACGACGTCACAGAACAAAAGTCATAGCCGACCATTACCCTTATGAGTGGAGGGCCCGCCCAGGGCCACCCACTTTTCTTAATTAATCATTTTTGCCACCATGTTATAAAATAACTCTCAACTCTCTGAAATGATATAAATAAAAATCTAATTGAAACCCTCTTATTTACAGTCAAACCAACCATTCTGGGATGGATCAGAATCAGTTTTTACTCTAAACTTACAAACAAAAAAATACCTAATAAATTCTTCCTAATTTAATAGGAATTTTTAATGAGCTCCGCCTAAACTTTTTTAAGTTAATACAGGTCCCTAAAACTATTTTTTAGTGAAAATAGCTTCAGCTTTTGTAGAGGAATTGTCCAAACCCAAAATATGTCAGATCTAGTGTCATTCTGTCCATGGCTAGTGACACCAGCCATACTGATTCTTACATTTACCCAAAAAATTTTAGGCGGACTTTAAAACTTGATGTTCTTTAGTCCAGATCTTCTTCTCACTTCAATCTAGAGTTAATCAGACATCAGAGGCTAAAACTACAGAGGCTCAGCTTCACAAAGAGTCCAGCCAATAGTTTGTGCTCCAAAGGGTTTAGAAACAGTTTCCATTTGAATTTTAGACAATTTTAGTCAGACGTTTTAGCAAAAATGCCCCCCCTCTTAAGGGGTTAAAAGGTCAAGGTTTTATTGTGAAAATGCCGTTCAGTTGTAAACTGTAGCTAGGACATTTGTGTCTAATGTTAGCCTGATCTTACCCAGTCGTGCAGGTGCAGTTTCATGTCCAAATTTGGCTGTTTTATTTAGAATTCTAGTTAAAACTGTACTGTACTGTCAATCATTAAATTATTGTACGCAAGACCCTTATTTCATGTTGTAGCAAAGCCTGCTTCGATTTAAGATTTTCAGAGCTACAAGCAACCAAGTTAATAATAAAACAATTACTAGTAAAAGTGTTGTCTCTGAAGCACTAATGGGAGGTGTACATATTAGCATATACAGCATTAGCTTCAAGACATGAATGAACTGGTAAAAGCAAACCTTTTTGCCCCTGCTGGGTCTAGCAAAGTAAAACGTAATGTAAAAATCACCTCTTCAGTCACGTGAAAACAAGATCGCGATCCTACGACAAACCACACAAGTTCAGACAAAATGCTTCACGATGCATATTCTGACAGCTCCGAACAGAACCTGACATTTTTTCTGCTTTTGTGTATAAAAATCCCTCCAAAAACGAGCTCGTTACCCTGGTCTTCCACCTCAGGCTAAGCTTCGCCCACCAGAATTCGACACAATGTTTACTAACATGCAAGGGGTCTATACATTATCTGTGACACTGAAGGAGTTTGGACCCACTGTAAAAGGTGGTTGCCAGGTAATCGTTTACACTCAAAAAATAAAATTATAAGACAAAAGAGATCAGATTATTAACATTTTGATTGCTTTGTGTTTATGATTAACTATCTTAACTGTGTTTTATTAAAATAACTGTTCCACTTTAAGCTGTGAACTGGACAGTGGGCAGATGACTAAAGACCTGACGTTATTATACCCATAGACGTTATACCAGGCTTTGGTGGAGCACTGGGTGTGTCTCCCAAGGCAACAAGGCCAAGACTGGAAAACCATAGACATCCATGAGACTTATTTATATGTCTGTGATGGAAAACTGTCTAAAACCAGCAGAAGTTTGGTCGTTACCAAGACTACCCAGCAATTTTAATGAGCTATTCTTGGCAAAATTACATGTTTTACTGGTTTCTCGTTTCACATTACACCTAAAGCAGGGTCGACAGTTATTCCCATTATTGCAAAAGGGCCCAGTGAAGCTCTACAGACTTGTAGCTGAGTTTTTATGATGAAATAAAGATCACCAGAGTCACTGCAAGTAAAACCTCAACACAAATCTGTGCTACAGTATGTCTACTACTGTAAAGTAAATATTAACTTTTGGATTCACCATTAACTGTGTGTTTTCTCTTCTACATTCTGCTTTTCCAGATCACAAATGTTTGTCCTAAAACAACAACAGAAGACATAGTTTTAGTTTAGTCTTGTGCAGAATCCCCTGAAGCTACAAATCTGCACCTACACCTGACTCCAGCTATTTTTGTCCATTTGTAAATAGTGCTTTGATATTTTTGGAGTTTTAGTTCAAACAAGCTTCTTTCATAGGGACTGCATCACTTTCCTGAAAGCCAGACTGAAAGCACATGTCTGTGTTTTGTCACAAAGATAACATCGTGATTAGATTTTTACAACCATTTAGAAGCAGTCGGCATCAGAGGCAACAGTGCATAAAGAACATTATCACTTTATCACTCACTGCTTAACAACTACTGCACAACAACAAATGTAGATTTAAGAGAAAATATTGTGCCAAAAACAGATCCAAAGACGTTGAGATGAATAAAGTGAGCCAACAATCCAAATATGTAAATATAGCCAACAATGCTAACCATACAATCCATCTAAACCACAACAACAACCTACATTTACATCCGGTTGTGAGTTGATTGACTTGCATTAGTTGTAGTGAAAATAGATTTAATTCACCAGAAAATGTCTTGAAAGAGTTATTAAGTTTTGTCTTACAGGCATGAGCGTCTGGCTGCAGGCACTACCGCCATCTCCCTTGCAGACCGCTTTCTACAGACCGGAATCACTCTTCATCCACACCGGAAGCCCGTTCATGGTCACCTCTGCTCACACGTGGCTATGCCAGCTAATGTGTATCATTTTCAACATTTACACCCCAAAGACAGGTGTCAGGTTAGGATTAGAGCAGGTGTTTTTGGATAAGTTTACAGCTTTGTCAAAAGTCGAGAGTTGCCAAATATGGACGTCCGTCCGGTCTGTACGAAGAGCTTTTCCGACCTGCGCGAGAGGTGTGAACAAGGTCTGCAGCCAGACGCCTCTTGAATTGCCCCCTCCACGGCAGGTCAAAATGCTGACTGTATCATTCATTTTCTCCCACCTATTCCCGTTGGGGTCGCCGGTAACTGGAGCCTATCACATTGACTGGAGGAACACCCTGGACAGTGGCCAACTCGTCGCAGAATTCGACAGACAACCGTTCACTCTTTATTCATTCACTGGGGAAAAACATGTTTTTGGAGGTGGGAGAAACCTGAGTACCCGGCGAAAACCCACAGTGACTCAAGCAAAACATGCAAACTCCACCCAGAGAGATCGTGTATGTTGATATGGTCTAACCACTCTGCTACGTTCACCCTGCTAGGCTAGTTCCGGTCTGAAAATACCTGCACAAAAGGGTCACTTTTATAAAGAGACTTTCGTTGGTGAAGTACCTGGTACGTGAAGTCTGAACTTGCTGTCAGTGATTATCTTTAAATCTGCTCTCGGCTTTGTGATTTTTCAATATTGATTCATTTTAGCGCAACTCTGCAAATTCTCCATAAGGAATGAATGAAACAAGATGGAACTATCCACAGGTATTACAAAACTGGAACTAACTTAGAGCAATCTCAAACAGATAAAATAAACTCAGCGATTGAGGAACTAACCAGCTAACCACAGCGAAACAGGAAGTGCCCTGCCAATAAAAGTGGGCTGGGCGAAATAAGGCGATTAGCCACGTATTTATTGTAAGTTTATAAGAATCTATTGTTTAGTTACATCGTTACATTGACTGCAGAACAAATCAAATAGCAACTTTTGTACAG